>CM038141.1:259927105-260450446 GCA_021437245.1 Aegilops speltoides
GATTTGTTGTTTTATGCCTATTCCGGTGTTTCGAGGAAAAGGAATATCAGATGAAGTCAAAACGGAACGAAATCAACTGGAGAAGTTAATTTTGGAAGGAAAGCCACCCGGTGGACTTGGAGTGCACGTCAGGGAAGAAGGTATGTGCTCACGAGGGTGGGGGTGCGCCCACCCCCCTAGGGCACGCCCCCTGCCTCGTGGGGCCCCTGTAGCTCCACCGACGTACCCCCTGCACCCATATATACCTACGATCGTTAAACTTCCGTAAGTAAGATAGATCGGGAGTTCCGCCGCCGCAAGCCTCTATAGCCACCAAAAACCTCTCGGGAGCCTGTTCCGGCACCCTGCCGGAGGGGGATCCCATCACCGATGGCCATCTTCATCATCCCGGCGCTATCCATGACGAGGAGGGAGTAGTTCACCCTCGGGGCTGAGGGTATGTACGAGTAGCTATGTGTTTGATCTCTCTCTCTCTTTCTCGTGTTCTCTCTCGTGTTCCCTCTATGGAACGATCTTGATGTATCCCGAGCTTTGCTATTGTAGTTGGATCTTATGATGTTTCTCCCCCTCTACTCTCTTGTGATGAATTGAGTTTCCCCTTTGAAGTTATCTTATCGGATTGAGTCTTTTATGAGAACACTTGATGTATGTCTTGCCATGATTATCTGTGGTGACAATGGGATATCATGTGCCACTTGATGTATGTTTTGGTGATCAACTTGCGGGTTTCGTGACATTGGGAACCTATGCATAGGGGTTGGCACGCGTTCTTGACTCTCCGATAGAAACTTTGGGGCACTCTTTGAAGTACTTTGTGTTGGTTGGATGAATCTGAGATTGTGTGATGCATATCATATAATCATGCCCACGGATACTTGAGGTGACAATGGAGTATCTAGGTGACATTAGGGTTTTGGTTGATTAGTGTCTTAAGGTGTTATTCTAGTACGAACTCTTTTATAGATTGATCTGAAAGAATAACTTTGAGGTGGTTTCGTACCCTGCCATAATCTCTACGTTTGTTCTCCGCTATTAGTGGCTTCGGAGTGACTCTTTGTTGTATGTTGAGGGCTTGTTATATGATCTATCTATGTTATTATTGTTGATAGAACTTGCACTAGTGAAAGTATGAACCCTAGGCCTTGTTTCCTATCATTGCAATACCGTTTATGCTCACTTTTATCATTAGTTACCTTGCTGTTTTTATTATTTCAGATTACAAATACATGTATCTATCATCCATATTGCACTTGTATCACCATCTCTTCGTCTAACTAGCGCACCTATACAATTTGCCATTGTATTGGGTGTGTTGGGGACACAAGAGACTCTTTGTTATTTGGTTGCAGGGTTGCTTGAGAGAGACCATCTTCATCCTATGCCTCCTACGGATTGATAAACCTTAGGTCATCCACTTGAGGGAAATTTGCTACTGTCCTACAAACCTGTGCACTTGCAGGCCCAACAACGTCTACAAGAATAAGGTTGTGTAGTAGACGTCAAGGTCTTTTCTGGCGCCGTTGCCGGGGAGGTGAGTGCTTGAAGGTATATCTTTAGATCTTGCAATCGAGTCTTTTTGATGTAGGGTGGAACCCTATAGCGTCAATCTTTCATGTTTGGAGTGGATCCTACCGGGAATCACGAAGAACACGCGGAAGCACAAAGGGAAAACACGGGGGAAACGAGAGAGAATCACTCAACCAACAAGGAATCGATCACACAAGCGCTAGATCATCACACACATAAGGTAGCACATGGTTCAAGATCAACAAAGGTAAGGATACAAAGGAACCATTCTTCTCCAAGAGGAGGCCTTGATGTTCTTCCCTAGAAGGGGTCTTGAATCCGCTTGGGGGATCTTCTCCGAAGAGGTCGTGATCTCCGAGGAGAAGTATCCAAGTGGATGAGCAAAGGCTCTCACACAAATATGAGCTAATCCAATGCTAAGTCTCAAAGGGAGGAGGAGGAGTCCTATTTATAGGCTAAGGGGCGAAGGGATACATGGGCTCAGCCCAACACGCGTGCGCAGGTGCTGGCCAGATGATCCGGAGGTGGAGCCGGATGATCCGGGCTGGTCCGGATGGTCCGGGTGGAGGCCCGGATGAGCTGGATGCCCGGCTGGTGGCGGCGCAGGGCCGGATGTCCGGCTGTTGGTCCGGATGTCCGGGCGGGGTCCGAATGATCCGGGACTGGGTCCGGATGATCCGGCTTCAGGTGAGAGCTTCGGGTGTCTTCGGGGTGAATTAGCCGGATCGTCCGGGCTAGGGTCCGGATCGTCCGGGCTCTGTCCGGATCGTCCGGGCTGCCGTCCTGATCGTCCGGCCATCCAGGGCCTTGGTGCTTTTCCTCTCCGTCTTCATGCATGTCTTCCGCTTCCGGTTCTCCTTGCTTCCTAGCTTCTTCACGGTTAACTCCTTGGAACCTAAGTATGCATAGCGTTGCTCGAGGTAGTAACCATGTCTCATGTGAATCGAAAGGGAATTGTGAGAGGAGTGATGTCACCTCGGTTTCAAGAGCTCTTGCACGTGCTCGAGTCATATGTCCTTGTGGGGTTGGATGTGTTGATGTAGAGTCCATGGGGATGATGGAAGGATGCTCGCATCACTTTTTGTTTCTTGTTTTAGCACTAGTTAGTCTATAAAAGAAAATTACAAAAAATGGAATTGAGTTTGTTTCATACGCTTCACCTTTTTAATATCTTTCGTGAGTATGATGGAAAAGAAAATTGTGCCAAAGTGTTAGAAGAAGAATGCATTAAATTGTTTGGCACTAAATCTTTTAATGATAAGCATGATTGCAATGTTGTTAGTATGAATTCCTTGAATATCCATGATGCTAATGACATGCAAAGCCACAAGCTTGGGGAATCTATGTTTGATGAAGATAATATTTTTTGTCCCCCAAGCTTTGATGAGCAAATTTACTATGATGAAAGCATGCCTCCTATCTATGATGATTACTGTGATGACATGTATGCTTTAAAGAATAATGATAACAATGAAACTTGTCATCTTGATCTTAATTTTCAATCACATGATAGTTATTTTGTTGAGTTTGCTCCCACTACTATTCATGAGAAGAATTTTGCTTATGTGGAGAGTAGTAATTTTCTATGCTAGTAGATCATGAAAAGAATGCTTTAGGTGATGGTTATATTGTTGAATTCATTCATGATGCTACTGAAAATTATTATGAGGGAGGAACATATGCTTGTAGGAATTGCAATAATATCAAGTTTCCTCTCTATGTGCTTAAATTCTTGAAGCTATGTTGTGTTACCTTCCTATGCTTGTTGATTATTGTTCCCATAAGTTGTTTGATCACAAAATCCCTATGCATAGGAAGTGGGTTAGACTTAAATGTGCTAGTCATATGCTTCATGATGCTCCCTTATGTTTCAATTCTTATCTTTTATGTGAGCATCATTGTCATCATCATGCCTAGCTAAAAGGCATTAAAGAAAAGTGCTTGTTGGGAGACAACCCAATATTTATCCTTACTGTTTTTGTGTGTCCACATGATTATGCTACTGTAGTAATCATGTTTTATAGCTTTGTTTCAATAAAGTGCCAAGTAAGACCTTTAGGATGGCTTACGGTGATAGTTGTGTTAATCCTACTGAAAATCAGAAACTTTTGCACCCAGAAATTAGTTTTGTTAATTCACAGAAATGTGTTTCTATCTGATTCATTTTCTCTAGATTCGTATACTAATTGCTTAGGATTTCCTAATTTGGTAGGATTTTTTAGTTCCATAAGTATACGCTTGATACAGATTACTACTGACTGTTCTGTTTTTGATGATTCTGTTTTCTATGTGTTGTTTGCTTATTTTGATGGATTTATGAGTAGTATCGAGGGCATGAACCATAGATAAGTTTGAATACAGTAGATATTACATCAATATGAATTTAGAATGAGCTTATTACAGTACCTAAGTGGTGGTTTTATTTTTCTTATACTAACGGAACTTACGAAGTTTTCTGTTGAGTTTTGTGTTGTGAAGTTTTCAAGTTTTGGGTAAAGATTCGATGTACTACGGAATAAGGAGTGGCAATAGCCTAATCTTGGGGATGCCCAAGGCCCCAAGGTAATATTCAAGGACAACCAAGTGTTTAAGCTTGGGGATGCCCCGAAGGCATCCCTCTTTAAATCTTCGCCATTGGTAACTTTACTTGAGCTATATTTTTATTCACCACATGATATGTGTTTTGCTTGGAGCATCATTTTCTTTTGTTAGTTTTTGCTTGCTGTTAGTTAGAATAATGTTTTGCATCTTTAGTTTCAATAAAGAAGTCAAGGATAGCCTTTGCCATGCTTATTTCGCTAGTATACATGTTGCTGTTTGAAAAACAGAAAGTTTACCGTTGTTGCAAAAATTTCCTAGAAAAGTCAGAGAGTGGTATAATGTTGAATCTTTTTTGCATATTGAGCTCTGATAAATTTATTATAGTGGGAATTTTAGTTCATAATTTTTGGAGTTAGGGAAGTATGATGACTCTTGCATTCTTTGAGACTATACTGTTTTGGCAGATTGCTGTTATGGTTGCATTGTTTGCATATGTTTGCTTGTTTAATGATTCTATTTGAAGATAGGAGTATTAATTATGCAGAGGCATTTAGTATGCAATGTTGAATAATAATTTTAGTGGTTTGTTACAGTAGAAAATGATAAGGTTTTGCATTGGTTTATACTAACCTACCTCACGAGTTCTTGTTGAGTTTGTTGTGAATGAAGCTTTTGATAAAAAGAGAAACCATGATATGAGAGGAATTAAGGAGACACAAAAGTTCAAGCTTGGGGATGCCCAAGGCACCCCAAGATAATATTTCAAGAAGTCTCAAGCATCTAAGCTAGGGGATGCCCCGGTAGGCATCCCACCTTAGTGTCTTAAGGTGTTATTCTAGTACGAACTCTTTTATAGATTGATCTGAAAGAATAACTTTGAGGTGGTTTCGTACCCTGCCATAATCTCTACGTTTGTTCTCCGCTATTAGTGGCTTCGGAGTGACTCTTTGTTGTATGTTGAGGGCTTGTTATATGATCTATCTATGTTATTATTGTTGATAGAACTTGCACTAGTGAAAGTATGAACCCTAGGCCTTGTTTCCTATCATTGCAATACCGTTTATGCTCACTTTTATCATTAGTTACCTTGCTGTTTTTATTATTTCAGATTACAAATACATGTATCTATCATCCATATTGCACTTGTATCACCATCTCTTCGTCTAACTAGCGCACCTATACAATTTGCCATTGTATTGGGTGTGTTGGGGACACAAGAGACTCTTTGTTATTTGGTTGCAGGGTTGCTTGAGAGAGACCATCTTCATCCTATGCCTCCTACGGATTGATAAACCTTAGGTCATCCACTTGAGGGAAATTTGCATCGTCCTACAAACCTGTGCACTTGCAGGCCCAACAACGCCTACAAGAATAAGGTTGTGTAGTAGACGTCAAGGTCTTTTTGGCGCCGTGCCGGGAGGTGAGTGCTTGAAGGTATATCTTTAGATCTTGCAATCGAGTCTTTTTGATGTAGGTGGAACCCTATAGCGTCGATCTTTCATGTTTGGAGTGGATCCTACCGGGAATCACGAAGAACACGCGGAAGCACAAAGGGAAAACACGGGGGAAACGAGAGAGAATCACTCAACCAACAAGGAATCGATCACACAAGCGCTAGATCATCACACACATAAGGTAGCACATGGTTCAAGATCAACAAAGGTAAGGATACAAAGGAACCATTCTTCTCCAAGAGGAGGCCTTGATGTTCTTCCCTAGAAGGGGTCTTGAATCCGCTTGGGGATCTTTCTCCAAGAGGTCGTGATCTCCGAGGAGAAGTATCCAAGTGGATGAGCAAAGGCTCTCACACAAATATGAGCTAATCCAATGCTAAGTCTCAAAGGGAGGAGGAGGAGTCCTATTTATAGGCTAAGGGGCGAAGGGGTACATGGGCTCAGCCCAACACGCGCGCGCAGGCGCTGGCCGGATGATCCGGAGGTGGAGCCGGATGATCCGGGATGGTCCGGATGGTCCGGGTGGAGGCCCGAATGAGCTGGATGCCCGGCTGGTGGCGGCGCAGGGCCGGATGTCCGGCTGGTGGTCCGGATGTCCTGGCAGGGTCCGGATGATCCGGGACTGGGTCCGGATGATCCGGCTTCAGGTGAGAGCTTCGGGTGTCTTTGGGGTGAATTAGCCGGATCGTCCGGGCTGGGGTCCGGATCGTCCGGGCTCTGTCCGGATCGTCCGGGCCGCCGTCCGGATCGTCCGGCCATCCTGGGCCTTGGTGCTTTTCCTCTCCGTCTTCATGCATGTCTTCCGCTTCCGGTTCTCCTTGATTCCTAGCTTCTTCACGGTTAACTCCTTGGTACCTGAGTATGCATAGCGTTTCCGTGTGAGGTAGTAACCATGTCTCATGTGAATCTAAAGGGAATTGTGAGAGGAGTGATGTCACCTCGGTTTCAAGAGCTCTTGCACGTGCTCGAGTCATAGGTCCTTGTGGGGTTGGATGTGTTGATGTAGAGTCCATGGGGATGATGGAAGGATGCTCCGCATCATATCCCCTCCCTTCGAAAGGATCCGACCTCGGATCAAGATCTTCATCACCATGGAAAGGCGAGAGGTCTTTGACGTTGAAGGTGTCGCTCACGTTGTACTTGTCGCTTGGTAGGTCGAGCTTGTAAGTGTTGTTGTTGTAGCGTGCTAACACCTTGAAGGGTCCATCGGCTCGAGGTAGAAGTTTGGACTTGCGTTCGTTGGGGAAGCGTTCCTTGCGAAGGTGTAGCCACACGAGATCGCCTATGTTGAAGATCATGGGTTGCTTGTTGATGTTGAGCTTGGTCGCTAGTCGTTGTACTTGGCGCTCGATGGTGTTTCTTGTATCCTCATGTATCTTCTTGATGTAGTTTGCTCGTGCACTTGCATCCATGTTGGTGCGCTCTTGTAGAGGTAGAGGTAGAATGTCCAATGGGGACAATGGGTTGAAGCCGTAGACGACCTCGAAGGGGGACTTGCCGGTCGTCGAATGTCTTGCACGGTTGTAGGCGTACTCAGTGATGGGTAGACATGCTTCCCACTCCTTGATGTTCTTCTTGATCAACACACGAAGTAGAGTGGAGAGAGTCCGGTTCGTCACCACCGTTTGGCCATCGGTTTGAGGATGGTATGCGGATGAGAACAAGAGCTGGATTCTGAGCTTGGCGCAAAGAGTCTTCCAAAAGTAACTCAAGAACTTGACATCGCGGTCTAAGACGATTGTCTTTGGTACTCCATGGAGGCGCAAGATTTCCCTACAAAAGAGATTTGCAATATGTGAAGCATCGTCTACCTTGTTGCAAGGAATGAAATGTGCCATCTTAGAAAATCGGTCCACAACAACAAACACGGAATCCTTTCCATTTTGAGTTCTAGGCAAACCAAGTACAAAATCCATGCTAATGTCTTCCCAAGGTTGATAAGGAATAGGAAGAGGCATGTAAAGACCATGAGATTGAGATTTTGACTTAGCTTTCTGGCATGTAGAGCATCGGGTGGTGAAGCGCGAGACGTCTCGAAACATCTTGGGCCAAAAGTAGTTCTTGGAGAGCGTGGCGAAAGTCTTGTCGCGTCCAAAATGTCCCATGAGTCCGCCTCCATGAGCCACTTGCAAAAGGAGCAAACGAAGAGAAGACTCGGGAATGCATAGTTTGTTAGCTCTCATAAGATAACCATCCTTGAGGTAATATTGTTCCCAAGATGTATGCGTCAAACATTTAGCATAATGAGGTGCAAAAGATGGATCACTAGCATACAAATCTTTTATGTGCTCAAAGCCAATAACATTCAACTCAAGTTGGGTGACAAGCGTGCATATGCGTGAAAGTGCATCGGCAACTACATTTTCCTTATCCTTAATGTACTTGATCACATATGGGAAAGATTCAATAAATTCACTCCATTTGGCATGATGCTTGTTCAACTTAGTTTGGCCTTTCAAGTATTTAAGCGTTTCATGATCGGTATGGATGACAAACTCATGAGGTCTAAGATAATGTTCCCAAACATGTAGTACACGCACTAAAGCATACAATTCTTTGTCATATACGGGATAGTTAAGTTGAGCACCGGAGAGTTTTTCACTAAAATAAGCAATGGCTCATTTTTCTTGCATCAAAACTCCGCCAATTCCGGTACCACTTGCATCACAATGAACCTCAAAAGTTTTGTCAAAATTGGGCAAAGCAAGAATCGGAGCATGAGTAAGCAAAGACTTGAGCTCATCAAAAGCGTTGGATTGCAAAGGTCCCCAAATAAAAGGAGTACTCTTCTTACTCAAAGCATGCAAAGGAGCGGCTATTGTGCTAAAATCTTTCACAAAGCAGCGGTAAAAACTTGCAAGACCAAGGAAACTTCGCACTTGTTGCAAATTGGTGGGTTGGGGCCAAGTTTTAATTGCTTCAATTTTAGTTTCATCAACATGGACGCCCTTGGAAGAGACAACGAAACCCAAGAAAACCACTTTGTCAACGCCAAAAGTGCATTTTTTTCAAGTTGGCATAAAGACTTTCCTTTCGAAGTGTTTGCAAAACAAGCTTAACATGATCAAGATGCTCTTTCATGGTTTTGCTAAACACAAGAATATCATCGAAGTAAACCACAACAAAGACTCCAATATAAGGTCGAAGGACATGATGCATGAGACGCACAAAAGTACCGGGAGCCTCCGATAAACCCATTGGCATAACCAACCACTCATATAAGCCAAATTTGGTATTAAAAGCAATTTTCCATTCATCACCCTCATGAATGCGGATTTGATAATAGCCACTTTTAAGATCAATTTTTGAGAAAAAGTTGGCTCCACTAAGTTCATCAAGCATATCATCTAAGCGAGGAATGGGATGCATATAGCGAACGGTGATAGCATTTATAGGTCTACAATCGGAGCACAAGCGGAAACTTCCATCGGGCTTAGGCACAAGTATAACGGGAACAGCACAAGGGCTTAAGCTTTCACGTACATGGCCGTTGTCGATTAGTTGTTGTACTTGCTGTTGAATCTCCTTGGTTTCTTCAGGATTGACACGGTATGGAGCTTTGTTTGGAAGTGGTGCTCCGGGGATGAGGTCGATTTGATGCTCAATGCCTCGTAGAGGAGGTAGGCCCGGAGGTAGCTCATCGGGGAAAACATCTTGAAATTCCTGCAAAAGAGATTGAAACACCAAAGGTAGCTCGTGAATTGTGTTAGTTTTTGTTTCTCCATCCTTGCACACAAGGACAAAGTGCATCACACTCGAAGGGTTCTCACACACTTCTCTCATCTCACTTTTGGTGGCGAATAGTGTGAGGTTTTTCTCTCTAGGCGAAGAGGCGCTCAAGTTTGGCTTGTGGCTCTCACTCACTCTTTGGTGGCTCACTTTCTCACTCTTCTCTCTATGTTGGGTGGCTTGCTTGTCGGCTATCACTTGACTAGGAGACATAGGTCATAGCACATATTCTTTTCCTTTCATCTTGAAGCTATAGTGGTTTGTACGCCCATTGTGGAATACACCATGGTCGAATTGCCATGGTCGACCAAGAAGGAGGTGGCAAACGGTCATTGGGACCACATCACACTCCAAAGTGTCCTCATATGCACCAATTTTGAAGGATACTTGGACCGTATGCTCAACTCATATAGTGCCGGAGTCACTTAGCTATTGAACCTTGTAGGGGTGCGGGTGCTTCTTCTTGACGAATTGAAGCTTGGAGCATAGTTCTTCACTTGCCAAGTTGTGGCAACTACCTCCATCGATGATGACCTTGACGGATCGTCCATTGATGCCGGCCTTTGTGTGGAAGATGTGGCATCGTTGGTCTTCTTCTTGTTGATGTTGAAGAGTCAAGACCTTGGAGACAACAAGAGCGGGGCTCGTATCTTCATCACAAAAGACTTGATCATCTCCATCCTCGTTCACGCGCCGATGCATGGCCACTTGCTCAATACCTTCCATTTCATCTTCACTCATTGAGTCGTATGTGCCATCGTCGTTGAGGATCATGGTGCGCTTGTTGGTGCATTCGTAGGACTTGTGGCCTCGGCCGCCGCAAGTGAAACACTTGAAGGAGCTTGTCTTGACGGTCTCATCGGTTGGAGTAGATGATGAAGCACGCGGCTTGAAGTTGCTTGTAGTAGGAGGAAGATGACTTGAACTTGTGGAAGTTTTCTTGTAACTTGACTTGTCGTAGTTGCTTGGAGAAGGCTTGGTTGATGTCGAAGTTGGAGTAGTTTTTGAAGCTTGGTTGTTGGAGAAGCCGTATGTCTTGGAGGAGTACTTGGCGTACTTGAAGTCATCTTGCACTTGTCGTTCCGCCTTTGTAGCTTGATGCACGAGCTCAATGAGGTTGGAGTAGGGTTGGAAGTCGGCGATCTTCTTGATGGGATGATTGAGTCCATTCAAGAATCTTGCCATTGTTTGCTCATCATCCTCCGTGACATTGGCTCGAATCATGGCAATCTCCATTTCCTTGTAGTATTCTTCAACACTCTTTGTTCCTTGCTTGAGGAGTTGTAGCTTCTTGAAGAGATCGCGGTTGTAGTAGGTTGGCACAAAACGTGCTCGCATGACATCCTTCATTTGAGCCCAAGTGGTGATTGGAGGTTCACCTCTTGCTTGTCGGCGCTCAAGGACTTGTTCCCACCATATGAGCACATAGTCTTGGAACTCAAGTGATGCCATAACGATCTTCTTCTCTTCCTCATAGTTGTGCAAACGAAAGATTTTGTCGACCTTCAATGCCCATGAGAGGTACTCTTCGGGATCATTGCTTCCATTGAACTTGGGCATTGTGAATTTGAGCTTGCCATAGCGTTGCTCTTCATTGTGTTGTGGGCGATAGTGATGATGACGCCCTTGACATGGAGGGTAATCATCCTCATGTTGCTCTTGGCGCGGAGGAAGTCCATGATTAACTTGCTCTTGTTGACCTTGACGTTGCGGTGGAGCTTGAGGAGCTTGTGAGGGAGCTTGTGTAGCTTGACGTTGGACACGCGGATGGTAGTTCCTCTCTTGGATTTCTTCTCGAAGGGCTTCCTCTTGATTGCGCCTTTCGCGATTGCGGTTGGCGATAGCTCGACTTGATGCTTGAAGGGCACATTCCATCTCAAGAGCTTGTGCTTCTCGTTGTTGTTGTTGAAGACGTTGAGCCTCGGTGTCTTTTTGTTCTTGGTGTAGACGCGCTCGTTCTTGTTCTTCTTGGCGACGAAGACGTTGTCGTTCTTGAGCTTGAGCAAACGCTACTTGGTTTGATTGAGGACGAGGAACTTGTTCATCGACTTGCTCTTGTGAATGCTTGTCGTGTAGCGGGTTGCGAGATGCATGACGGTCTTGACGCGCGGCTCGGCGAAGAGTGTTCGATGACGGTGTACTTGAGCCGGAGAAGGAGTCGTCGGAGTGCCGACTTGAGTGGCTCCGTCTTGAGTATGACGATGTAGAAGGAGGCCGGTTCACCAACAAGGCTCGGATCTCGTCCATTCTTGCATCGTTCTCTTGCTTGTGCGCGTCGAGCTTGTTGTCGAAGTAGTCTCTCGTACGTTGCTCGGAGAGTCGTAAGTCGGTGGCGAGGTAGTCGATGCGGTCGTTCATTGCTTGTTGCTCTTGATGCAATGCTCGTTGTGCGCCAAAGAGGTGGCTTTTGGTGACGTATGATGACATGTCGTCGTCTTGCTCGATGAAGAGTGGGTTTGTAGAAGTACTTGGCCTATCCATCATTTCAAGCAAATTGTGAGTGGTAGAAGGAGAAGAACTAATACCAATGTACCTTTGACCGATGTTGAAGATGAATCAAGTTCACTCAAATGCGGACAATGAAATAGCACTATTGGTACCAATCCTTGTCGGTTCTCACACCTACACAAGTAAAAGCTTTTGGTGGAGCTTGGTTAGGATGGTGGCACAAAATTGAATGCAATCGTTAGTTTGATTCAAAAATGTTGAAAAAGATTCGCAAATTCGCAAATGCAACAAGTAGACCAAGCAAGTAGTGGTACACGGAAACACACACGCAAATAGATAAATGGGATTGTGCAAACCAAAAGTGAGCCAAAATGTGGAATCCACGAAAATGCTCTTGTTGCACAATACTAGAGAGACGCTAGCACAATTGCACAATAGGTGGATACGGAGCTTGTGCACAACCTACTAGGCAAGAATGCAACGAACTCTATCCCAAGTATGCTATATGTATGGTATTTCGGTGCTATGATCCAAGATGATCTTATATGACAATCTTAATGTTGTATGATGCTATGGTTCTTGCTTATAAGCTCTTTGCTTATCTTTCCTCTTTGCTTAAAAGCTTGAGTGGATCTTTCTCTTTTGAGCTCTTTTCTTATGCAAACTTCACGAACCAAGATAGCAATTGTGTATGCGATGACAACTTTGTGACACACAAGTTGATTCCGAAATATGCATCACGATGGTATGTATGATATGGAGTATGATTACTAATGTGCACAAGTCACGTTGCCGGCAATACTCAATGGCTAGTCTCGATGGGTAAGCAACACAAAAGATGGTGTATGATGGTTATCAATGCAATTGCAAGGTATGACAAAGATGTCATCGAGGGAAACGAGAGAGAATCACTCAACCAACAAGGAATCGATCACACAAGCGCTAGATCATCACACACATAAGGTAGCACATGGTTCAAGATCAACAAAGGTAAGGATACAAAGGAACCATTCTTCTCCAAGAGGAGGCCTTGATGTTCTTCCCTAGAAGGGGTCTTGAATCCGCTTGGGGGATCTTCTCCGAAGAGGTCGTGATCTCCGAGGAGAAGTATCCAAGTGGATGAGCAAAGGCTCTCACACAAATATGAGCTAATCCAATGCTAAGTCTCAAAGGGAGGAGGAGGAGTCCTATTTATAGGCTAAGGGGCGAAGGGATACATGGGCTCAGCCCAACACGCTGCTTGCAGTGCCGCCGATGATCCGGAGGTGGAGCCGGATGATCCGGGCTGGTCCGGATGGTCCGGGTGGAGGCCCGGATGAGCTGGATGCCCGGCTGGTGGCGGCGCAGGGCCGGATGTCCGGCTGTTGGTCCGGATGTCCGGGCGGGGTCCGGATGATCCGGGACTGGGTCCGGATGATCCGGCTTCAGGTGAGAGCTTCGGGTGTCTTCGGGGTGAATTAGCCGGATCGTCCGGGCTAGGGTCCGGATCGTCCGGGCTCTGTCCGGATCGTCCGGGCTGCCGTCCTGATCGTCCGGCCATCCAGGGCCTTGGTGCTTTTCCTCTCCGTCTTCATGCATGTCTTCCGCTTCCGGTTCTCCTTGCTTCCTAGCTTCTTCACGGTTAACTCCTTGGAACCTAAGTATGCATAGCGTTTTCGTCTGAGGTAGTAACCATGTCTCATGTGAATCGAAAGGGAATTGTGAGAGGAGTGATGTCACCTCGGTTTCAAGAGCTCTTGCACGTGCTCGAGTCATATGTCCTTGTGAGGTTGGATGTGTTGATGTAGAGTCCATGGGGATGATGGAAGGATGCTCCGCATCACTTTTTGTTTCTTGTTTTAGCACTAGTTAGTCTATAAAAGAAAATTACAAAAAATGGAATTGAGTTTGTTTCATACGCTTCACCTTTTTAATATCTTTCGTGAGTATGATGGAAAAGAAAATTGTGCCAAAGTGTTAGAAGAAGAATGCATTAAATTGTTTGGCACTAAATCTTTTAATGATAAGCATGATTGCAATGTTGTTAGTATGAATTCCTTGAATATCCATGATGCTAATGACATGCAAAGCCACAAGCTTGGGGAATCTATGTTTGATGAAGATAATATTTTTTGTCCCCCAAGCTTTGATGAGCAAATTTACTATGATGAAAGCATGCCTCCTATCTATGATGATTACTGTGATGACATGTATGCTTTAAAGAATAATGATAACAATGAAACTTGTCATCTTGATCTTAATTTTCAATCACATGATAGTTATTTTGTTGAGTTTGCTCCCACTACTATTCATGAGAAGAATTTTGCTTATGTGGAGAGTAGTAATTTTCTATGCTAGTAGATCATGAAAAGAATGCTTTAGGTGATGGTTATATTGTTGAATTCATTCATGATGCTACTGAAAATTATTATGAGGGAGGAACATATGCTTGTAGGAATTGCAATAATATCAAGTTTCCTCTCTATGTGCTTAAATTCTTGAAGCTATGCTTGTGTTACCTTCCTATGCTTGTTGATTATTGTTCCCATAAGTTGTTTGATCACAAAATCCCTATGCATAGGAAGTGGGTTAGACTTAAATGTGCTAGTCATATGCTTCATGATGCTCCCGTTATGTTTCAATTCTTATCTTTTATGTGAGCATCATTGTCATCATCATGCCTAGCTAAAAGGCATTAAAGAAAAGTGCTTGTTGGGAGACAACCCAATATTTATCCTTACTGTTTTTGTGTGTCCACATGATTATGCTACTGTAGTAATCATGTTTTATAGCTTTTGTTTCAATAAAGTGCCAAGTAAGACCTTTAGGATGGCTTACGGTGATAGTTGTGTTAATCCTACTGAAAATCAGAAACTTTTGCACCCAGTAAATTAGTTTTGTTAATTCACAGAAATGTGTTTCTATCTGATTCATTTTTCTCTAGATTCGTACACGAATTGCTTAGGATTTCCTAATTTGGTAGGATTTTTTTAGTTCCATAAGTATACATTTGATACAGATTACTACAGACTGTTCTGTTTTTGACAGATTCTGTTTTCTATGTGTTGTTTGCTTATTTTGATGGATTTATGAGTAGTATCGGAGGGCATGAACCATAGATAAGTTTGAATACAGTAGATATTACATCAATATGAATTTAGAATGAGCTTATTACAGTACCTAAGTGGTGGTTTTATTTTTCTTATACTAACGGAACTTACGAGTTTTCTGTTGAGTTTTGTGTTGTGAAGTTTTCAAGTTTTGGGTAAAGATTCGATGTACTACGGAATAAGGAGTGGCAATAGCCTAATCTTGGGGATGCCCAAGGCCCCCAAGGTAATATTCAAGGACAACCAAGTGCCTAAGCTTGGGGATGCCCCGGAAGGCATCCCCTCTTTCGTCTTCGCTCATTGGTAACTTTACTTGGAGCTATATTTTTATTCACCACATGATATGTGTTTTGCTTGGAGCATCATTTTCTTTTGTTAGTTTTTGCTTGCTGTTAGTTAGAATAATGTTTTGCATCTTTAGTTTCAATAAAGAAGTCAAGGATAGCCTTTGCCATGCTTATTTCGCTAGTATACATGTTGCTGTTTGAAAAACAGAAAGTTTACCGTTGTTGCAAAAATTTCCTAGAAAAGTCAGAGAGTGGTATAATGTTGAATCTTTTTTGCATATTGAGCTCTGATAAATTTATTATAGTGGGAATTTTAGTTCATAATTTTTGGAGTTAGGGAAGTATGATGACTCTTGCATTCTTTACAGACTATACTGTTTTGGCAGATTGCTGTTATGGTTGCATTGTTTGCATATGTTTGCTTGTTTAATGATTCTATTTGAAGATAGGAGTATTAATTATGCAGAGGCATTTAGTATGCAATGTTGAATAATAATTTTAGTGGTTTGTTACAGTAGAAAATGATAAGGTTTTGCATTGGTTTATACTAACCTACCTCACGAGTTCTTGTTGAGTTTGTTGTGAATGAAGCTTTTGATAAAAAGAGAAACCATGATATGAGAGGAATTAAGGAGACACAAAAGTTCAAGCTTGGGGATGCCCAAGGCACCCCAAGATAATATTTCAAGAAGTCTCAAGCATCTAAGCTAGGGGATGCCCCGGTAGGCATCCCACCTTTCTTCTTTAACAACTATCGGTTAGTATCGGTTGAGCCTAAGTTTTTGCTTCTTCACATTAGTTGTGCTATCCTTGCAATGTAGTTTTCTTTAGCTTTGCTTGCAGTTTGAATAAAGTATCACGATCTGAAATTATTAAATGAGAGAGAGTCTTCGCATAGTTGCATAATTATTTAGCTACTCATTGACCTTCACTTATATCTTTCGGAGTAGTTTGTCATTTGCTTTAGTGCATCACTTATACCTTTTAGAGCATGGTGGTAGTTTTATTTTGAATAAATAGATGGACTCTCATACTTCACTTAGATTATTTTGAGAGTCATTAATAGCATGGTAATTTGCTTAATATTAACATACTTGGTATTCAAGATATGTGAAACTTTCTTATGAGTGTGTTGAATACTAAGAAAAGTTTGATACTTGATAATTGTTTTGAGATATGGAGGTAGTGATATTAAAGTCATGCTAGTTGGGTGATTATGAATTCAAAGAATGCTTGTGTTGAAGTTAGCAAGTCCTGTAGCATGCACGTATGGTTAAAGTTGTGTAACAAATTTGAAACATGAAGTGTACCTGGCTTGTGCATCCTTATGAGTGGCGATCGGGGACGAGCGATGGTCTTTTCCTACCAATCTATCCCCTAGGAGCATGCGCGTAGTACTTGATTTTTGATGACTTCTAAATTTTTGCAACAAGTATATGAGTTCTTTTGACTAATGTTGAGTCCATGGATTATACGCACTTTTACCTTTCCTCCTTTGCTAGCCTCTTCGGTACCGTGCATTGCCCTTTCTCACCTTGAGAGTTGGTGCAAACTTCGCCGGTGCATCCAAACCCCGTGATACGATATGCTCTATCACACATAAACCTCCTTATATCTTCCTCAAAACAGCCACCATACCTACCTATAATGGCATTTCCATAGCCATTCCGAGATATATTGCCATGCAACTTCCATCATCATCATCATGACATACATTACTTTTGTCATATTGCCATTGCATGATCATGCAGTGACATCGTATTTGTGGCAAAGCCACCATGCATTATTTTTCATACATGTCACTCTTGATTCATTGCACCATCCCGATACACCGCCGGAGGCATTCATATAGATTCATATCTTGTTCTAAGTTTCGAGTTGTAATCCTTATGTTGTAATCAATAGAAGTGTGGTGATCATCATTATTAGAGCATTGCCCAAACAAAAAAGAGAGAGAAAGGCCAAAAGAAAAAAAAGGCCCAATAAATAAATAAATAAATAAAAAGGGCAATGCTACTATCTCTTTTTCCACACTTGTGCTTCAAAGTAGCACCTTGTTCTTCATGTAGTGAGTCTCATATATTGTGCTTCAAAGTAGCACCTTGTTCTTCATGTAGTGAGTCTCATAAGTTGTCTTTTTATACTAGTGGGAATTTTTCATTATAGAACTTGGCTTGTATATTCCTACGATGGGCTTCCTCAAATGCCCTAGGTCTTCATGAGCAAGCGAGTTGGATGCACACCCACTAGTTTTCTTTTGTTAAGCATTCATAGCTCTAGTGCATCCGTTGCATGGCAATCCCTACTCCTCACGTTGACATCAATTAATGGGCATCTCCATAGCCCGTTGGTTATCCTCGTCAATATGAGACTTTCTCCTTTTTTCTCTTCTCCACACAATCCCCATCATCATATTCTATTCCAACCATAGTGCTATATCCATGGCTCACGCTCATGTATTGCGTGAAGGTTGAAAAAGTTTGAGATTATTTAAGTATGAAACAATTGCTTGGCTTGTCATCGCGGGTATAGAAGTTGGGAACATCTTTGTGTGACGAAAATGAAGCATAGCCTAACTATATGATTTTGTAGGTGAGGGAGTCCTGGACTAGGGGGTGTCCGGACAGCCGGACTATCATCGTCCGCCGGACTCCAAGACTATGAAGATACAAGATTGAAGACTCCGTCCCGTGTCCGGATGGGACTTTCCTTGGCGTGGAAGGCAAGCTTGGCGTCTGGATATGTAGATCTCCTACCATTGTAACCGACTACTGTAACCCTAGCCTCCTCCGGTGTCTATATAAACCGGAGGGCTTTAGTCCGTGAGGATAACATACATTACAACAATCATACCATAGGCTAGCTTTAGGGTTTAGCCTCCTTGATCTCGTGGTAGATCCACTCTTGTACTACCCATATCATCAATATTAATCAAGCGGGACGTAGGGTTTTACCTCCATCGAGAGGGCCCAACTGGGTAAAACATCGTGTCCCTCGTCTCCTGTTACCATCCGCCTAGACGCACACGATTCGGGACCCCTACCCGAGATTCGCGGTTTTGACACCGACATTGGTGCTTTCATTGAGAGTTCCTCGTATGTCGTCACCGATAGGGAGGATGCCTCCACCCATCTTTAAAGACGGTGTTTTTACCGAAGGACCTTGGCCGCCGCCAAACTATCCGCTAGGTGGTTTTCTTATGACCGCTTTGTCCGCCGCCGCTCGACAATGACCTCTCAAGTCGTCGAAGCAATCTTCGCGTCACTCGAAGTTGCCGTAACAGTTGATCCAATAGAGCTCTTGTCGGTGTCAAACCGCGGATCTCGGTAGGGGTCCCAAAGCGTGCGTCTAAGCGGATGGTAACAGGAGACAAGGGACACAACGTTTTACCTGTGTTCGGCCCTCTCGATGGAGGTAAAACCCCACGCCCCGCTTGATTAATATTGATGATATGGGTAGTACAAGAGTAGATCTACCACGAGATCAAGGAGGCTAAACCCTAGAAGCTAGCCTATGGTATGATTGTCGTAATGTATGTTGTCCCACGGACTAAAGCCCTCCGGTTTATATAGACACCGGAGATGGCTAGGGTTACACAGTAGTCGGTTACAATGGTAGGAGATCTACATATCCAGATTGCTGCTTGCCTTTCACGCCAAGGAAAGTACCATCCGAAACGAGCCGAGTCTTCAATCTTGTATCTTCGTAGTCTTGGAGTCCGCGGATATTGATAGTCCGGCTGTCCGACACCCCTAGTCCAGACTCCTCAAGAGTCTCGAACCAGTCTTCAATGACGATAAGTCCGCGCGCAAGATAATGTTCGGCATTGCAAGGCGGGTTCCTCCTTGAATAATCCAGAGAAGATCATGAACACCGGGATAGTGTCCGCTCGCAAAATAAATTCCACATTCCACCATAGAGAGAATAAAATGTACACTTAGTTCAATCTGCCGACGATTATGCGGCATGACATCACACCGCCACCGTGCCTTTGTTTGAATTACTATACCACCTCAAAGACGCTTAGCTAAGCGGTTTCTTGGCACGTCTTGTCGAAGCA
Source organism: Aegilops speltoides (assembly GCA_021437245.1). NCBI lineage: Eukaryota > Viridiplantae > Streptophyta > Magnoliopsida > Poales > Poaceae > Aegilops > Aegilops speltoides. The sequence continues at coordinate 259,946,241 of CM038141.1, forward strand.
GAGATCGTGTTCCCCTTATTCCGGGATTCTCATCAATACGTGCGTGGGTAACCCAACCGCGCCATTGATGGTGGCGCTTGGGAGATAAGCGAGTTTTACCAAGCCGGTGGGGGACGCATAGTTTTGTCCGCCTATATATAAGGGATAAGGATTCACCTTCTCACCTACGCCTTCTTCCTCATTTGCTTATCCATCCCCGCGAACTCAAGCTCCAACGCCCGAGCTCGCGCATCTCGCCTCGACCTTCTCCGAATATGTCCGGAGCGGGAGGTAAATGGTTGGCCTCCACCGCTAAGGAGGAGGACATCACCAAGCTGCGCAGCGCCGGATACCTTTCCGGCGATATCACGCATCGGCTGCCCGATGAGGGGCAGCTCATCCCTACCCCTGGGCCTCATGAGAGGGTCGTCTTCCTCCCCCACTTCCTCCGCGGACTGGGCTTTCCGCTCCATCCATTTGTCCGGGGGCTCATGTTTTACTACGGCCTGGATTTCCACGATCTGGCGCCGAACTTCATCCTCAACATCTCGGCGTTTATCGTGGTGTGCGAGGCCTTCTCTCGCATCCAGCCCCACTTCGGATCTGTGGCTCAAGACCTTCAACGCTGTCAAGGTTGTGAAGGGCACATAAGCGAATGCGGAGGCGCCATGTTAGGCAAATTGCCCAACGTCCCTTGGCTCGAAGGGACCTTCATGGACTCCGTCAAGGGGTGGCAATCGGGATGGTTCTACATCACCGAGCCGCGCAAACCCACATGGGCGGCGGCCCCCGAGTTTAGATCTGGCATCCCCACGCAGCTCACCTCCTGGAAAGAGAAGGGCTTGCAGTGGGGAAATCCGGTGGAGGTGACGGGACTCCAAGCATGTATCAAGAAGATGGTGAGCAATAGGCTCAGGCTTGTCGACGTGGTCCAAGTCATGCTCATCCGGCGGATCCTCCCATGCCAAGAACGGGCATTCAATTTGTGGGAGTTCAATCCGAACAGCACCAGCGCTAAGCGGCTCTTCGATACAACATACTGAAGGCGCTGGAGGGTGCTGTTCAAGGGCGTAAAGCCCCGCATCCATGACGGAAGATCGCGGATTCAGCTCGCAGATGTCCAACCGACGAGGTAAGTGATTCAACCCCATCACGGGACACTTGTGATAATTAAATTAACTTTTAGTGGGGTTTCATTCTCGCCTCTTCCTTTGACAGAATGGATGGAGAAGGCCAAGCTGCTTATCAGCCCGGCTCCCATGCCGAAGACCAGTGGACGCCCGCTATCAGGGGCTGCTGGTTCGGCACCGCACATGGTGCCGAGAAGAAGGCCAAGAAGGTGGCTGCGGGGACTCGAAGAGTTCCCGCAATCAAAGGCGTCGATGACGATGAGGACTCCTCCCCCGAAGACGAGGAGGAGGAGTATTCTCTCCCGGAGGAGGGAGAGAAGAAAAGGAAGGCTCCCCAAATCGGGGAGGCCGAAGGGTCCAAGAGGGGAGAACTATCCCCGGACAGTTCGCCAACATCAGCGTTGGCGAGGATGAGTGGCCTCAAGGGCCGAGCGTCCGCAAGATCGTAAGTATCCGGATCCTTGATGTGTAATTTCTTTTATGTCGCGTAGTATCCTTCTAACGCCGCATTCTTCCCGTAGTCCGGCCAATGATGATCTCCCCGACTCATCGGGCGGGTCATTGGCCTCGTCGGATGTGAATTCCATCCCGACTGCCTTCACCCCACGCGCCGACGAGGACGCCGAGGTGGGATCCCAGAGAGGGACCCATCAGGAGGAGGCTCCGGAGGCGCCGTCAGGTAGCCTCCCGGACTTTGTGCCGGACTCTACATCGGAACCCGCAGTGGTTCCCGAGTCCGGCAAGCGGCCCCTTCGAAAGAAGGGCAGGACCATGACGCCGGCGGCCTCCGTCCAACCAGAGGCGCCGGATAACCTGTTGGAGGCGCTTAAAGGTGCTTCCATCAAGGAAGAACACCGCACTATCATGAGTGCGGTGATTGAGAAGGTTCAGCTCGCTAAGAGCGGGCAGACCGAAGCCTGCAGCAGCCTTCTAACAGGCTTTGAGGTAAGAAGTTAAAATTATGTAATGTAATACCGCATAGGCAGAGTTCTCGATGCTTAGTTCGGTGTTCGGAAAGAAAAGCCGGACTAAGGATCTAACAATATATACGCAGGGTTGCCTAAAATATGTCAATATGGGTTTGTAGGCTGCGCTGCTGACCTCTGCCGCACTAACGGCGGAGGTTGGCGTGCTGAAGAAGGATCTCGAGCGGTCCGAGCAATAGCTCGGCCATGCAAAGAAGCAGCTCGAGGAAAAAGAAGGTGAGTAACACCTCTTTGAATAAGTACCTTACAGAAAAGGATTTTGGTTGCAAATAAAATTAACAAGGATAATATGCGTATTGCAGGGGCCACTAACGAGGTGGCAGCCTTGAAGGATGTTGTGTCCGCGGTCGAACGCAGTGCGGCCGCGGAGCGGGCTGAGCGAGAAAAGCAAGAGGCGCGGGTGGCGGAAGTTCGGCAAGAGCTCCAGGCTCTCATGGAAAAGCATGAGAGTTTGGAGCGCGACTCCAAGACTCGAGAGTCCGAGCTTGCCTTGGCTCTCGAAAGTGCCAAGTCCGCCAAGGCCGAGGCCCATAAGGCCCTTCAGGAAGTTGAGGACATAAAGAAGATAGCAGCGGGTAAGGCATTTTTCATGCAAAGCAGGCATGTTAGTGTAAACTACCTGACACTTACCCGAATTCGGAGCTCTCCAGGGGTGTTTGCAGATCTGCCACGTAGTGCGTCTGATGCCGCTGCATTCTATCGTGGCGAGGAGGGAGCTCGACGGAGAAGGTCTTCGGTCTCAAGATGCTCGAGGCCGGCCATCCGTGCCCCTAAGCGACAAATGAAGCACTGGTCGAACTCCACAAGGTAGCCGAGGAGGCCATGAAGGGTCTCATAGTCCGTTGTGGCTGGACAGGCCATGCACAGGAGCTACTTTGGCCTCGTCTCGGCGGCTGGTGGATGCATGCCCCAGCTGGATGTAGTCAGCGCCCGCTTTGTATTGAAGGCGCTGTCGGGCCCTTGCCCGCATAAAAGTGCAATGGGGCAAATTGAATGCGGAGAAGCTTTCACGGACCCACCGCCGCCAGCAAGGAGTATCGCACGCCGGAGAAGTATTATAAAATTGTCTCAAGGGAGCTGCGATATTGCGATGAGTGCTCCGAAATGTAATTTTGAGTGAACTCGCAGTATATTTATCTCGGCGCTGAAAACTTCGCTCATATGCGCCATGAGCAACGCTTGTTTAATTTAAAATATTACCTTCAGGCGGCCGTTTATAAAATCGAGAGATGGCAAGTCGTTATTTCACCCCCAAGCCACAAGTTTGGGGTGTTTGGGATAAACTTGAGCACTCTTGTTCCCATTTTGGGTCCATCTAGGAGGCGCCAACACGACGTAACAAGGCAACCGGACATATAATGCTTGAACACTCTCACTTAGCCATAGAATTCTATAATTTTAAATTTAGCGAAGCCCTCGGTATTCGGAAGACCGAATTGGGCGCTATCCATGCCTTCGCTCGGACATTATCCGAACTTCGCTCAAGCGGCGTGAGTCTTTAGGACCCGAAAAACCTCTCGAACAGCGACCGTCTCTCGCCTTATCATGCGGTCAGTTTTAGCTTTTCCATCGAGGCGTTAGTCGGCTCAACCGGGGCCCAATCGCAGTGGTTCTCCCAGTGCCACCTTAGCGGACAGAACGGAACGTAAGGCACCAAAACGTGGGAGCCGGGCAAACCCAACTATTGACCCAAGACATGATTCGGAGCCGATTCATATAATGCTATAAGTTCGGGTGCCGACTTGTGGAAGTGTTAGGACTTTATCACACCATAATTTGGGGAATGAAGCCCTCGGCGATTCGGCCGCACCAAAATATACGGGTGCAAGATGTCATGTAATGAACATATATATAAAAGATAATGCAATTGCAATAAAGAGGTGCTGCATTATTTATGAAAGAAAGTCTGCTAGTAGAGCGGATCGATACAAACAGAAGGCGTAAGCAAGGGTTTTGGACTAAATAAACATGTCCCCCTCAGGATGAGCTGCAGACTTGGTGTATATAATCGAATTTAATGCTCATAATTGAGACCACACAATGTTCGTCGCGGCCTTCTTTAGTCCCCGATGTTGCATCATGAGTTCGGCAGGTTCGCCAACGGACAGGCTTCGTTAATGAGTCTGTGTACATAAAAGAAAAATAAAATAAAAAGAAGGAGGCACACTTGTGAGCCCTCGTGTGGTCGAGCCGCACTGGGTCCATTGTGATCGTGCCCTTTCCTCGCGCCCATGGTATCTCCAAAGCGTAATGATGTACGCGGAGTATTATTCTTGCGATCATGCGCTGGCGAGGGTGGGGCCGCATTACTACGCGATGCTCTCGATCGCGCCAGTGGTCTTGGTTGGTATTGCTCGGGGCGCTTTGTCAGATCCGCTTTTTAACTACCGGACTTGAGAATTGCCTTAGAAGGCTGCTCAGATTTCGCCATGAGAGAGCATTGTATGTTCCTCCGCTCGGAGGAGCGTTCCGTATTCCCATTGACCGTGATGACTCCACGAGGGCCTAGCATCTTGAGCTTTAGGTATGCATAATGCGGCACCGCGTTGAATTTTGCAAACGGGGTTCGCCCGAAAGCGAGCATGATAGCCGCTAAACGGGACTATGTCGAAGATTAACTCTTCGCTCGAAATTATCCGGGATCCAAGACCACTTCCAATGTGATCGAGCTCAGATAGTTGGCTTCCACTCGGGATGACACCTTTAAAGGTTGTCTTTGTAGGTTTAATCCTTGATGGGTCTATGCCCATTTTGCGACCGTATCCTAATAAAGGTGTTCAGCTCGCCGCCGCCCATCGACTCTCGTGAGGTGAAATCCATCAACGATTGGGTCTAAAACCAATGCGCGAATCCGCCATGGCGTATGCTGGTCGGATGGTCTCTTCGATCGAAAGTGATCGGACAAGAGGACCATGGATTGAACTTTGGGGCGATCGGCTCCATCGCGTAGACGCCCCTTAGTGCGCATTTCCTCTCCCTCTTGGGTATGTGGGTCGCAGATATCATATTCACCGTCCGCACTTGCGGGGAAACCTTCATCCTCTCGTTGTTCGGGCGGTCGGGTCTCTTCCTCGTCGTTGCTATTTAGCCCTTGCCATTGTTTTCGCAATTAACTTGCCGGCCTGCTTGAACACCCAGAATCTCTATTAGTGTGGTTAGCTGGCTTTTCAGAGGTGCCATGTATCCGCATAAGCGGTCGAGTATTCGGTCCAGATTGACGGACCCGGAGTGGTTCTTTTGAATGGCTTCTTCCACGACGGGTTTAGAGCTCGAATCCGGCATTGACCGCCAGATCCTCCTTATAAATCGCCGTTAACGCGGCGCTTTGTTTTGTTTCGACGTGACTCTGCCGTTGTTGTCCTTGGTATCCGGACTGCAGAATTTTTACGGAGGTTGTTGCTACGGGCCAGCTAGCTGTCCTCTCCCGCAAAAGCGGGTCATTAACGATGTGAGGGCTGCCATGGATTTCGCTTTTCCTGCCCCTGTGCCGGGCTAGCCATTCGTCCCGGATGTTATGTTTGAAGGCTGCAAGGGCCTCTACATCCGGACGGTCGACGATTTGGTTTTTCTTTGTCAAGAACCGTGTCCGTAATTGTGCGCCGATTCGTCCGCTGCTGAATAATGTGGCTTAGGTCATCGGCATCGGTGGTCGCACATACGTGCCACGAAGTTGTCGAGAATGCGGCTTCGTGTCCTCCCAAGACCCAATTGACTCTGCGGGCAAGCTGTTTAGCCAATGCCGAGCTGGTCCTTTAAGCTTGAGTGGGAGGTACTTGATGGCATGGAGATCATCACGCGGGCCATATGAATGTGGAGGAGATAGTCTTGATCCAAACCACGGGTCTGTATTGTGCCATCGTAAGATTCGATGTTTACGGGTTTAAACCCTTCGGGGATCTGATGATCCATTACTTCGTCAGTGAAGCATAGAGGGTGTGCGGCGCCCCTGTATTGAGCGATATCGCGACGCAGCTCGAGAGAGCGCTGTCTGCTGTGTTCGGCCCGGCCGGGGTTATTATATCCGGTGCGACGGTATTCGTCATGGGTCGTAGGGCGCCCACGTGATCCGTAGATGGATTTGGATTGCCTTGCCTTGTCCTCCAATATGTCTCGCAAGTCCGGCGCATTCCCTCTTGGCTTTGTACTTTTGGAGCGATGCCGGGGTATGGTCTTGGCTGGGGGCCTGGATGCCTCTCTGTCACGACCACGGGGTGGTCGGTCAGCCATATCGTCTTGTTGGTGATGGAGGTATGTATGCTTCCTCCTCTAATCGGGAGCAGCTTGCGCCTTGGGTAACTTTTGGAGGGCGTTCGAAGTTTATACTCTTGACGCGAGGACCTCGGTCCATCGATCGCCAGCAGGTCTTGATCAGCTTGGAGCTGTTGCTGCTTTTTCTTTAGGCTGTTTGTGTGGCGATAAGCCTGCGCTTGAAGCGCTCTTGTTCGACGGGATCCTCAGTACGATTTAATTCATCATTGTTGAGGCTTGATTCGTCTTCGGAGGGAGGCATATAGTTATCATCCTCAACCCCTTCGTCTGCTGCCCTCTCGTGGGGGCTTGCCTGCGTCCTCCCGCGCCGAGTCTTGCTGGAGGGGATTGTCTTGACACTCTCCAAGTATTATTATCTCTGTATGGAATCTCCATTCTTTTTGTGGCGGGATTTAGAGCGCGCCACGACGCCGGTGTTTGGGCTGTTTTTTAGAGAGTCGCCTCCGCGCTTCTTCGCCATCCCGTCTTTTGGGGTGTCCACCATATATATGTCATATGACGAGGTGGTCTTCAAAGCCCTCGTAGGCGCTGGTTCTCGTTAAATCTCGGCATCGCCATCCATAGCGCCGATGTCTTGAGTCGTAGTCTAGCATGTCGGTTAGATCGCCGGCGGTGGCTACAAAGTGGGTGGTGGGTGGGCTCAATTTCTTCGTCGTCTCAGATCCCAACCATCCCGCCATAATCCGCCCGACTCTCCGATAACGAGAGATGCTTTTGTGAATTCAAGATATCGCCAAAAGGCGAGCATTGGAAGATGTCCGCGGTGGTGAATTCCATAACCGCGCCTAATCCGGATCGATTGGTAGGCGCGGAGGTTGAGTCCGCAAGGAGTCCGCGCCGGAATCACGAAGTTTCGCGGGGCAAGATTGGTGTTCGCCCATCGCCGTGGATGTTGAAGCCCTGTGGCGCGTCTATCCACCGCCCTTGATCTGGGCGATCGGCCCGGGCTAATGGCGAAGCAGATCTGTGTCGGGTTACCAAGGCTTTGCTCGGCGGCAGAGCTAGATCATGCCCATAAATCCACAGTCGGGCGCTCGGTCGTGGCTCGAGTCCGTCAAGATCAAGTCTCCGCGACATCGGCCGTGAAGTTTAAGCTTCCAAATCGACCGACGGCGGGCGTAGCTTTCGATCTGCTCCGGATGGCCAAGTGAATTGCCCGCGAGGCGGCCGCCGAATCTGAAGATCTGTCCGGGAGAAAAGTCTCACCGACAGCGTTGTTGGTTGAAGATGCCATCAAACCTATCGGTGGCGACACGAGGAACTCTCAATGAAAGCACCAATGTCGGTGTCAAACCGCGGATCTCGGGTAGGGGGTCCCGAATCGTGCGTCTAGGCGGATGGTAACAGGAGACAAGGGACACAACGTTTACCTGAGTTCGGGCCCTCTCGATGGAGGTAAAACCCTACGTCCTGCTTGATTAATATTGATGATATGGGTAGTACAAGAGTAGATCTACCACGAGATCAAGGAGGCTAAACCCTAGAAGCTAGCCTATGGTATGATTGTCGTAATGTATGTTGTCCTACGGACTAAAGCCCTCCGGTTTATATAGACACCGGAGATGGCTAGGGTTACACAGAGTCGGTTACAATGGTAGGAGATCTACATATCCGTATTGCCAAGCTTGCCTTTCACGCCAAGGAAAGTACCATCCGGACACGAGCCGGAGTCTTCAATCTTGTATCTTCGTAGTCTTGGAGTCCGGCGGATATTGATAGTCCGGCTGTCCGGACACCCCCTAGTCCAGGACTCCCTCGGCTCTCATCTGTTAATGAGCTCTTGGATCGCATCGCCGCCCTGGGAGTCGCTACAGACTACAATCGGATTGGGCTTAAAACCGATCTGAGGGAGATTAACTCTCCCCATGCCACTCACCACGTCGCAGTGGTGGAGGAGCAATATGGCAACTCTTCGCCTATATTGAAAACTAGTCATGTCCGGATTCCCGAACCCTCCATGCCGGATTTTCGCGGAGGGACGGACTTCAATCGAGCATTGAACTTAAAACCATGCATCGCTCCGGACTCGCTGGATCGTGTCCAGCAACCTAAGCTTCCGAATTCGGAAACTCCTCGGCCTTTATGCCCCAAGATGGGCAGGGATCCGGATTTTAGTCCACCCACCCGCCCAGACATATGCGATCTATCTCTAATACGGCAAGAGCCCGCTGAAACAAGACATCACTATGGGCGATTCCTCCCGGTTATGGACAGGATAAAGGACTGCCGAGAGGAAAACGCAATCTCAATCTTCGCAATAATTGCACGGACAAGGGAATATTAAACGCCATTGATTGTCGCAAAATTACACGCTTCATCGATCTGGCGTCCATAATATAAAGTATTGTGCGATGGAGAGTTTCGGAAAACCGAAAATCAATTTTGGGATAATCCGCCCCAAACCCGATCCATGACAAAAGGGCACCTTACACTCAGCCCCGGATGCAAAAACGAAAAACAAAAACCCAATAAGGGAAACGGAACCATTTGGAGGGATGGCTCAATGGACCCCGTAAGCTTTATAGTACGAGAGGAGCCGCCCCAACACATAGCCTTCGAGCATGTTGGATATTACGGCGGTGGCCAAAAGTGGCGAGGAGCTTCTAGCCCCCATAAAACCACTCCAACAATACGATGCAGTATCAACGATCTTCGAGACTTTCGCATCAAACAATATGCGAAAGCGAACAATCCGCGAACTCGCCGAAGTCTACCAAATAGCAACAGCAAATCCATGGAGCGACACAGCTATCACCTTCAACGCCAGCGACGAGCCTAAATTCCGAACAGCCAGAGCACGAGCCGCACTGGTGCTTAGTCCCATAGTGGACGGCTTTTCGGTGACAAAAGTCCTCATGGATGGCGGCAGTGATTAAACCTCATTTACGAGGAAACTCTGCGGAAAATGGAAATCGATTGGAGCCGTATTGAGTGAAGCAGCACAACCTTCAGAGGAATAATCCCTAGCCGGGAAGCGCGCTGCACCGGACAAATCACACTCGATGTGGTGTTCGGCTCGCCGGACAATTACAGATCCGAAGAAGTCACATTCCAAGTGGCCCCATTCAACAATGGATATCACGCTATATTAGGACGAGAGGCATTCACAATTTTTCAAGCAGTACCTCATTACGGGTACATGAAGCTCAAAATGCCCGGGCCCGGCGGAATAATCACTCTCGCTAGTGATCCAGACATAGCACTCCGCGCCGAGAACAGGACAGCCGCACAAGCCCTGGAGGCACTATCCGAAGCCCTAGCAGCAGAAGAACTCACCGCGCTGCGCTCTACGGTGAACAGGGACGATGTGATACTCGATAAAAGATCCAAGTCCACCTCCTTCAAACCAGCAGATGAAATAACAAAATTCCAGGTCCATCCAACGGACCCAACAAAGACGGCCTCCATTGGGGCACAATCAACCTCAAGTAGACGCCAGATTTGGTAATTTCTTCGAGAAAATCGACATTTTACCGGCATCCTTCGGATATGCCCGAATCCCACGCAGATTAGCGTAACACAGCCTAAACATCCTAAAAGGATTCAAGCCACCAAAGAGGCTCTTCGACGATTTTTCAACCCAAAAGACAGCAATGGGAGAAGAGCGAGCCAAACTATTGGAAGCCGGATTCATCGAGATATCAAACATCCGGATTGGCTAGCAAATCTGGTAATGGTACCAAAGAAGGACAAATCTGGCGCCTTTGTGTCGATTTTAAAGACCTCAATAAGGCTTGCCCAAAGGATCCTTCCTCTCCCCCGATCGACCAAATTATCGATGCTACCGCAGGACACGATTCATTGTGCTTCCTCGACGATACTCGCTACCATCAAATCAAGATGGCGGAAGGCACCAAGCCGCCACGGCATTCATCACCCCTTACAGACCATTACGCTTCAACACGATGCCCTTCAAACTTAAAAACGCGGCGCAACATATCGGCGCATGATTCAAACATGTCCGCTACCCAGATCGGCAAGACAATCGAGGCATACGAGAGCGACGAGTCGTCAAAACAAAACACGTCGAAACTCTAGTAGACGACTTGAGGCTCACGTTCGACAACCTCAGAGCATATGACATCAAGCTGAATCCGGAAAAATGTGTTTTCGGCGTACCAGCCAGAAAGCTGTTGGGCTTCATTGTGTCCGTAGAGGAATCAAGCAAACCCGGCTAAAATCCGAGCTCACACAGGTTGGACATTCCAAAAGACCTCAAACAAATACAAAATTAACGGGATGCGTGGCAGCTCTAAGCCGCTTTATCTCCGTCTAGGAGAAAAGGCGTTTCCCTCTATCGCCTCCTCAGCGCACCAACACTTCGAGTGGACGGATGCCGCCTTCGCCGGACTCAAGAAATAAAGGCCATATTGGCAACAAATCCGGTCTGGCTGCGCCCAATCTGGGCGAGCCAATGTTGTTATACATCGCAGCAACGCATCAAGTTGTAAGCGCGGTCCTCGTCGTCGAACGAGAGACAGAAGGGCAAAATTCCCTCTCCAAAAACCAGTGTATTATGTATCCACGGTGTTAACCCCCTGCAAGTCCCGTTACCCGCACTATAAGAAGATAGCATATCACGGTGTTCATGGCGTCCGGAAGCTCCGCACTACTTTCAAGAGTGTTCGATAATGATGGCCTCAAGTACCACTCAATGACATTATAAATAACCGCGACATAACGGGCAGGATTGCAAATGGGCCATTGAGCTCTTACCATTCGATATAACTTACAAACCTCGGCGAGCTATGAAGTCACAAGGTTTGGCTGACTTCGTCGCTGAATGGACCGAAGCCGAACTCCCTAAAGAGTACGGCACATACTCCAATTGGGTTATGCATTTTGACGGCTCTAAAATGTTGGCGGATGGAAATTTGGCGTCGTATTGACGTCCCCAACCGGGGACACAGTCCAGTACGTACTTCAAATAATGTACACGGACTCCAACAACGCAGCCAAATACGAGGCCCTGTTACATGGTCTCAGGATGGCGGTCTCCATGGGTATTCAACGCCTAGAGGTGCGCGGGGATTCAAACCTTGCAATATCCCAAATAAATGGAGACTTTGACGCCAAGGATCCGAAAATGGCAGCATATCGCAACGCTGTCCTAAAATGTCATTTCGGTTTGAAGGACTCAATTCCATCACATAGCCCGAGATAATAACCAAGCGGCCGACGTCTCGCACGCATCGGTGCGAAACGTGATGTTGTCCTCCAAATATCTTCCCGAACGGCTCTTCAAGCCATCCGCATTTATGGGAAGAGGAGCCGGAAGTGACAAACCGGAAAAAACCGCGCCAATCGGCGATTCAGCCGATGACATAACACCTTCAGCCCACGACATAATGGCGAGAATCGCCTGGGCAGAACCATTCCTAGCCTACTTGCTTAGGCAGAACTTACCAAGACCAAAACGAGGCCCGCTGCATAGTCCGCGATCGAAAGCCTACAAGGTCCATGAGGGAGAACTTTATAAGAAAAGCACAACCGAGTCCTTCAAAGGTGTATCTCAAGAGGAAGGGCGAAACCTCCTGGCTGAAATTCATGCCGGACTAGGCGGACACCACGCAGCAGCCTGGGCCCTTGTAGGAAAGGCATTCCGTACAGGATTTTATTGGCCGACGGCCCGGGCAGATGCCCAGGACTTAGTCCAGAGATGCGTTGGTTGTCAGCTCTTTGCTAATCAGAGCCATATGCCGCCCACCGCCCTCAAAACTATACCCATTACCTGGCCATTCGCGGTCTGGGGGCTTGATATGGTTGGACCCCTTAAAGGGGGAACCCACAAGCAAAGGTACCTATTGGTCATGGTGGATAAATTCACCAAATGGATAGAGGCCAAACCGGTCAAAACGGCAGAGTCCGGACCAGTGATAGACTTTATATCCGGGGTAGTACACCGTTACGGAGTCCCCCACAGCATCATCACCGACAACGGCACGAACTTCACAGCCGACGAGGTTAAGTCATGGTGCAAAAATATGGGCATCAAGCTCGACTACGCTTCAGTTTATCACCCTCAAACCAACGGTCAAGTGGAACGAGCAAATGGTCTAATAATGAGCGGCATCAAACCCAGACTAGTGCGGTCACTTACTAAATCCGACACGCAATGGGTCGAGGAGCTCGACTCCGTACTCTGGGGGCTGCGGACAACGCCTAACCGTACTACCGGATTCACGCCATTTTTTATGGTCTACGGCGCAGAGGCAGCCCTGCCCTGCAACATTATTCATGACTCACCTCGAGTGCGCATGTATGAAGAAAGAGAGGCCGAGTTGGATCGGCAGGACAGCTTGGACACATTGGAGGAAGAACGTGATGTCGCCAAGGCTCGTTCCGCATTCTATCAGCAGCAGGCCCGAAGATATCAAAGCAGAGAAGTACGGGCCAAGACTTATAACGTTGGTGAACTAGTTCTACGACTGCCGGACAAGAAAAAGGACAAGCTCAAGCCCAAATGGGAGGGCCCCTTCATTATCGATCAAGTCCTGACCGGCGGAGCGCACTGCCTACTTAAATGCGCGGACAACCGACTCGAGCCGAACCCATGGAACGCAGCCCGCCTTCGAAGATTCTATGCCTAGCGCCAGACTAAGAGTTCGTCCCCTTCCCCCGTCCAAACTTTTACATTTCGGCTATCTTTTGTTTCTCTTTTCATAACTTTTTTATTCAAAAGCCCTTAAGGGCCTACTTTCACATTTTTTGCATACACGTGATGTGCCATCCGCACTCATTTTTCCTGGGGGCTTCTTTTACAGAAGCTCAATTATAAGGGTTTCATACCCAGCACATGTGTCAAGCTTCCACATGTACCTTTTACTCACCATTATATGCATCGATATGACTTAAGTTTTGGCCAAGCTGGGTTGTCTGGCTCCTTTGCTTACCCCTACGTTCCCGATTGTTCGGCTAGGAGGTAAAGGAGCACCTCTGCGATTATTCTCGCGGGTCACCGGATGTGTACCTCAGGTGGGTGAAGCCGAAAGCTAGCGTTCTTAAGGGAATATTCGGTCGGTGACTTAAAAGATGACTTTTACCTATTTATTTACCCGCCCCAGATGTTTTCTGCTTTCTTTGCAGTCCGGACATGCACTTTAGGGCATGCTTCCCAGGGAAAGGAACCCTTAACGGAACTATTCTCCCCGAAGATGTTTCTTACTAACCATGTAATATAACATAACTAGTTGGGCACTTGTCCGATAAAGCACGATGACCCGACGCTTTGGTCTCCATGCATACCATGGTTGTTTCTTAACCAAAGAGGTATTCGACACACTCCGGACTCTAGGGTCCCGAGGTTGAAGCGAAAAGGTCGGCAAAGACAAACGATCTACAATCCGCTAGAAGGCATTTCACATGTCACTTTAAAGGAACACATACATTGTCAAATTACTGATTGTATTCCTCCTCAATCCCGCCTAATGTGCTGTCTAACTTACAGTCCGTTGGGAAAATTTAGCAGCCAACTCTACTTGGCTGTATACTAAACTCACAGGATCTCCTTCCCATCGGGCCCCACCGGTCCAACTCGCCATGTGGTTGGGATCCGCCTTGTAACGCTGCGTCTTCACCATGGCCCAAGCCTCCCGGCACCTTGACGGCAAGCGAAATCTTCCATAAACGGAAGCGCCGCGACTTCAAGCTTCTCCATAAGCTCCCCAAGGCCCTCGGGTAAGGAGAGGGCTGGCCATAAAGCACGGACGACGCCGCCATTGCTGTCGAACTCGCTCGAGCAGTTGCAACAACTCGGAAGTTGATCACCCGCTGATATGGGCATCTCCGCAGAGGCGACTGTGAGTATACCTACAAGACATATTATGTCAATTGACTTCTCGCCGAACTCTTTTTTTCAAAAGAGTCCGCTTAACACTTACTATAAATGCCGCGACGAAGCCGCTCATTCTCCTTAATCTGAGTCGGACAGCCCGCTGAGCGCCTTTCAGCTCTTCTCCGAGCTTGGCGTTGGCATCCTGAGTTTATTCCTTTCTTGCTGCACCCTATTCAGCACACTCTCGCCGCCTTTGGTGGCGCGATAATCCTGCTGTCCGGATCTTGACCGGCGGTACTGCCTGATCATTATTAGACTTGCGCGCACGCCGCACTGGCGCTTATATTTATTAATAAAAATGTGTTACGGGAGGGGTCTGCGTCTCCTCTGCGGCAAGCAAGTGCGGCCTCAGTTGGGCCTTGCATTCTTGCAGCTCCGAGACAGTGGGCATTCTTCTCGGTAAGAGCTGCGTTTCAAATGATCCTTAAATCAGTTAACATAACTACTTTAAGTCTCGGGGGCTACTGGTACATATAACCATTATAAATCCTTTACCCGTATGTCTTTCACATACTGCTCCGTGGCTCTGGTAAAACCATCTTGAGCGGCACGGAGATGTGCGTCCCCTGCGTTAAAGGCGTCCAAGGCCTCAGGGGAGAAGCACGCTTCACGAAATATTGTCCGGCGGCGCCTATGGTTCATGGCGCTCTCCACCTCAAAGTTGGTGGCGGACAATCTGTCGGTGTCCTCCGTTGGAGAAGGATCCGGCCCGCGTCTTGCGCTTGCCTTCCCCTCCAGGCCGGGCGCTGGAGCCTGGCTGGTGTAGGTTGGATCAGCAACCTGCGCCCAGATCCGTGGCGCTTTTTCTCCTATAAAGATCATGAGCACTCAGACGCTTCCTAGGAACGTTGCTCTGAAAATTCAAATACGAGCTATACCTTTGCGGCGACGTTTCCGTCCGCACCGCGCTCCTTTTCCGCCTGCCGGTCCGGACTGACCTCTGTTGGTCAGCCGCCGCGGGCTCGGCTTCCTGCTGTGAAGGCGCTTCCTGTAAAATACCATCGTTCGCAAAGGTTAGAAATGGGCAAGGAAGAGATAATGGTGTTCGAACCTCGGTCACGGTCACCTGGGAAGCCGGATACAGTCCGGGGTAGTCCGCCGTAATGGCAACCAAAGCATTATCCATGCTGAGCTGGTGAAATACCCCGTCGATCAGCTCCACCTTGATGTTCGGATCCTCTTCGGAGGCCGGATCCAGGGATCTTTCTGGATCCTCGGGTTGCGGAGCAGGACTTACCATGTCCTCCACAGTCCGGCGTAGATCCTGCGCCGAAGACACAATGTAAGAAGCCTAAACTTCGAGAGCATGGGTTGAGCCTTTAAAGGTATTCGCTTACCCATCCTCTAGGGTTGTTCATGGAAAACCCATTCAAAGGGTTTGTTCGAAGGAAGTCCTCCTTTCCCCCTTGTACAGGCTGGAAAGGATCTCCACCAGATCCTCGGTCGAATCCGGCCCTTTGCGGCCATGACGGGTGGCATCGTCCTCCCGCTGAAATCTCACATGGGTGGCCTCAGATTGCAATGGCTGTACCCCGATGATGCATGTCGTCATGACTCCAATCATGGTCAACCCGGAATGGGCCGATAATCTTATTCGCCCATCAAGTAATGGACGCTCTTGTCTTCCTCAAATCGGGGCTCCGTGGGCGCCCGGTGAGGCGCTTTCTCAGAGGAGCAGCACTAAACTCCGGAGGCCAATCCGGATTGGGTCGGCAATGAGCGTCTCCTATGTAAACCACTCAAGGCCGGTCTTGGACGCCTTCTTGGGAGTACCGGATGGGTATCCGTCCCGGTGATGCGCCATATTTTGGCGCCGCCCACTTGATATATGGACCCCTCGTGAGAACGGGTGCGAGGCGAACAGCCTCTTCCACAATGCAAAATGGGACTCAATGCCCGGGAATAGCTCAGAAGAGCTACGTAGCCCGCGATATGCGGTGATGAGGCGGGCGTGAGGTGGTGGAGCTGGAGTCCCTAGAACTCGAGAGCCAGCGGAGGAACGGATGTATCGGGAATCCGAGTCCCTTATCAAATAAGGGACGAAGCATACTCGCTCCCCTTTATTGGGGCTTGGGGTAGCCTCCGCTTGCCTCCCACCTTGATAAGTGACCAGCCGGCTCGAACCGGGACCATGAAGGCCGGAGGAGATATCCCCGCTTGAGCTTCACTAGCTCGTTGTGCGAACAGAGCACCTCCTCCAATCCCGGCGGTGGGCTGGGGAGCGTGAAGAAGAGCGCGTCGACGGTCCATGATGGAATGGATTTTTAGGTCAAAGGCGCTCCGATGAAGTATTCGGGAGGAAGATGGTGTGGTTTGGATCTGGATTTTTGCCTCTTTTGTAGGCGGATGACTCGCACGATCGGGGTGAAGCGTAAAAGACACCTCGGCTTTTTGCATTCGTGTGACGCGTGGAAAAGACCATTATTAGGCGTAGAAGCCGAGAAACACAGATTTATGATGAAGCGGACCTCGTTGGAAGGTACATGGAACTTGAAGGAGAACCCGCCTTGCAACGCTGAAGACTATATCTGTATTTGGACTTATCGTCATTGAAGCCTGGTTCGCAGACTCTTGAGGAGTCTGGACTAGGGGTGTCCGGACAGCGGACTATCATCGTCCACGGACTCCAAGACTACGAAGATACAAGATTGAAGACTCCGCCCGTGTCCGGATGGGACTTTCCTTGGCGTGGAAGGCAAGCTTGGCGATCGGATATGTAGATCTCCTACCATTGTAACCGACTGTGTAACCCTAGCCTCCTCCGGTGTCTATATAAACCGGAGGGCTTTAGTCCGTGGGACAACATACATTACAACAATCATACCATAGGCTAGCTTTAGGGTTTAGCCTCCTTGATCTCGTGGTAGATCCACTCTTGTACTACCCATATCATCAATATTAATCAAGCGGGACGTGGGTTTTACCTCCATCGAGAGGGCCGAACCTGGGTAAAACATCGTGTCCCCCGTCTCCTGTTACCATCCGCCTAGACGCACAGTTCGGGACCCCCTACCCGAGATCCGCCGGTTTTTACACCGACAGTAGGGATGAACTTTCTTTTGCCATGTTATTTTGAGAAGACATGATTGCTTTATTAGTATGCTTGAAGTATTATTATTTTTATGTCAATATGAACTTTTGTCTTGAATTTTTCGGATCTGAATATTCATATCACAAGTAAGAAGAATTACATTGAAATTATGCCAAGTAACCCTCCACATCAAAAATTCTTTTTTATCATTTACCTACTCGAGGACGAGCAGGAATTAAGCTTGGGGATGCTTGATACGTCTCCAACGTGTCTATAATTTTTTATTGCTCCATGCTACTTTATCTACTGTTTTAGGCAATATTGGGCTTTATTGTCCACTTTTATATTATTTTTGGGACTAACCTATTAACCGGAGGCCCATCCCAGATTTGTTGTTTTATGCCAATTTCAGTGTTTCGAGGAAAAGGAATATCAGACGAAGTCAAAACGGAACGAAATCAACTGGAGAAGTTAATTTTGGAAGGAAAGCCACCCGATGGACTTGGAGTGCACGTCAGGGAAGAAGGGAGGTGCTCACGAGGGTGGGGGCGCGCCCACCCCCAAGGGCGCGCCCCCCTGCCTCGTGGGGCCCCCGTAGCTCCACCGACGTACCCCCTGCACCCATATATACGTACATATCGTAAAACTTCCAGAACAGAAGATAGATCAGGATTTCCGCCGCCGCAAGCCTCTGTAGCGCCAAAAACCTCTCGGGAGCCTGTTCCGGCACTCTGCCGGAGGGGGATCCCATCACCGGTGGCCATCTTCATCATCCCAGCGCTATCCATGATGAGGCGGGAGTAGTTCACCCTCGGGGCTGAGGGTATGTACGAGTAGCTATGTGTTTGATCTCTCTCTCTCTCGTGTTCTCTCTCATGTTCCCTCTATGGCACGATCTTGATGTATCCCGAGCTTTGCTATTGTAGTTGGATCTTATGATGTTTCTCCTCCTCTACTCTCTTGTGATGAATTGAGTTTCCCCTTTGAAGTTATCTTATCGGATTGAGTCTTTTATGAGAACACTTGATGTATGTCTTGCCGTGATTATCTGTGGTGACAATAGGATATCATGTGCCACTTGATGTATGTTTTGGTGATCAACTTGCGGGTTTCGTGACATTGGGAACCTATGCATAGGGGTTGGCACACATTCTTGACTCGCCGATAGAAACTTTGGGGCACTCTTTGAAGTACTTTGTGTTGGTTGGATGAATCTGGGATTGTGTGATGCATATCGTATAATCATGCCCACGGATACTTGAGGTGACAATGGAGTATCTAGGTGCCATTAGGGTTTGGGTTGATTTGTGTCTTAAGGTGTTATTCTAGTACGAACTCTTTTATAGATTGATCCGAAAGAATAACTTTGAGGTGGTTTCGTACCCTACCATAATCTCTACGTTTGTTCTCTGCTATTAGTGGCTTCGGAGTGACTCTTTGTTGTATGTTGAGGGCTTGTTATATGATCTATCTATGTTATTATTGTTGAGAGAACTTGGACTAGTGAAAGTATGAACCCTAGGCCTTGTTTCCTATCATTGCAATACCGTTTACGCTCACTTTTATCATTAGTTACCTTGCTGTTTTTATTATTTCAGATTACAAATACCTGTATCTATCATCCATATTGCACTTGTATCACTATCTCTTTGCCGAACTAGCGCACCTATACAATTTTCCATCGTATTGAGTGTGTTGGGGACACAAGAGACTCTTTGTTATTTGGTTGCAGGGTTGCTTGAGAGAGACCATCTTCATCCTACGCCTCCTACAGATTGATAAACCTTAGGTCATCCACTTGAGGGAAATTTGTTACTGTCCTACAAACCTGTGCACTTGTAGGCCCAACAACGTCTACAAGAAGAAGGTTGTGTAGTAGGCATCACACACCAGCCAACGAATAGCGCATACACTGGCAAGTCATGCATCGAGTACATGTACCAAGCACGCATTATGAAGTTCTCTTTGCTAAAGGCATCGTATGTCTTGAACCCATTATCCCAAGCTTCTTGCAGTTCATCCTTAAGCGGCTGCATGTACACATTCATATTCTTCCCCAGATAGTTGGGCCCTGGAAATATCAACGTAAGGAAAATGTTCTTTCTTTGCATAATCTGCCCGGGGGTAGGGAGATTGAGTGGAATGACAAACACGGGCCAACAGCTGTATGGGGCTGCCATCTGACCAAACACACTGAACCCATCTGTGCTGATGGCAACTCGAGGATGCCTTGGATCTGCCGTTTTTCTTTATGTAATGCATTGAAGCGCTTCCACGCTTCACCATCCGACGTGTGCACCATCATCACATTCCCATCTGCATCTAGTTCGGTTCTTTTGCCCGTTTTGTGCCATGTCATCTGTCTGGTCGTCTCTTCGACCATGAAAAGACGTTGAAGTCTTGGTACGATTGGCATATACCGAACATTAACGGGTATTTTGGTCTGCGTCTTCTCACCCATACCATTGTCTACCACAAAATACCTGGAAGAATTGCAAATGGGACAATAGTTCAAGTCCTCATACTGACGCCTAAATAAAACACATCCTTTCTCACATGCATGTATCTTCTCATAGGGCATCTTAAGAGCACGGAGGATTTTATCTGACTAGTACAGGTTTGGAGGTAGCACATGGCCTTTGGGTAGAAATTGTCCGAATACTATCATCATCGCGTCGTAGCATTCTCTGCCCAAGTTGAATTGAGCCTTCAAGCCATTATTTGTGAGATGGCATCCAGTTGACAAAGCTCAGTGTGCTTGTGGAGAGGATGTTTTGAGGACTCCAACATTTCAGTGAAGGCCTTTGCAGATTCCTCCATCTCCGTGTCCGAGTCTCGAGCATCGTCAAAGTCTTGCACCATGTCTGTGGTCCCGGTACCATGCTTGTCGGTGCGACGACGAACCACCTCGGCTCTGGCACATTGGGCAGACTCACCATGTAATGTCCAGACCATGTAATCAGGCATAAAACCAAACTTCTGCACGTCTTTACTCATTTCAAGCTCGTCCCTCTTTTTATAGTTGTCGCACCGGGCACAGGGGCACCAGCTTAATTCCTGGCCATTTACAAATGCGGCTCTAACAAACCCCTTGGTTTTTGTTAACCATTCATCGGTCCAAACTTTCTGACTAGTGTAACCGGTGTACATCCATGCACGATCACTCATATTGACTTCCTACTAGACACACAAGAAATATATACATAATTAAGCAAACCATATACATCAGTTAATGGAGTTTGTCAGTTTTATTACGTCCATGCAACATACACGCTAATAGGTAAAGATAGGTCCAAATCCCACCCGAGTATGTGTAAATTGGGTTCGTTTTCCCATGCTACTGCTCGGATCCGGCCTTAAAATTTGGCAGCACCTCCCGTTGTTCTCTCGATACACGCCTCGCAACAAGCGAGAGGATGTGTACCAGAGAACTATAGGAGGCAGCGATTTAAATTTGCATCGGATCCGGAGCAGAGCATATGGGAAAACGAACCCAATCTACACATACTCGGGCTGTCCATGGATAACGTTGGACAATTCGAAACAATCATGATTATAAATATGCAAATGCATGCATATTTATAGATGTAACCCTTTTGAAGGGGAGACGCATAGTGGTTAAGCATACTGATGATTGACACCTATAGCTAGCAAGTTCCATCGGCACGAAGACCGGAACATAGCAAATGAAGAGGGGAGGAGGAGATGTCATTTGTGCTCACCAACGAACGCAGGGGCGGAGCTCGTCGAACACTAGACCCTCGCAGCGACGAAATAACTACACATTTAAATCGAAAGATGAGTAACATAGCAAGTATTTGACACCAATGGCCACATGTATCTCGCACTGACGATACTTGCTATTTACGATACCATCGACACCGAGGAACCCCCTAATGTGACACCCCAAAATTTTGACCTTGTTTTATTAATTGAAATTTTGCCAGGAAATTAAAACTTTTATTTTCTGGGCTCCCTTTTTATTTTTTGAAACTTTTTCTACCTTGCTATTATGGAGTTTTCCCCCATAGAGAAAACTTTTCAAATATGTTATTGGACTTGTTTGACCTCTCAAGGAAAAACTTTTCTCTTATTAGTAGAACTAATTACATAATTAATTTGCTTGATCTTTATTTTCTTGAAAAATGGTTTTTCAAGGTTATATGGCCATATTTGAACTACAACCATTTGATATATTAATCTAAAAATTCCACCAAAATTTGGAGATGTCATGTGATGTTTTTAAATCGCTTTTATACAAAAATATCTTTTATTATTGAAATATTTTGAGCTCTACACCCAATTTTCTTCTCTGGTCCAGAGAGCAACTTTGCACTACAACCCTTTTAAATAATTCTTTCTAGCCCCCACCAAAATTATGGGATGTCAGTAGGAGCATATCATTCCACTTTGTGCAAAAACCCAGTTATGTTCTTTGAAAATTTTGAGTGAATCATCCTCATTTCCATTCTGGTCCAACTTGATGGTTTGTACAGCAACCATAATTTTTCTTACTCTTTAGCCCTTGATTATTTCTCCTACTAGTAGTACCCCTTGCCAAACCACTAAGTCCAGAAGCATGCACTTATGGGATCATTTTTAGTTCATGAAATGATACCATTCACTCCCTGCCCAGAAGTGTAGTTTTGCAAAACTTGCACTAGCAAGTTTCTCATTTCTGCAAGCTAACTCCACCAACCTCTCTTTCATCCACAGAGACACTGATCTGGACGTTTTGGCCACTCCAAGAATAGCCTAGGTGCCTTTGGCATTGTGACAAACACCTAGAGTGCATGGACTGAATTGCCATGATCTCAAGTCTACACTATGAACTTGGCCACCTGACCAAACCACCTTGTCCATTGAGTCTCCCTCTATCTATAACCTAGTCCTGTGGCTTGCCACCTCCACCTGTGACCTGTAGCGTGCCATGGCATTTCACCGAGCACCTTGGTCGTGCTCTGGCGTGCCAGGCGTGCGTTTGGCACGACGCGTGCGCCGAGCCGCCGCCACACGCCCGCCCTTTTCCGCCTCTGAGAGCGCCCCGACCTCATCCGCTCGCAGCAACGCGCCAAGCCACCCTGGCGTGCCTACAGCGCCGCCGACAGAGCTTTTGGCGGCACACCGGCGGCCGCAGCGCGCCTCTGCCGCGGTCGGCGCCGCCCAAGCCACCTCGGCTCACCACCTGGCCCTAGCACAGCCCGTGCTCATCCACAAGGGCGTCGCCTAGCCCTCGTCGTCGCCACGACGCCCTGCGGCTACAGAAAGACGGTCGCCGGCGACCTTATCCGCGGCCACCGTCCAACCGACCCCGAGCGCCTATTTAAGGAGGCCCCCGAGCACGTTCATTGGAAGGCAACCTCAAGACACTCCTCCGGTTCCCCATGGCGCCAATCGACCTGTGGAGGTCATCTTCCCAGCTCCGCAACTATGGCGCCGCCATCGCCTCGTTCATTCCGGCGCCACTGTGGCCTCTCCTTCCATTTCTCTTCGCTAAGATCATCTCCTTCCTTACAGAACCCAACCCCTACTCGATTTTGATCGGGAACCACTTCGCCCTAAAAGCACTCCATCACCGAAGCTCCTCCGCCGCTGGAGCTCGCCGCGACGAAACCCTCCGTCCCCTTGGCCGATCGACCACCGGAGGACCGCCTAGGAGAGGTGGATCCATCCTCGCCCCGGATGCCCTCGAGGAGCCTCCCTTCACGGGCGACGATCGCCGAGCCCGCTCCGCTCGGGGACAGAGGAAGGAGAGGAGGACGACTAGTCAAACGACTAGTGGGCCACCTAGGACCCACTGTCGGTGACCCACTCCGCTGGTCCACGTGGTTAAGTGAAAGCGTAAAATCCCAAGTACGTAACCCTACTTAGAAAGCGTATTTCTGCCGAAACGTTTTTCTTTTTCTGTTTTATTTAGAAAACCAGATTTGACCAGAACTTTGACTGGTTATATCTTTTTAAATACAACTCCAAATAAAATGATTCTTTTTCCCACCTCTCTAAAATTTGATCTAGTTTATTTTAAGATTTTATTTGAAAAATTTTCAAAACAACTTTTGGTGCTGTTTTATTTTGTGTGTTAATTCTTTATATTGCTAAAATAGGATTTTTGGAGAGAGGAGAAAGCATTCAAATGTTTTGGAGTGCACCCTACCTTTCCACACATTGAAGGCAAGCATTCTGAACCCCGGCATAATATTTTTGGTGTGTTCGTTGACACGTTTATAACACCACCTCATTTCGAAGGACTTGTTATTTCATGTGACATGATCATTTGCATGGGTGCATATTGGTGATTTCCATGCTGTTGGAAATGAGTATACTAGTGATGGTAATCATCCTCATGTATCTTGCATGCATGCCGGAAAGGAATCCGGGAAAGCCTCTGCCTTGGGTAGGCGCGAGCTTGTCGCCGGTCTCCGTCGGGACGGGTATGTCCGGTATGGCATAGTAAGATATAATGAGTGTTGATCGGAATGGTTGACATATATTTGTTATACATGTCATGCAGGAAACTATAAACCTCCTGAGTCGACCGTAGATCGAGTCTTGTTCCAGTAACCCCCACACTTGTTTCGTGCTACCACTTGTCCCCGCCACAGGTAGGGTACGGTTCAGTAATTTGTCAACCCCTTTCTAGCACACACCGCATGTGAGGGGCGGGATGAGGGTACCATGGCCATGGATTAAAGCCACCATCCGTCAGGGGCATGGGTGTTTCCGGTTGGGACCGAGAGGAGGCCACCCCTTACAAATAAGCGATATAAATTTGATCCCATGCTACGCGAGGTTGTAGCCTCCCACTTAGAGTTTGCTTGACGGGTGTCATGGGTGATTCCGCACACCGTAAGTTTGTGGTGTGTGCAAGTCGGTGTGTTTTCATTTAAAAGACCAGAAGCGGAATTAGTCCCGATGGACTAAAGGAATCCATTACTCGTGGGTAAAGAGTACACCCTCTGCAGAGATTTAAACCTATTCGAATAGCCGTGTCCATGGTTAAGGATTACAGTCTGGGACGGGTCAAGTGTCGGTCTTAGTGTCGGTCTTCGGAGGTGAAACTATTAACCAGAACTGGAATACTACTGGTGACTTGTGATAATTATGATTATTATTATTGTGGACTAACCCGTGATATTATTGCTGTTATCGAGTATCTCTGGGATGGTTCTACCTCCGGGATACTCACTATGATTGTTCATTTATTTTTAAAGCCCTTTATGTGGTGTCGCTCAGACGCCCGACTGTGGCATTTATTTTTAAGCCCTTTATGTGGTGTCGCCGACGCCCGACCGTGGCATTTCTTTTAAAGCCCTTTATGTGGTGTCGCCGGACGCCCGACTATGGCATTTATTTTAAGCCCTTTATGTGGTGTCGCTCGACGCCTCGACCGTGGCATTTCTTTTAAAGCCCTTTATGTGGTGTCGCTCGACGCCTCGATCGTGGCATTTATTTTAAGCCCTTTATGTGGTGTCGCCGACGCCTAACCGTGGCATGCCCGTTATTTGTTTTCATAATTTCTAATACTTCGTGACATTGCATATTCATGCATCGAGTTATATTTATCTTTGGGGTCGACGTCATGAGCATAAAATATCAAGACATCATTGTTATATTATACTGTGTTCTAAATGTTTGCAGTACATTCAAAGTACTCACTGGCTTGTCCTCGCTATTGTCTTGGCCAGATTTTCTTGCACGGAGAGGAGCGACGCGATGACAGCCCGGAACCTAAGCAATGGAGATAGCAGCCTCGCAAAGATAGGAGTTAGCCCGGTCACTGTTCTCGTGGGAAATGGAGTCCCATAGACACCGATGTTTCACAACCCGCTTCGCCATCAACCACTAGAAACCATTTGTTGTACTCACAGCCGTAATGGTCTTGTACCACATATTTTGTATTTTTGCTTGGAATTTCAGATCAAGTTGGGAGCCTCATCACCTAACAAGAATCCAGGGGTTGATGAGCACGACGGTCTTTTCTCGAAATTTATTACCGAAAAACCGGTCGTGACAGACTTGGTATCAGAGCCAGGCTGACCATTGGCTAATCCTATTGTAGCCAGGTCAATAAACTTAGGCAAACCAACCCAACAGACCATAACCAAAACCCAGCCAAGCTTCTCGTGCAAGATAGCCACACAGTGACCCCGACATTTTTGGCAGTCGGTGCCCAACCTACCAACCTAGCTTGTCGATCTCGCGCCAGTAACCAGCACCCAAGATGTCTCCCCCACAAGCGTGCGAGGGAAGACTCCGTCCCCTTTTTCTATAAAAAGGGCACGCTAATCCCAACCCAGCCCAGCATAGCGTCTTCCCCAACCTAGCCACAATGCCTGGCCCCATAGTGCACAATGAGACCACAGCAACCAACCTTGGAGGTTTTGTGAACATCCTCGCAAACCTCACCCGTCGTGCCTATGCGTTAGAGAAACCACCGGAATATGTTGTGTACCAAGGACCCATGAGCGGTGAAGACCGTCAATTCTGGGCCACTGTGCACATCTACGGTAGGGGTCTAGCGCCCAACGCCTTTACTGAGTTCACGGAAGAACAACTTCCTTTGAGCCACAAGCCATACAACTAGCTGCTCGAGAGGCTATAGTTCATCTCGTGCACTTGTCGCCTGAGTTAATCGTCGCTCGCTCCACTACTACCCTGCACGCCAAGGGTATGGTAGACCACCCAAGTTGCCAACGGAGATCACGAGATGGATCCGCGATTTTTGCACCTAGTGCGCTATGTAAGTGCACTAGAGGCACTGTTCGACCAGATCACCATTGATCTGATCGCAGCTCGAGGAGAGCTGGTTCGTCGAACCCCAGCTAGAAGAGAAGACGAGCCCGACGCCGACAACCCAGTCGTGCTGTTCGGACACCCGATCGAGACCCTAAGGACAGCTCCAGCCATCAACCGAGATGCTTTGATGACCCCAGAAGTGCTTCGTCACCTTTTGGGAACACACTCCAACGGGGTTGTGGCCAACAATCCCCGTGATGGTCATCATCGCTACCCCGACCCTGTCGTTCCTCCGCCATCTCCGATTAATCCCGGCAGTGAGACACGTGGAGAAGACTCAACATCCACCAGACACGCCCGTTTAGACATAAACGAGGTAGACTAAGCCGTACGAGTAGTACCGAGTCTCAGTGTATCCTTACTTTATAATCATGCGACCATGTATAGTAACGCAGCCTGTCGTTGTGCCTCTGTTTTAATAGTAGCCTTGCATATTTTGTCAGCGCACCGTTGCATGATTTCCGGGCACAGCTACCAAAACCAACCGACGACAACCACAAGAATATCGCCTCTTTATGAGATATGTGTATCTCCGCACGGACCCGACTCTTGAGGTGATCCGCAGAAATTTTTACCTTTCACCGCGGTAAATAAACCAGCCCAGATGCTATATAAGAAGGCCACCTTGTGACCTTGCCCAAGAACCCTCACCTCGCACCACTCTCACAACCATCTCTTGTCATGCCGAACCCCAAAGATTCATCGAGAACCCCGGATGCAACCCGTGCAGCTTTGTCAAAATATTGCGGGACTTTACCCGCAGTACCATGGGTTCTACCCACCACCCCAAAGACGAGCTGTTCAAATCAAGGATCACCCCATCCACCTCGGAATATTGGGCAGCAGACACATTCCTCCCATAGACCCCAACCAAGATCCAATGAAGTTTCCTTCATGGGGAAATCTATGCCAACCCCACAACCGCCATAGAAGATCTTTGCGAAAGAAGCAATTGCTCGCTTCGATCCGCGGTACCCTATGCCCATGAACGCGATATTATTATTTTCCGAGTCGCAACACCGGAGGAGTGACGTCTTTTCGGTGGGCGATTGAGAAGGACCCAGACTAGCCAACCTTATCCAAGACATCATCGCTCAAGAGCATTTGAACCAGCGAGTAATGGATTATCTCCGAGTCTCGTGATTTAAATCCTCGATTGCAATCGGCAGATCACTAAGGCCCGACCGGAGAGACGATACATCGATTGGTCAATCCACGCCTCCGATAGACGAGGAGTGTATCCTTTACCGAGACATTTTATCGTGACCACACCCGATTACCGTTTTTATTTTAGACGTCACTATCAGATTTGTTTTTGCAGCATTTATATTTGCATTGTAACTTATGCGTGGTACCTCAGATTTGTGCGGTGAGTCGCGTATTTAGTTTCTACTAATATGAGTAATTTCCTTCGTGAATGAACTTGTGTAACCGCGAAAAACCCTAGTATGAGATGTCTTTTCCCTGAGTCGCTGCATCGTTTATCCTCTCGCGGCATGGATTATTTTTTTTGTTCACGCAACACCACGGCAGCAGGCTCACAACCGCTCGTACACATATGGAGTATTTATTTCTTCAAAACAACTCTTAACAAATCTCGAGGACGAGATTTTTTTTAAGGGGGGTAGTGTTGTGACACCCCAAAATTTTGACCTTGTTTTATTAATTAAAATTTTGCCAGGAAATTAAAACTTTTATTTTCTGGGCTCCCTTTTTGTTTTTGAAACTTTTTCTACCTTGCTATTATGGAGTTTTCCCCCATAGAGAAAACTTTTCAAATATGTTATTGGACTTGTTTGACCTCTCAAGGAAAAACTTTTCTCTTATTAGTAGAACTAATTACATAATTAATTTGCTTGATCTTTATTTTCTTGAAAAATGGTTTTTCAAGGTTATATGGCCATATTTGAACTACAACCATTTGATATATTAATCTAAAAATTCCACCAAAATTTGGAGATGTCATGTGATGTTTTTAAATCGCTTTTATACAAAAAATATCTTTTTTATTGAAATATTTTGAGCTCTACACCCAATTTTCTTCTCTGGTCCAGAGAGCAACTTTGCACTACAACCCTTTTAAATAATTCTTTCTAGCCCCACCAAAATTATGGGATGTCAAGAGGAGCATATCATTCCACTTTGTGCAAAAACCCAGTTATGTTCTTTGAAAATTTTGAGTGAATCATCCTCATTTCCATTCTGGTCCAACTTGATGGTTTGTACAAAGAACCATAATTTTTCTTACTCTTTAGCCCTTGATTATTTCTCCCTCTTGGTAGTACCCCTTGCCAAACCACTAAGTCCGAAGCATGCACTTATGGGATCATTTTAGTTCATGAAATGATACCATTCACTCCCCTGCCTGAAGTGTAGTTTTGCAAAACTTGCACTAGCAAGTTTCTCATTCTCGCAAGCTAACTCCACCAACCTCTCTTTCATCCACAGAGACACCGATCTGGACGTTTGGCCACTCCAAGAATAGCCTAGGTGCCTTTGGCATTGTGACAAACACCTAGAGTGCATGGACTGAATTGGCATGATCTCAAGTCTACACTATGAACTTGGCCACCGACCAAACCACCTTGTCCATTGAGTCTCCTCTATCTATAACCTAGTCCCGTGGCTTGCCACCTCCACTGCGACCAGAAGCGTGCCATGGCATTTCGCCGAGCACCTTGATCGTGCTCGGCGTCAGAGGCGTGCTTGGCACGACGCAGCGCGCCGAGCCGCCGCGTCACGCCCGGCCTTTTCCGCCTACAGAGACGCCCCCGACCTCATCCGCTCGCAGAACGCTTAAGCCACCTGGCGTGCCTCTGGCCGACAGCGAGCTTTTGGCGGCACACCGGCGGCATGTGCGCGCCTCTGCCATGATCGGCGCCGCCTAAGCCACCTCGGCTCGCCACTGCCCTAGCACGCCCGTGCTCATCCACAAGGCGTCGCTTAGCCTCGTTGTCGCCACGACGCTCCTGCGGTTTCAGAAAGACGGTCGCGGCGACCTTATCCATGCCACCGTCCAACCGACCCCGAGCGCCTATTTAAGGAGGCCCCCGAGCACGTTCCGCTGGAAGGCAACCTCAGTACACTCCTCCAGTTCCCCCATGGCAGCCAATCGACCCAGGGAGGTCATCTTCCCCAGCTCCGGCAACTACGGCCGCCGCCACTGCCTCGTTCATTCCGGCGCCACCAGGGCCTCTCCCTTCCATTTCTCTTCGCCAAGATCATCTCCTTCCTTACAGGAACCCAACCCCCTACTCGATTTTGATCGGGAACCACTTTCGCCCCAAAAGCACTCCGTCACCGAAGCTCCCTCCGCCGCGGAGCTCGCCGCCGACGAACCCCTCCGTCCCCGCCGGCCAGTCGACCACCGGTAGGACCGCCTAGGAGAGGTGGATCCATCCCTGGCCCCGGATGCCCTCGAGGAGCCTCCCTTCGCCGGCGACGATCGCCGGAGCCCCCGCTCCGCTCGGGACAGAGGAAGGAGAGGGAGGACGACTAGTCAAACCTGACTAGTGGGCCACCTAGGACCCACTCGCTGACCCACTCCGCTGGTCCACGTGGTTAAGTGAAAGCGTAAAATCCCAAGCACGTAACCCTACTTAGAAAGCGATTTACGCCAAACGTTTTCTTTTTCATTTTATTTAGAAAACCAGATTTGACCGAACTTTGATTGGTTATATCTTTTAAATACAACTCCAAATAAAATGATTCTTTTTCCCACCTCTCTAAAATTTGATCTAGTTTATTTTAAGATTTTATTTGAAAAATTTCAAAACAACTTTTGGTGCTGTTTTATTTTGTGTGTTAATTCTTTATATTGCTAAAATAGGATTTTTGAGAGAGGAGAAAGCATTCAAATGTTTTGGAGTGCACCCTACCTTTCCACACATTGAAGGCAAGCATTCGAACCCCAAAGATAATATTTTTGGTGTGTTCACGACACGCTTATAACACCACCTCATTTCAAGGACTTGTTATTTCATGTGACATGATCATTTGCATGGGTGCATATTGGTGATTTCCATGCTGTTGGAAATGAGTATACTAGTGATGGTAATCATCCTCATGTATCTTGCATGCATGCCGGAAAGGAATCCGGGAAAGCCTCTGCCTTGGGTAGGCGCGAGCTTGTCGCCGGTCTCCGTCGGGATGGGTATGTCCGGTATGGCAAAGTAAGATATAATGAGTGTTGATCGGAATGGTTGACATATATTTGTTATACATGTCATGCAGGAAACTATAAACCTCCTGAGTCGACCGTAGATCGAGTCTTGTTCCAGTAACCCCCACACTTGTTTCGGTGCTACCACTTGTCCCCGCCACGGGTAGGGTCGGTTCCGTAATTTGTCAACCCCTTTCTAGCACACACCGTACAGAGGGGCCGGGATGAGGGTACCATGGCCATGGATTAAAGTCACCATCGATGCAGGGGCATGGGTGTTTCGGTTGGGACCGAGAGGAGGCCACCCCTTAGAGCGCGATATAAATTTGATCCCATGCTACGCGAGGTTGTAGCCTCCCACTTAGAGTTTGCTTGACGGTGTCGTGGGTGATTCGCACACCGTAAGTTAAAGTTGGTGTGTGCAAGTCGGTGTGTTTTCATTTAAAAGACGGTAAGCGGAATTAGTCCCGATGGACTAAAGGAATCCGTTACTCGTGGGTAAAGAGTACACCCTCTGCAGAGATTTAAACCTATTCGAATAGCCGTGTCCATGGTTAAGGATTACAGTCTGGGACGGGTCAAGTGTCGGTCTTAGTGTCGGTCTTCGGAGGTGAAACTATTAACCAGAACTGGAATACTACTGGTGACTTGTGATAATTATGATTATTATTATTGTGGACTAACCTGTGATATTATTGCTGTTATCGAGTATCTCTGGGATGGTTCTACCTCCGGGATACTCACTATGATTGTTCATTTATTTTTAAAGCCCTTTATGTGGTGTCGCTCAGACGTCCGACTGTGGCATTTATTTTTAAGCCCTTTATGTGGTGTCGCTCAGACGCCCGACTGTGGCATTTCTTTTAAAGCCCTTTATGTGGTGTCGCTCAGACGCCCGACTGTGGCATTTATTTTAAGCCCTTTATGTGGTGTCGCTCAGACGCCCGACTGTGGCATTTCTTTTAAAGCCCTTTATGTGGTGTCGCTCAGACGCCCGACTGTGGCATTTATTTTTAAGCCCTTTATGTGGTGTCGCTCAGACGCCCAACTGTGGCATGCCTGTTATTTGTTTTCATAATTTCTAATACTTCCGTGACATTGCATATTCATGCATCAGAGTTATATTTATCTTTGGGACTGACGTCATGAGCATAAAATACTGTCAGCACATCATTGTTATATTATACCTGTGTTCTAAATGTTTGCGAGTACATTCAAAGTACTCACTGGCTTGTCCCTGGCTATTGTCTTGGCCAGATTTTCTTGCACGGAGAGGAGCGACGCGATGACAGCCCCGGAACCTAAGCAATGGAGATAGCAGCCTCGCGAAGATAGGAGTTAGCCTGGTCAGCTGTTCCTGTGGGAAATGGAGTCCCATAGACACTGATGTTTCACAACCCGCTTCCGCCATCAACCACTAGAAACCATTTGTTGTACTCACAGGCCAGAATGGTCTTGTACCACATATTTTGTATTTTTGCTTGGAATTTCTGTATCAAGTTGGGAGCCTCATCAGCTAACGGTAATCCTGGGGCTGATGAGCACGACGGTCTTTTCTGGAAATTTATTACCCGAAAAACCGGTCGTGACACCTAACCCGCTCGTCCTCGGGTAAACTAAATAGAAACTACCATCGGTGCAAGTTACATGAGGCGGTCGGCGTTGAACACTAGATCCACATCTCACAAGTGAAGTCGGGCGGGAAACCTAAATCTGGCAGTAACCTAATCCTATCACTATAACCTAATTAAACCTAAACACAAAAAACAGTAGAAAAAAACACCTTGGTTCGGCGGTGGTGGAGGAGGCGGCGGCGCCGGGCGCCGGGGCGGGCGCCACCGGACGGGCGGCGAGCTGAGGTGGTGCGGGCGGGTGACGAGCCAGGCGGGCCAGCGCCATGGAGGGGGCGGGCGGCGAGCCGAGGCGTAGGCGGTGGGGCGAAGGGCGGGGCGGGCGGGCGGCGTGGCGGCGGGACGGTGTGGCGATGGGACGGCGGGGTGGTGGGGCAATGGGGCAGGGCAGCGTGGCGGTGGGGCGATGGGGCAATGGGACGAGGCGGCGGGGCGAGGTGGCGGGGCGGAGCGGCGGTCGAGGGTGGCGGCGCGGGTAAAAGGAGGAGACCGAGAGAGACAGGGGTGGGGGCGCGGCCCCTTTTCTGCTAGTAGGTCACAGTTCTTTGCCGTCTGCTAGCAGACGACAAAGAGCGTACCTAGTGGGGTGGGGCCGGGGGGAAACGGACGACTTAACGGCCATTTTCTTTGCCGTCTGCTGGCGGGTGGCAACGAAGTTTTACCGTCAGCCAGCAGACGGCAAAGAAAATGACCGTTAGGTCATCCTCGTATGCCCGCCACCCACCCTCTTTGCCATCAGCTAGCTGACGGCAAAGCTTCTTTACCGTCCGCTAGCGGAAGGCAAAGATATGCTAATGGCAAAGCCTTCCGTTGCCGTCCGCTGCCTCTTTGCCGTCCGTTTTCTGGTGGCTGATGGCAAAGCCTTTCTTTGTCATCCGCTAGCTGACGGCAAAGAGTTGGCAGACGACAAATCTGCTGATTCCAGTAGTGTAGATTGATCTTTCTTGCAATGGGAGAAGTGCTTAGCTTTGGGTTCAATCTTGTGGTGTCCTTTCCCAGTGACTCCCCTGACCGACTTCCTTCACCTATATAAACTTGCATACCCTGAAAACATCCAGGAGCATCATGAAACCTTATTTCCACCGCTGCAACCTTCTGTACCCGTGAGATCCCATCTTGGAGCCTTCTCCGGCGCTCCGCCGGAGGGGGAATCAATCATGGAGGGCTTCTCCATCAACGCCAAAGCCCCTCCGATGAAGTGTGAGTAGTTTACCACAGACCTTCAGGTCCATAGTTATTAGCTAGATGGCTTCTTCTCTCTCTTTGAATCTCAATACAATGTTCTCCTCGATCTTCTTGGAGATCTATTCGACGTAACTCTTTATGTGGTGTGTTTGTTGAGATCCAATGAATTGTGGGTTTATGATCAAGTTTATCTATGAGAAATATTTGAATCTCCTCTGAATTCTTTTATGTATGATTTGTTATCTTTGCAAGTCTCTTCGAATTATCAGTTTGGTTTGGCCTACTAGATTGATCTTTCTTGCAATGGGAGAAGTGCTTAGCTTTGGGTTCAATCTTGTGGTGTCCTTTCCCGGTGGATGAGGGGCAGCAAGGCGTATTGTATTGTTGCCATCGAGGATAAAAAGATGGGGTTTATATCATATTGCTTGAGTTTATCCCTCTACATCATGTCATCTTGCCTAATGCGTTACTCTGTTCTTATGAACTTAATACACTAGATGCATGCTGAATAGTGGTCGATGTGTGGAGTAATAGTAGTAGATGCAGAATCGTTTCGATCGACTTGTCGCGGACATGATTCCTATATACATGATCATGCCTAGATATTCTCATAATTATGCACTTTTCTATCAATTGCTTGATAGTAATTTGTTCACCCATCGTAATACTTATGCTATCTTGAGAGAAGCCACTAGTGAAACCTATGGCCCCCGGGGCTATTTTCCATCATATAAGTTTCCGATCTACTCTATTTTGCAATCTTTACTTTCCAACCTATATCATAAAAATACCAAAAATATTTATCTTATTATTATCTCTATCAGATCTCACTTTTGCAAGTGGCCGTGAAGGGATTGACAACCCCTTTATCGCGTTGGTTGCGAGGTTCTTATTTGTTTGTGTAGGTACGAGGGACTTGAGTGTAGCATCCTACTGGATTGATACCTTAGTTCTCAAAAACTGAGGGAAATACTTACGCTACTTTGCTGCATCACCCTTTCCTCTTCAAGGGAAAACCAACGCAGTGCTCAAGAGGTAGCACTAAATGCCATCCTATCTTCCCCAACCGGCCGCCCCCAACTCTCCCTCTCCACTCTCACTCTCCCTCTGCACCCCCCATCGTCCGCCACCGCTGTTCGCCGACCACTATCGTCGCCCGCCACCGCCGCCGCTCCTGCTCCTCCTCCACTGAGGTAGTCCCTCCTTCCCTCCTCCTCCTATCTCCCCCCTCCTCCCTACTGCGCCCCTCCCTCCTCCTCCTATCTCCTCCCTCCTCCCTACTGCGCCCCTCCCTCCTCCTCCTCCTCTCTCCTCCTCCTCCCTACCGTGCCCCTCCCTCCTCCCTCCTCCTCCGGCCAAGCCCTCCGCCGGCAGCCCTCCTCCCCCTCCTCCTCTCTCCTCCCTCCTCCCACCCCCTCATCCCTCCTCCCACCGCCCCTTCCTCCTCCTTCGGCCTGCCCCCTCCTCCCTTCTCCTTCCCAACTAGTTAAAATTTTATTACTATTCTTAGTTGAATTAGTAAGTGCTTAGTTGAATTAGTAAGAAAATTGATTATTTTTATTTATAGTAAGTGCTTAGTTGCCTAGTTGAATTAATAGAACTAGTTTGTTTTTAGT
Source organism: Aegilops speltoides (assembly GCA_021437245.1). NCBI lineage: Eukaryota > Viridiplantae > Streptophyta > Magnoliopsida > Poales > Poaceae > Aegilops > Aegilops speltoides. The sequence goes on from CM038141.1 coordinate 259,980,860, forward strand.
AAGTGCTTAGTTGAATTAGTTGAATTAATAGGACTAGTTGAATTTATGTCATTATCACTTTGTCATCAAAGAATGCCATATGAGATTTGATGATCTAATTAAAATTTGACTCAGTGGAATATGCAGGCTTTGTAGAGTCGTGTCTCCTTGGAGTGATCGTCATCCGAGCTACCTCTACTTCCTCTACACCCGAGTCGATGAGCTAAAAGTCCACCTCCTCCTTCTCCACTCCTCGGTGTTGAATAGAGTAGAACTACGGTATTTAGTTATGCTTCTTAACCAAATGAAATGTTCGGATTATAAGATATATTGAAATGTTTTTGTCAATATTGAACCATTGAAATGCAATGAGCACCAGTTTATGCTCATGTGCGAAGTGTCGATTCATTTTCTGAGTGATGTTTTGCCAGAGTGTTGATTCATATCCGTTCCGAAAAATTTCAGGCTCTCGATATGTCCTATTCTAGCAAAGTTCATGCCGGATTTTTCTGTGAATTTAAGCATGACTTGTCCTAGAATATGTAGGAAATATCGAGTGCCCTAGATTTGTGTGTTGAGTTTCCTGGTAGTTGCCTTCGATAGATTTTCAATTAATGTTTCAACTATAAACATAGGAAATGTCTGACGACGAAAAGGATTTTGGTATGTGCGAATAATGCAAAGATGAGCGCGGCCTGTGCGACAGAAATTTCCTAGTTGATGGTAGGCGCTTCAGCATCAAGCTGGATGAGACCTTCGAAGTGGATATAGTAAGTCACAATGACAAGTCTTTTTTCGTAGTTCAGCATGACTTCTGCTTCTTTTGCTTCAACTTATAATTTTAATTTTTTACTATTCTACTAGCGTATCCCCTACCATGCAAGAATTTTTGTCTTGTATAAGATTTGTTTCAGTCCTATGGAAACTATGAAGGTAAAGAGACTTAACTTGAGGACTGAGCATGGTTATACTTTTGCCGCAAAATTATACAATGCAGACACCTACACCTATTTTGAATGCAAAAAATGGAGAGCACTATGCAAGGCTTATGCATTTGAGCCTGATATGCTTATCACCTTCGATATTCGTCCGGAAGATGATATTGAAGGTAATATCAACATCTGGGTCGATGTGCAGACGCCTCCAGTTCTACCATTATGTGGGTTTCTCAACCATATTTATGTCTTGGATATTGTTTATTCAAAAATAGTTGACAACTAATTTCTATTGGCAGCTTATTTCCATTCAAGCAAACATATCCGGCGCTTGGTAGTCATGACCTACTACTGTCCCAGGGCTGAACTAAACTGCGAGGAGATAAGTCATTATATTTTACGGCTTGAGGATCTTGTCAAGACAAAAAAATTTCCTGGACTTAAAAATCTTAGTACTCAAAATGTGTGACCAATAGTGTTTGTATTTGAAGGAAATATGCCCTAGAGGCAATAATAAAGTTATTATTTATTTCCTCATATCATGATAAATGTTTATTATTCATGCTAGAATTGTATTAACCGGAAACATGATACATGTGTGAATACATAGACAAACATATAGTCACTAGTATGCCTCTACTTGACTAGCTCATTAATCAAAGATGGTTATGTTTCCTAACCATAGACATGTGTTGTCATTTGTTTAATGAGATCACATCATTAGGAGAATGATGTGATTGACATGATCCATCCGTTAGCTTAGCACTTGATCGTTTAGTATACGCTATTGCTTCCTTCATGACTTATATATGTTCCTATAACTATGAGGATTGTGTAACTCCGTTTACGGAAGAACACTTTGGGTACTACCAAACGTCACAACGAATCTGGGTGATTATAAAGGAGTACTACAGGTGTTTCGAAGGTACATGTTGAGTTAGCATAATTCGAGATTAGGTTTTGTCACTCCGATTGTCGAGAGGTATCTCTGGCCCTCTCGGTAATACTCATCACCCAAGCCTTGCAAGCATGTAACTAATGAGTTAGTTATGAGATGACGTACACGGAACGAGTAAAGAGACTTGCCGTAACGAGATTGAACTAGGTATTGGATACCGACGATCAAATCTCGGGCAAGTAACATACCGATGACAAAGGGAATAGCATTATGTTGTTATGCGGTTTGACCGATAAAGATCTTCGTAGAATATGTAGGAACCAATATGGGCATCCAGGTCCGCTATTGGTTATTGACCGAGATGTGTCTCGGTCATGTCTACATTGTTCTCGAACCGTAGGGTCCATGCGCTTAAGGTTTCGATGTGGCTATATTATGAGTTTATGTATTTTGATGTACGAAGTTTGTTCGAGTCCGGATGTGATCACGGACATGACGATGAGTCTCGAAATGGTCGAGACATAAAGATTGATATATTGGACGGATATATTTGAACACCGGAAAGGTTAGGAGAAGTTTGGAGCTACCGGAGGTTACTGGAACCCCGGGAGGTATATGGGCCTTATTGGGCCCATATAGGAAGAAGGAGAAGGAACAAGGGAGGCGCGCCCAGCCCAATCCGGTGGGGAGGGGGGCCCCTTTCCTTTCTCCTTCCCCTCTTCCTATTACTACTACTAGTACTTATTCCTAATACTAATACTCTTTCCTTCCCTCCAAATAAGATAAGGAAAGGGGGAAACCTACTTGGAGTAGGTTTCCCCTCCTCTATGGCGCCCCTTGGGCGGCCTCCTCCTCCCTCCCTCCTTTATATACGGGGTAGGGGCACCCTAGAACACACAAGTTGATCATTGAGATTGTTCCTTAGCCGTGTGCGGTGCCCCCTCCACGATATTACACCTCGGTCATATTGTAGCGGTGCTTAGGCGAAGCCTGCGACAGAGAACATCAAGATCGTCACCACGCCGTCGTCTTGTGAAACTCCCCTCGGCGCCTCTGCTGGATCGGAGATCGAGGTGCGTCATCGAGCTGACGTGTGTCAAGAACTCAGAGGTGCTTTGGAGTAGCGGTGCTGGATCGGTTGAACCGGAAGGCGTCGACTACTTCCACTCTGTTGTGTCAGCGCTTCCGCTTCGGTCTCACGAGGGTGCGTAGACAACACTCTCCCCTCATTGCTATGTCATCACCATGATCTTGCATGTGCGTAGGAAATTTTTGAAATTACTCGTTCCCCAACGATGGCATCCGAGCCTAGGTTTTATGGTTTGATGTTATATGCACGAGTAGAACACAAGTGAGTTGTGGACGATATAAGTCATCCGCCTACCAGCATGTCATACTTTGGTTCAGCGGTATTATTGGATGAAGCGGCCGGACCGACATTACGCCAGACGCTTACGCGAGACTGGTTTTACCGCCGTGCTTTGCACACGGTGACTAGCGGTGTCGGTTTCTCCAACTTTAGTTGAACCGAGTGTGGCTACGCCCGGTCCTTGTGAAGGTTAAAACGAGTCTATTTGACAAACTATCATTGTGGTTTTGATGCGAGGTGAGATTGGTTCTTGCTTAAGCCCGTAGCAGCCACGTAAAATTTGCAACAACAAAGTAGAGGACGTCTAACTTGTTTTTGCAGGGCATGTTGTGATGTGATATGGCCAAGATGTGATGCTATATTTTATTGTATGAAATGATCATGTTTTGTATCCGAAGTTATCGGCAACTGGCAGGAGCCATATGATTGTCGCTTTATTGTATGAAAGCATAAGCATACTGTAATTGCTTTACTTTATCACTAAGCGGTAGCGATAGTCGAGAAGCAATAGATGGCGTGGCGACAACGATGCTACGATGGAGATCAAGGTGTCGCGCCGGTGACGATGGTGATCACGGCGGTGCTTTGAAGATGGAGATCACAAGCACAAGATGATGATGGCCATATCATATCACTTATATTGATTGCATGTGATGTTTATCCTTTATGCATCTTATCTTGCTTTGATTGACGGTAGCATTTGAAGATGATCTCTCACTAATTATCAAGAAGTGTTCTCCCGAGTATGCACCGTTGCGAAAGTTCTTCGTCTTTGAGACACCACGTGATGATCGGGTGTGATAGGCTCTACGTTCAAATACAGCGGTGCAAAACAGTTGCACACGCGAATACTCAAAGTTATACTTGGCGAGCCTCGGAACACGGAGACCGAAAGGTCGGCGTGAATCATATAGTAGATATGATCAACATAGAGATGTTCACCATTGAAACTACTCCATCTCACGTGATGATCGGACATGGTTTAGTTGATTTGGATCACGTGATCACTTAGATGGTGGAGAGATGTCATCTAAGTGGGAGTTCTTAAGTAATATGATTAATTGAACTTAAATTTATCATGAACTTAGTACCGATAGTATTTTGCTTGTCTATGTTTGTTTGTAGATAGATGGCTCGTCTTTGTTGTTCCGTTGAATTTTAATCGTTCCTTGAGAAAGCAAAGTTGAAAGATGATGGTAGCAATTACGGACTGGGTCCGTAACCTAAGGATTATCCTCATTCTTTGCACGGAAGAGTTACGTCTGGAAGCACCGCTGGGTGCGTGCCTATGCTGATGCTGGCGACGGCGTTAAGAATGTCCGCGAGCAAAGCGATGACTACTCTATAGTTCGAGTGTGCCATGCTTTACGGCTTAGAACCGGGTCTTCAACGGCGTTTTGAGCGTCATGGAGCATATGAGATGTTCGAGGAGTTGAAGTTAATATTTCAAGCAAATGCCCGGATTGAGAGATATGAAGTCTCCAATAAGTTCTACTGCTGCAAGATGGAGGAGAACGATTCGTCGGTGAGCATATACTCAAAATGTGCGGGTATAATAATCACTTGATTCAAGCTGGGAGTTAATCTTCCGGATGATAGCGCCATTGACAAAATTCTCCAATCACGCCACCAAGCTACAAGAGCTTTGTGATGAACTATAATATGCAAGGGATGAACAAAACTATTCCCGAGCTCTTCGCGATCTTTGAAAGCGCGGAGGTAGAAATCAAAAGGAGCATCAAGTGTTGATGGTCAACAAGACCACTGGTTTCAAGAAAAGGGCCAAAGGGAAGAAGAAGGAACTTCAAAAGAACAGCAAACAAGTTGCTGCTCAAGAGAAGAAACCTAAGTCTAGACCTAAGCCTGAAACTGAGTGCTTCTACCGCAAGCGATGGACCTTTGGAAGCGGAACTGCCCCAAGTATTTGGCGGATAAGAAGGATGGCAAAGTGAACAAAGGTATATGTGATATACATGTTATTGATGTGTACCTTACTAATGCTCGCAGATAGCACTGGTATTTGATCTTGGTTACATTGCTAACATTTGCAACTCAAGCAGGGACTACGGATTGCGAAGATTAGCTAAGGGCGAGGTGACGATCGGCGTGGGAAATGGTTCCAAAGTCGATGTGATCGCGGTCGGCACGCTACCTCTACATCTACCATCGAGATTAGTTTTAGACCTAAATAATTGTTATTTGGTGCAGCGTTGAGCATGAACATTATATCTGGATCTTGTTTGATGCGAGGCGGTTATTCATTTAAATCGAGAGAATAATGATTGTTCTATTTATATGAGTAATATCTTTTATGGTCATGCACCCTTGAAGAGTGGTCTATTTTATTAAATCTCGATAGTAGTGATACACATATTCATAATGTTGAAGCCAAAAGATGCAGAGTTGATAATGATAGTGCAACATATTTGTGGCATTGCCGTTTAGGTCATATCGGTATAAAACGCATGAAGAAACTCCATCTTGATGGACTTGGAATCACTTGATTATGAATCACTTGGTACTTGCGAACCGTGCCTCATGGGCAAGATGACCAAAACACCGTTCTCCGGATCTATGGAGAGAGCAATAGATTTGTTGGAAATCATACATACTGATGTATGTGGCCCGATGAATGTTGAGGCTCGTGGCGGATATCGTTATTTTCTCACCTTCACAGATGATTTGAGCAGATATGGGTATATCTACTTGATGAAGCACAAATCTGAAACATTTGAAAAGTTCAAATAATTTCAGAGTGAAGTAGAAAATCATCGTAACAAGAAAATAAAGTTTCTACGATCTGATCGTGGAGGAGAATATTTGAGTTACGAGTTTGGTTTACATTTGAAACAATGTGGAATAGTTTCGCAACTCACGCCACCGAACACCACAGCGAAATGGTGTGCCCGAACGTCGTAATCGTACTTTACTTGATATGGTGCGATCTATGATGTCTCTTACCGATTTACCGCTATCGTTTTGGGGTTATGCTTTAGAGACGGCCGCATTCACGTTAAATAGGGCACCATCAAAATCCGTTGAGACGATGCCTTATGAACTATGGTTTGGCAAGAAACCAAAGTTGTCGTTTCTCAAAGTTTGGGGCTGCGATGCTTATGTGAAGAAACTTCAACCAGATAAGCTCGAACCCAAATCGGAGAAATGTGTCTTCATAGGATACCCAAAGGAGACTATTGGGTACACCTTCTATCACAAATCTGAGGGCAAGATTTTCGTTGCTAAATTCGGATCCTTTCTAGAGAAGGAGTTTCTCTCGAAAGAAGTGAGTGGGAGGAAAGTAGAACTTGATGAGATAACTGTATCTACTCCCTTATTGGAAAGTAGTTCATCACAAGAACCGGTTCTTGTGACGACTACACCAATTAGTGAGGAAGCTAATGATATTGATCATGAAACTTCAGATCAAGTTTCTACTGAACCTCGTAGGTCTACCAGAATAAGATCCGCACTAGAGTGGTACGGAAATCCTATTCTGGAAGTCATGTTACTTGACCATGATGAACCTACGAACTATGAGGAAGCGATGATGAGCCTAGATTCTACAAAATGGCTAGAGGCCATGAAATCTGAGATAGGATCCATGTATGAAAACAAAGTATGGACTTTGGTTGACTTGCCCGATGATCGGCAAGCCATTGAGAATAAATGGATCTTTAAGAAGAAGACTGACGCTGATGGTAATGTTACTGTCTACAAAGCTCGACTTGTTGCTAAAGGTTTTCGACAAGTTCAAGGGGTTGACTACGATGAGACTTTCTCACCCGTAGCGATGCTTAAGTCTGTCCGAATCATGTTGGCTATTGCTGCATTTCATGATTATGAAATTTGGCAAATGGATATCAAGACGCATTCTTGAATGGATTTCTAGAAGAAGAGTTGTATATGATGCACTGAAGGTTTTGTTGATCCAAAAGGTCTTGATAAAGTGTGCAAACTCCAGCGTTCCATTTATGGACTGGTGCAAGCATCTCGGAGTTGGAATAAATGCTTTGTGGTGTGATCAAAGCATATGGTTTTATCTGAGACTTTTGGAGAAGCTTTGTATTTACAAGAAAGTGAGTGGGAGCTCTGTAGCATTTCGGTTTTATATGTTGATGACATATTATTAATTGGAAATGATATAGAATTTCTGGATAGCATAAAGGGATACTTGAATAAAAGTTTTTCGATGAAAGACCTCGGTGAAGCTGCTTACATATTGGGCATCAAGATCTATAGAGATAGATCAAGACGCTTAATAGGACTTTCACAAAGCACATACCTTGACAAAATTTTGAAAAAGTTCAAAATGGATCAGGCAAAGAAAGGATTCTTGCTGTGCTACAAGGTGTGAAGTTGAGTCGAACTCAATGCCCGACCACAACAAAAGATAGAGAGAAAATGAAAGATGTTCCCTATGCTTCAGCCATAGGCTCTATCATGTATGCAATCTTGTGTACGGACTGGCGTATGCTTAGCAATAAGCTTGGCAGGTAGGTACCAAAGTAATCTAGGAGTGGATCATGGACAACGGTCAAGAACATCTGAAATACGAAAAGGACTAAGGATATGTTTCTCGTATATGGAGGTGACAAAGAGCTAGTCGTAAATGGTTACGTCGATGCAAGCTTTGACAGCGATCCGGACGATTCTAAATCGCAAACCGGATCGTGTTTATATTAAGCGGTGGAGCTGTAAGTTGGTGCAGTTCAAAACAAAGCGTCGTGGCGGGATCTACATGTGAAGCGGAGTACATAGCTGCTACAAGCGGCGAATGAAGGAGTCTCGGATGAAGGAGTTCATTTTCGATCTAGGTGTCATACCTAGTGCATCGGGACCAATGAAGATCTTACGTGACAATCTTGGTGCAATTGCCACAGCAAAGGAATCCAGATTTCACAAGAGGACCAAGCACATCAAGAGACGCTTCAATTCCATTCGGGACCAAGTCCAAGTGGGAGACATAGAAATTTGCAAGATACATACGGATCTGAATGTTGCAGACCCATTGACTAAGCCTCTCTCACGAGCAAAACATGATCAGCACCAAGACTCCATGGGTGTTAGAATCATTACTGTGTAATCTAGATTATTGACTCTAGTGCAAGTGGGAGACTGAAGGAAATATGCCCTAGAGGCAATAATAAAGTTATTATTTATTTCCTCATATCATGATGTAGGATCGAAAGTATGTCTAGAGGGGGGGTGATTAGACTACTTGACAATATAAAAATTCAGCCTTTTGATAAAGACAAGTTTTTGGCAGATTCACGATTATGATCAAGTCAAGTATCACCCTACACATGCAATTCTAGAGTATAGGCAGCGGAAAGTAAATTGCACATGTAGTAAAGAGAGGTGGAGAAGAGCAAACGCAATTTGGAGACACGGAGATTTTTTCTCGTGGTTCCGATAGGTGGTGCTATCGTCAATCCACGTTGATGGAGACTTCAACCCACAGAGGGTAACGGCTGCGAGAGTCCACGGAGGCTCCACCCACGAAGGGTCCACGAAGAAGCAACCTTGTCTATGCCATCATGGCTCACGCCCACGGAGGGCTAGCCTTACTCGGGGTAGATCTTCACGAAGTAGGCGATCTCCTTGCCCTTACAAACTTCTTGGTTCAACTCCACATCTTGACGGAGGCTCCCAAGCGACACCTAACCAATCTAGGAGGCACCACCCTCCAAAAGGTAATAGATGGTGTTGATGATGATGAACTCCTTGCTCTTGTGCTTCAAATGATAATCTCCCCAACACTCAACTCTCCTCACTGATTTGGCTGTGGTGGAAGAAAGGATTGAGTGGAAAGCAACTTGGGAAGGCTAGAGATCAAGCTTCATATGGTGGGAGTGGAGCAACTTGATCTCAACACAAGGGTAGGTAGTTTTCTTCTCGAAATGTAAGGTAGGAGTGGTAGTTCTTTCGATGGCTCTCTCCACGAATGAAGAGGGGTGGAGGGTATTTATAGCCTCCACACAAAATCCAACCGTTACACACATTTGACCAATCTCGGTCAGACCGAAGTTGACAACTCGGTGAGACCGAAAGTTCAAATCATGTGAACGTTGGGACCGAAAATACAATCTCGGTGAGTCCGATTCGTGTAAAGACTAGGGCTTTCCAATCTCGGTGGGACCGACTTCATCATCTCGGTGACACCGATTTGATGACAGAAGGTCACAGAAGCTTGGCAACACAAGTTTCGGTGAGACCGAGTTCAGAATCGGAAAATCCGAAATTTCTAGGGTTTGGCTTTGTGGCTGAGGTGGTTCATCTCGGTGTGACTGAGTTTAGGAAATCGGTGGGACCGAGATTACTTATGAGTGTATATTTGTAGTGAGAGTTGCGATAGTTTAGGAGATATATCACTAAGCACTTTGAGCAACGGATCATTAACATAACCTCATCCCTTTTAATAGTATTGGCTTTCCTATGGACTCAATGTGATCTTGGATCACTAAACCAAAAATGGAGTCTTGAGCTTTTGCCAATGCTTGCCTTAGCATTTTGAGGGTCCACTTCTTGGTCATTGCCATACCCATATCACTTGAACTTTCGAAATGATTCTCAAGAAACTATTAGTTCAATGATATATATGTTGTTATTAATTACCAAAACCACCCGGGATTAGTTGCACTTTCAATCTCCCCTTTTGGTAATTGATGACAACATATAGATCAAAGCTTCGACAAAGGATATAATCAATGAATAATATAAATCGCTTTGAGAAGTATGTGATAAGCAAGAGCTCCCCTAAATTTGTGCATTATTTAAGATTTGCGTTTGAATGCAAATGCACAATCGATTAGGATCATGGGTCACTCTTCCATGTCACATACATCTTGGTGGAGCGCACAAAATGATAAGAATGAATAGCATGCACCCAATCACCAAGACATGAGTAAATGGTCATACAAGATATGAATAGCATATGATAAGCATTAAGCACACATTAAGGCATAGTACGACCAAGCACTCATCAATGTAGAGCAAGCGTAGTATCAAACACACGAATGTCTCGAAAAACTCAAAAGTATCTCAAAAGACCACAAATGAGCGAAAGAGCAAAAGCGCAAAGAAAGCACTCTCTCTCGAAGTCCTATGATCTATACAATTTCTCCCCTTTGGCAACAAGTTACCAAAAAGTTGAAAAGGCATAGAGCTAAGCGTCACTAGGGACTCTGCTGGCGGCTCTATGCAGGTTGATGGAGTTGAGATGGCAGCATCGGCGAAGACTTGGTGATGTCGTGGAGCTGGAGGAGTGGTCACTTGGAGGTGGAGCAACTGATGGAGCTGTGGGAGGTCTTGATCTTTGTAGTCTGGTGTCATCCTTTGGAATAGCGGTGATCGAGGTCTTGTGGGAACCGGAGCAGGTGTGGATAATCATCTGGACTAGGTCATCCTGCATCTCACGCATGAGCTCTTCCTTCTCCCTCTTTGCTTCCTCAATATCTGCCTCAAGCTTGTTGTGATTACTTGCACTTGATCGACTTCACATCGAGCATGGATCTTGTCTTCAACAATCCTTTCAAGACTCTCCGAGGCTGCACAATCTTGGCCAGCGTTGTTCAATCCTCTGGGTAGCTTCAAGGAGCTGCTCTCCAACACTCTTGGGTTTAGGCTGCTGCTGCTCTTTGCTTCCTTCTCAGCTTTGGCTCTCTTGGCAGCTTCAATCTTGGCTTGACCTTCAACTGACGTTGGATCCTCCTCATCCATCAACTTCATTGTCCTCATGCTCAGGCTGCAGTGGCAAGTGTGGTCTATCCAACAAGTATGTGCCCGTGCCAAACTTGGCATTGATAAGCATCTGAATGTGCGGGGCAAATCCACACGACCTCTTCGGTCGTTGCGGTCCTCTTGATGGTCTCAACTATCAAGTCCATCACCTTGAAAGGTGCCTTCTCATCAAGTATATGCAGCATGTTGATAGAATATCCTCGATCATGCGATGATCTCGGACTTGGGCATCAAGGTATGCCTCGAGAATAGTGTTTGTGGTAGGTAGACCTGCTGGAGATGATATCTTGAGCCGAGCTTCAGATTCCTACATCCTTAGCTGGTACCTCGTTGTACATATTCTTCATGGATTCATGGTTCTTCTTGGGAATACCATAGACATCAACATCATCCTCTCTGCCTTTGGAGCATTCAGAAGTGCTGCCCATTCTTCAACAGTTGAAGAGAATCTTTGGCCTTCAGTCATCCATGTGATCTTTCCATCTGGATAGAAATGAGCTGTGGCATAGAATTGCATAATCATCTCATCATTCCAACTTGTCAACTTTTGACCAACAAAATCTGCAACACCACATGCAGTGAAGCTCTCATGCACATGTGGAAAGAAGTCTCTGTGCTCTTCACTGTCAATGTATGCCCAGTCAACATAGCGAGTGTGCGCAACTATGGGCTTCTTGTCCATCAACCAGATCTCATAGAAGTCCTGCTTTGCTCTCGGTGTGGAATCTTGGATCAACAGCAGTTCTTCTCCTCACTGACATATGGATCAGCTTGTCTCCATAGCCCGAGACCTCTATCCTTCCTTTCCTTCATGTTCTCGGCTTGAGGATGAGCATCATTGTGAAGTGGCGATTCGACGAAGTTTCAAGAAGACAGGTGCCTCATCATCGACACGGTGGTGGCACATCATCTTTCTTCTTCTCTGAAGTGGAATGTTCTGACGGTCTTCTTGGGCTTGGCGCAGGCTTGGCTTGAGCTGCCTTGGTGGAGAAGATGGCTTGGGCTTAGAAGGGCTCCTCCTACGATGGCATCACCCATGAACTTAGACTTCTGAGGAGGAGGCTGGGGTGCTTCCTCATCCTCATCTTCCTCTGCTGCATCATCATGCACAATCCTCTTCCTCTTGGAAGTTTTCTTCACCTTGCTTGTTGTTTCCTCTTCCATACTCAGCTTCTTGGCAACAGTGGACTTCTTTACTTTGCTGGTGCCTTTCTTGGTTTGCTGCCCTTGATGCTCTTTGGCAACAACTTTTCTCTTTGGCTTGGAGGAGACTTCTTCCTCAACAATGAAATCAGAATCTTCTTCATCAAAGTTCCTCTTCTTTTTGGCCCTGGTGGCTGCAGGAGGCAAACCACTTGGTGTGCTCCTCTCACCATCATCTGAAGAGCTGCTGGGCTCAGGACTAGTGCCTGCCTCTGGAATATCAGCAATTGGTGACTCAGACCTATTCTGGCTGTCACTGGCATCGACATGGTGACAACTTTGTGAATAGATAAGGTGTAGGCGAGTAGAAGAGTTATCACAAAGCTGCAGAAGATTTTGCAAAAAAATGAGTTCAAATTTCAGTTTTAGGTTTTCACAGAATACATTTGGTCGGACCGAGTTTAAAATTCGTGAATCCGAAGTGTTCAAACGAAGCATTCACACCACTTTCGGTGGGACCGAAGTGGGTTTCGGTCTGCCGAGAACACTAGGGTTTCACTAAATCCTCATTTGGTCGCACCGATTTGCACAACTTCGGTTGGACCGAAGGTGCGTCTGCAATGGCAGAGGCCAAATCGGTCATCTGAGAATGTAAAATCGGTCTCACCGAGATGTGTTCGTGAAACCTAACCTAAAACTTTTACTCGAATCTCGTTCTAATGAACTAATCTGGTGTTAAGGAAGATCTCAAACGTGGCAAGATGCTAGGCAAACCAATCGTGCATAGAATCGGAGATGGGAGCACGAGTGGGATCGAAACTCACCCTAACTTGGTGGAGTTCCTCTACGGCAGCAACGGCGCGGAGAAGATGTCCATTGATGGCGACGGAGACCTGCGGCGAGGGCGCCTGGCGGCAACGGAGGCGATCCGGAGACCACGGCGGCGGCGGCAAGGGTGTGGGGCGGCGTTTGAAGTAGAAATCAGCGCTGCCCTCGAGTATATATACCCCTTCTTTGTCGGTGGGACCGAGTTGGTAAACTTCGGTGGCACCGAGATGGATAATCTATGACGATTACACACTTGATCACGCCGAAAAGTACAACTCGGTTTCACCGAGGTGAAAACCTAGATCAATCCAAGTGCTTTCGGTTTGACCGAGTTTGAGTGGGTTGGTCTGACCGAAATCACTTAGAAGGTTTTGGAAGTTAGCCTTTGACGGATCGGTGGCTCCGAGTGCTCCTCACTCGGAGGGTCCGAAATTGACTTGTTCAAAGTTTGTGATATAAGCATGAATAGAATTGAGACAAGAAAGCATAGATAGCTAGGGGAGGAACTTAGGCATTCTTGTCCATCCATTTGGTCAGAAAAACCAAAAAGACCAAAACAACAAATGGATGTCCTCGAATGGATAAAATCATGCATCCAACATGCTCACACAATAAGATAGCAAATGAAATATGTGTCAAACATGCACAAACAAAACTCTAGCTACTATCACACAATTTGTCGATGACTAGGTCATCTTTATATGAGTATATTGACTTAGGAGTCAAATGAGAACATTTGATCATAGGTCATACTCATCGTTTAAGCACAAGTGGGGTTACCACTTTTACATAAAGCATTAATGTGTTCACATCATTTGAAGATGCTTTAGCTCAATTCTTTAGAGCAAAGCTCCCCCTAGATGTGAGAACCCTTTTAAAGGGTCAAACTAACCTTGGGTTGTCGTAGAAGACTTCATGTAGATGTTGAAGATGTGGATGCTCAATGTTGATGAAGATCATCAAGAGTTGGGAGCAATCCTTTGGATTCGGCACTTTCAATACCTACATGGGTTAGTCCCACAAGGAACAAACAAGGATATCCATGGACATAGATTGAAGTTCACAATTGATGATGTCCATGAAAGCAATGATTACCTTGTCCCTTGACTTACCAACAAGAGGGTTTGTGACTCCATGAACTAGTGCATAATGTGGAAGTTGGTTGCACAAGTTCTTGCCAAAAGAATGTGAGTGAAGTATGTTGGCGGAGTCACCCTCAAGAACTCTCTAGTTCTTCTTCTTGGGATCCACATCATCTTGATGGGAATCCTTGGGGTTGTAGTTGAGCTTGACAAAGTAGAACTTGGCGTTTCCTTGGGAACCCACTTGACCATGGCTTTAGGTGCTTCAATAAATGCATCAATCTCCTCTTGAAGCTTGTCCTTGCCTTTTAGCTTGTGGTCTTGTGGTGGAAGGTCATCTTGTGCTTGTTCCATATTGGAAGAAGTAGGATCATACTTCTCCTTTTGAGAAACAAACTTTGGAGTGGGATATTGACCTTCTTCCCATTCAACACCCTCGGCGTTGAACTTTCGCTCAAAACCAATTCCTTGATTCTTCGGTGCCTTCCTTGCTTGCGAACAATTTCCTCAAAGTTCTTGCTTCGGCAAGGCTCTTGTAGACACCTTTCTCTATAATCCCTTTCAATAAACTATTTTCTTGCTCAAGTGTAACTTGGCTTGAAACATTGTTAGTGGAATCAAGAGAACTACTAGAACCAATATTGTTGCTTCTAGATGAAGAATTTTCTTATGCTTGTCATGCTTAGTTTTAATAGGTGGCAAGAAATTAGACAAGAGAAGTCGTTTGGCAAGATATGAAGAACTCTTCTTTGAAGATCGTCATTGATTGCTTTTAGAAACTCATGTTCTTGCTCTAGATTGAGCTTCTCGAAGCGTAGCTTCTCATGAGATCTTAGGAGCTCTCTATGATCTTCTTGAGTTGTTTCATGAGCTAACTTAAGAGTGTTTAGTTCTTTAGTTAAACGCTCAATCTCCTTCATAGCATTGTCATTCGACTCTTCTCGACTATAAAGACTACTAGCATGTTCATCATTACTAGGCTCACTAGATTTGTCATGTAAAAGCTCATCTTCACCAAGCAAGTCATCCTCATCACTATCAAAGTCAATGAATTTAGGGTGTGACACCTTGGGGCCTTTAGCCATGAAGCATCTTCCAATTCCCTCATTTGGTGAATCAAACAAGTCATAGGAGTTGGAGTTGGAGGATACGAGAGCAAGACCGGCAACACCTTCATCTTGACTGTAGTCGGAGTTGGAGTGATAGCTTCTTTTGGAGTGATTGTCGGAGTCAGAGCCGGAGACCCATTCACCTACATGAGCTTGATGTTTTCTTCTTGTGTAGCTCCTTGATGACTTGTCTTTCCTCTCCGAATCCTTGCTTCTCCGAGAGGGTCTTCGTTCATAATGATCATCTCTACTCCTTCTCTCTTTCCGAGGTGACTCTTCTCTTGAGCTTCTTCTTCTTGGAGATTCTTCTCTTCTCTTGTGGGGAGCCGAACACTCATTTGAGTAGTGTCCGGGTCTTCCACAATTGTAGCAGTTTCGATCACGACTAGAAGATCTCTTTTCATCATATGATCTAGACTTTGAGCTTCTCTCTTTGCTTCTACTCTTGTAGAATTTGTTGAAGTTCTTCACCATTAGGCTTATCTCTTCATTGGAAACTAGCTTGTCACTTGAGGTTGTGGGAGCATCACTTGTAGCTTTGTAAGCACCACTTGACTTGTTGTGAAGCTCTTCCTTATCTTTAAGTGTCATCTCATGAGCAAAAATTCTTCCAATGACTTCGGTTGGCTTGAGATTCTTGTAGTTTGGCATCATTTGGATCAAAGTGCACATGGTGTCATACTTTCCATCCAAAGCTCTGAGAATCTTCTTGATGATGAATCGGTCGGTCATTTCTTTGCTTCCTAAGCCGGCAATCTCATTTGTGATGAGAGCAAGCCTCGAGTACATTTCAGCGACTCCTTCACCTTCCTTCATCTTGAACTTGTCAAGTTGACCTTGAAGAACATCTAGCTTTGATTCCTTCACGGACTCGGTACCTTCGTGCATTTCGACCAAAGTATCCCAAATCTCTTTTGCATTCTCAAGACGGCTGATTTTGTTGAACTCCTCGGGACACAAAGCATTGAAGAGAATGTCACAAGCTTGAGCATTGTTTTGCAACATCCATAATTCATCCGTTGTAGCTTCACGATCCGGAACTTTTCCTTCCTCGAAGAATTCACCTTGCAAACCAACACAAATAATGCCCCATGCGGCAGGGTTATGTCCAAGAATATGCATTTTCATTTTATGCTTCCAACTAGCAAAGTTTGAACCATCAAAGTAAGGACCTCTACAAAATTACCCTCACTAGGCGCCATACTCTCCTAGGTTGTGAAACCAAGCTTATGGAGTCAATGCAATGGAAACCAATACAATGGAGACCAAAGCTCGATACCACTTGTAGGATCGAAAGTATGTCTAGAGGGGGTGATTAGACTACTTGACAATATAAAAATTCAGCCTTTTGATAAAGACAAGTTTTGGCAGATTCACGATTATGATCAAGTCAAGTATCACCCTACACATGCAATTCTAGAGTATAGGCAGCGGAAAGTAAATTGCACATGTAGTAAAGAGAGGTGGAGAAGAGCAAAGCGCAATTTGAGACACGGAGATTTTTCTCGTGGTTCCGATAGGTGGTGCTATCGTCAATCCACGTTGATGGAGACTTCAACCCACGGAGGGTAGCGGCTGCGAGAGTCCACGGAGGCTCCACCCACGAAGGGTCCACGAAGAAGCAACCTTGTCTATGCCATCATGGCCTACGCCCACGGAGGGCTAGCCTTACTCGGGGTAGATCTTCACGAAGTAGGCGATCTCCTTGCCCTTACAAACTTCTTGGTTCAACTCCACATCTTGACGGAGGCTCCCAAGCGACACCTAACCAATCTAGGAGGCACCACCCTCCAAAAGGTAATAGATGGTGTTGATGATGATGAACTCCTTGCTCTTGTGCTTCAAATGATAATCTCCCCAACACTCAACTCTCCTCACTTATTTGGCTGTGGTGGAAGAAAGGATTGAGTGGAAAGCAACTTGGGAAGGCTAGAGATCAAGCTTCATATGGTGGGAGTGGAGCAACTTGATCTCAACACAAGGGTAGGTAGTTTTCTTCTCGTAAATGTAAGGTAGGAGTGGTAGTTCTTTCGATGGCTCTCTCCACGAATGAAGAGGGGTGGAGGGTATTTATAGCCTCCACACAAAATCCAACCGTTACACATTTGACCAATCTCGGTCGGACCGAAGTTGACAACTCGGTGAGACCGAAAGTTCAAATCATGTGAGCGTTGGGATTTTCGGTGGGACCGAAAATACAATCTCGGTGAGTCCGATTAGTGTAAAGACTAGGGCTTGCCAATCTCGGTGGGACCGACTTCATCATCTCGGTGACACCGATTTGATGATGAATGTTCTGAAGCTTGGCAACACAAGTTTGGTGAGACCGAGTTCGAATCGGAAAATCCGAAATTTCTAGGGTTTGGCTTTGTGGTGAGGTGGTTCATCTCGGTGTGGTGAGTTTAGGAAATCGGTGGGACCGAGATTACTTATGAGTGTATATTTGTAGTGAGAGCTGCTGATAGTTTAGGAGATATATCACTAAGCACTTTGAGCAACGGATCATTAACATAACCTCATCCCCTTCTAATAGTATTGGCTTTCCTATGGACTCAATGTGATCTTGGATCACTAAACCAAAATGGAGTCTTGAGCTTTTGCCAATGCTTGCCTTAGCATTTTGAGGGGTCCACTTCTTCAGTCATTGCCATACCCATATCACTGAACTTTCTGAAATGATTCTCAAGAAACTATTAGTTCAATGATATATATGTTGTTATTAATTACCAAAACCACCCGGGGATTAGTTGCACTTTCACATGATAAATGTTTATTATTCATGCTAGAATTGTATTAACCGGAAACATGATGCATGTGTGAATACATAGACAAACATATAGTCACTAGTATGCCTCTACTTGACTAGCTCATTAATCAAAGATGGTTATGTTTCCTAACCATAGACATGTGTTGTCATTTGTTTAATGAGATCACATATTAGGAGAATGATGTGATTGACATGACCCATCCGTTAGCTTAGCACTTGATCGTTTAGTATTTCGCTATTGCTTAGTCATGACTTATACATGTTCCTATAACTATGAGGATTGTGTAACTCCGTTTACGGAAGAACACTTTGGGTACTACCAAAGCGTCACAACGAATCGGGTGATTATAAAGGAGTACTACGGTGTTTAGAAGGTACATGTTGAGTTAGCATAATTCGAGATTAGGTTTTGTCACTCCGATTGTCGAGAGGTATCTCAGGCCCTCTCGGTAATACTCATCACCCAAGCCTTGCAAGCATGTAACTAATGAGTTAGTTATGAGATGGCGACACGGAGCGAGTAAAGAGACTTGCGTAGCGAGATTGAACTAGGTATTGGATACAAGCGATCAAATCTCGGGCAAGTAACTATACCGATGACAAAGGGAATAACATTATGTTGTTATGCGGTTTGACCGATAAAGATCTTCATAGAATATGTAGGAACCAATATGGGCATCCAGGTCCGCTATTGGTTATTGACGAGGCGTGTCTCGGTCATGTCTACATTGTTCTCGAACCGTAGGGTCCTTGCACGCTTAAGGTTTCGATGGCGGCTATATTATGAGTTTATGTATTTTGATGTACGAAGTTTGTTGAGTCCGGATGTGATCACGGACATGACGATGAGTCTCGAAATGGTCGAGACATAAAGATTGATATATTGGACGGATATATTTGAACAGGAAAGGTTCCGGAGAAGTTTGGAGCTACCGGAGGTTCTGGAACCCCGGGAGGTATATGGGCCTTATTGGGCCCATATAGGAAGAAGGAGAAGGAACAAGGGAGGCGCCCCAGCCCAATCCGAATTGGGGAGGGGGCGGCCCCCTTCCTTTCTCCTTCCCCTCTTCCTATTACTACTACTAGTACTTATTCCTAATACTAATACTCTTTCCTTCCCTCCAAATAAGATAAGGAAAGGGGAAACCTACTTGGAGTAGGTTTCCCCTCCTCTATGGCGCCCCCTTGGGCGGCCTCCTCCTCCCTCCCTCCTTTATATACGGGGTAGGGGCACCCTAGAACACACAAGTTGATCATTGAGATTGTTCCTTAGCAGTGTGCGGTGCCCCTCCACGATATTACACCTCGGTCATATTGTAGCGGTGCTTAGGCGAAGCCTGCGACAGAGAACATCAAGATCGTCACCACGCCGTCGTCTTGTGGAACTCCCCTCGGCGCCTCTGCTGGATCGGAGATCGAGGGTGCGTCATCGAGCTGTACGCGTGTCAAGAACTCGAGAGGTGCCGAGATGCGGTGCTGGATCGGTTGAACCGGAAGGCGTCGACTACTTCCACTCTGTTGTGTCAACGCTTCCGCCCGGTCTACGAGGGTGCGTAGACAACACTCTCCCCTTGTTGCTATGTCATCACCATGATCTTGCGTGTGCGTAGGAATTTTTTGAAATTACTACGTTCCCAATGATGGCATCCGAGCCTAGGTTTTTATGGTTTGATGTTATATGCACGAGTAGAACACAAGTGAGTTGTGGACGATATAAGTCATCTTGCCTACCAGCATGTCATACTTTGGTTCAGCGGTATTGTTGGATGAAGCGGCCGGACCGACATTACGCCAGACGCTTCGCGAGACTGGTTTTACCGCCGTGCTTTGCACACGGGTGACTAGCGGTGTCGGTTTCTCCAACTTTAGTTGAACCGAGTGTATACGCCCGGTCCTTGTGAAGGTTAAAACGGAGTCTATTTGACAAACTATCATTGTGGTTTTGATGCGTAGGTGAGATTGGTTCTTGCTTAAGCCCGTAGCAGCCACGTAAAATTTGCAACAACAAAGTAGAGGACGTCTAACTTGTTTTTGCAGGCATGTTGTGATGTGATATGGCCAAGATGTGATGCTATATTTTATTGTATGAAATGATCATGTTTTGTATCCGAAGTTATCGGCAATGGCGAGGAGCCATATGGTTGTCGCTTTATTGTATGAAATGCAAGCATACTGTAATTGCTTTACTTTATCACTAAGCGGTAGCGATAGTCGTAGAAGCAATAGATGGCGAAACGACAACGATGCTACGATGGAGATCAAGGTGTCGCGCCGGTGGCGATGGTGATCACGGCGGTGCTTGAAGATGGAGATCACAAGCACAAGATGATGATGGCCATATCATATCACTTATATTGATTGCATGTGATGTTTATCCTTTATGCATCTTATCTTGCTTTGATTGACGGTAGCATTTTAAGATGATCTCTCACTAATTATCAAGAAGTGTTCTCCCGAGTATGCACCGTTGTGAAAGTTCTTCGTCTTTGAGACACCACGTGATGATCGGGTGTGATAGGCTCTACGTTCAAATACAACAGGTGCAAAAGCAGTTGCACACGCGGAATACTCGAGTTATACTTGACGAGCCTAGCATATCTGATATGGCCTCGGAACACGGAGACCAAAAGGTCGGCGTGAATCATATAGTAGATATGATCAACATAGAGATGTTCACCATTGAAACTACTCCATCTCACGTGATGATCGGACATGGTTTAGTTGATTTGGATCACGTGATCACTTAGATGACTGGAGAGATGTCATCTAAGTGGGAGTTCTTAAGTAATATGATTAATTGAACTTAAATTTATCATGAACTTAGTACTGATAGTATTTTGCTTGTCTATGTTTGTTTGTAGATAGATGGCTCGTGTTGTTGTTCCGTTGAATTTTAATGCGTTCCTTGAGAAAGCAAAGTTGAAAGATGATGGTAGCAATTACGGATCGGGTCCGTAACTCGAGGATTATCCTCATTCTTTGCCTGAAGAGTTACGCCCTGGAAGCACCGCTGGGTGCCGAACTGCTTCTTGATCTAACCGACGACGTTAAGAACGTCTGGCGAGCAAAAGCGATGACTACTCTATAGTTCGATGTGCCATGCTTTACGGCTTAGAACCGGGTCTTCAACGACATTTTGAGCGTCATGGAGCATATGAGATGTTCCAGAGTTGAAGTTAATATTTCAAGCAAATGCCCGGATTGAGAGATATGAAGTCTCCAATAAGTTCTCTGTTGCAAGATGGAGGAGAACAGATTCTGTCGGTGAGCATATACTCAAAATGTCTCGGTATAATAATCACTTGATTCAACTGGGAGTTAATCTTCCGGATGATAGCGTCATTGATGAATTCTCCAATCACGCCACCAAGCTACAAGAGCTTTGTGATGAACTATAATATGCAAGGGATGAACAAAACTATTCCGAGCTCTTGGCGATGTTGAAAAGCGGAGGTAGAAATCAAAAGGAGCATCAAGTGTTGATGGTCAACAAGACCACTGGTTTCAAGAAAAGGGCCAAAGGGAGGAAGAAGGAACTTCAAAAGAACAGCAAACAAGTTCTTTGCTCAAGAGAAGAAACCTAAGTCCGGACCTAAGCCTGAAATCGAGTGCTTCTACCGCAAGCGATCGACACCGAAGCGGAACTGCCCCAAGTATTTGGCGGATAAGAAGGATGGCAAAGTGAACAAAGGTATATGTGATATACATGTTATTGATGTGTACCTTACTAATGCTCGCAGAGCACTGGTATTTGATATCTTGGTTCATTGCTAACATTTGCAACTCAAGCAGGACTACGGATTAGCGAAGATTAGCTAAGGGCGAGGTGACGATCTGGCGTGGGAAATGGTTCCAAAGTCGATGTGATCGCGGTCGGCATGCTACCTCTACATCTACCATCGGGATTAGTTTTAGACCTGAATAATTGTTATTTGGTGCCAGCGTTGAGCATGAACATTATATCTGGATCTTGTTTGATGCGAGACGGTTATTCATTTAAATCAGAGAATAATGGTTGTTCTATTTATATGAGTAATATCTTTTATGGTCATGCACCCTTGAAGAGTGGTCTATTTTTATTAAATCTCGATAGTAGTGATACACATATTCATAATGTTGAAGCCAAAAGATGCAGAGTTGATAATGATAGTGCAACATATTTGTGGCATTGCCGTTTAGGTCATATCGGTATAAAACGCATGAAGAAACTCCATACTGATGGACTTCTGGAATCACTTGATTATGAATCACTTGGTACTTGCGAACCGTGCCTCATGGGCAAGATGACCAAAACACCGTTCTCCGGATCTATGGAGAGAGCAACAGATTTGTTGGAAATCATACATACAGATGTATGTGGCCCGATGAATGTTGAGGCTCGTGGCGGATATCGTTATTTTCTCACCTTCACAGATGATTTGAGCAGATATGGGTATATCTACTTGATGAAGCACAAATCTGAAACATTTGAAAAGTTCAAATAATTTCAGAGTGAAGTAGAAAATCATCGTAACAAGAAAATAAAGTTTCTACGATCTGATCGTGGAGGAGAATATTTGAGTTACGAGTTTGGTTTACATTTGAAACAATGTGGAATAGTTTCGCAACTCACGCCACCGAACACCACAACGAAATGGTGTGTCCGAACGTTATGTCGTACTTTACTTGATATGGTGCGATCTATGATGTCTCTTACCGATTTACCGCTATCGTTTTGGGGTTATGCTTTAGAGACGGCCACATTCACGTTAAATAGGGCACCATCAAAATCCGTTGAGACGACGCCTTATGAACTATGGTTTGGCAAGAAACCAAAGTTGTCGTTTCTCAAAGTTTGGGGTTGCGATGCTTATGTGAAGAAACTTCAACCGATAAGCTCGAACCCAAATCGGAGAAATGTGTCTTCATAGGATACCCAAAGGAGACTATTGGGTACACCTTCTATCACAAATCGAGGGCAAGATTTTCGTTGCTAAATTCGGATCCTTTCTAGAGAAGGAGTTTCTCTCGAAAGAAGTGAGTGGGAGGAAAGTAGAACTTGACGAGATAAGCAGTATCTACTCCCTTATTGGAAAGTAGTTCATCACAAGAACCGGTTCTGTGGCGACTACACCAATTAGTGAGGAAGCTAATGATATTGATCATGAAACTTGGATCAAGTTTCTCTTGAACCTCGTGGGTCTACTAGAATAAGATCCGCACTGAGTGGTGCGGAAATCCTATTCGGAAGTCATGTTACTTGACCATGATGAACCTATGAACTATGAGGAAGCGATGATGAGCCTAGATTCGAAAAATGGCTAGAGGCCATGAAATCGAGATAGGATCCATGTATGAAAACAAAGTATGGACTTTGGTTGACTTGCCGATGATCGGCAAGCCATTGAGAATAAATGGATCTTTAAGAAGAAGACCGACGACGATGGTAATGTTATCGTCTACAAAGCTCGACTTGTTGCTAAAGGTTTTCGACAAGTTCAAGGGGTTGACTACGATGAGACTTTCTCACCCGTAGCGATGCTTAAGTCTGTCCGAATCATGTTGGCTATTGCTGCATTTCATGATTATGAAATTTGGCAAATGGATATCAAGACTGCATTCTTGAATGGATTTCTAGAAGAAGAGTTGTATATGATGCAGCCTGAAGGTTTTGTTGATCCAAAAGGTGCTGACAAAGTGTGCAAACTCCAGCGTTCCATTTATGGACTGGTGCAAGCATCTCGGAGTTGGAATAAGCGCTTTGTGATGTGATCAAAGCATATGGTTTTATCTGAGACTTTTGGAGAAGCTTTGTATTTACAAGAAAGTGAGTGGGAGCTCTGTAGCATTTCGGTTTTATATGTTGATGACATATTATTAATTGGAAATGATATAGAATTTCTGGATAGCATAAAGGGATACTTGAATAAAAGTTTTTCGATGAAAGACCTCGGTGAAGCTGCTTACATATTGGGCATCAAGATCTATAGAGATAGATCAAGGCGCTTAATAGGACTTTCACAAAGCACATACCTTGACAAAATTTTGAAAAAGTTCAAAATGGATCGAGCAAAGAAAGGATTCTTGCACGTGCTACAAGGTGTGAAGTTGAGTCGAACTCAATGCCCGACCACAAGCAGAAGATAGAGAGAAAATGAAAGATGTTCCTATGCTTCACCATAGGCTCTATCATGTATGCAATGTTGTGTACGGACTGACGTATGCTTAGCAATAAGCTTGGCGGTAGGTACCAAAGTAATCAGAGTGGATCATCGACAGCGGTCAAGAACATCTGAAATACGAAAAGGACTAAGGATATGTTTCTCGTATATGGAGGTGACAAAGAGCTAGTCGTAAATGGTTACGTCGATGCAAGCTTTGACATCGATCCGGACGATTCTAAATCGCAAACCGGATCGTGTTTATATTAAGCGGTGGAGCCGTGAGTTGGTGCAGTTCAAAACAAAGCGTCGTAGTAGGATCTACATGTGAAGCGGAGTACATAGCTGCTTACAAGCGGCGAATGAAGGAGTCGGATGAAGGAGTTCATTTCCGATCTAGGTGTCATACCTAGTGCATCGGGACCAATGAAGATCTTCGTGACAATCTTGGTGCAATTACCTGGCAAAGGAATCCAGATTTCACAAGAGGACCAAGCACATCAAGAGACGCTTCAATTCCATTCGGGACCAAGTCCAAGTGGGAGACATAGAAATTTGCAAGATACATACGGATCTGAATGTTGCAGACCCATTGACTAAGCCTCTCTCACGAGCAAAACATGATCAGCACCAAGACTCCATGGGTGTTAGAATCATTACTGTGTAATCTAGATTATTGACTCTAGTGCAAGTGGGAGACTAAAGGAAATATGACCTAGAGGCAATAATAAAGTTATTATTTATTTCCTCATATCATGATAAATGTTTATTATTCATGCTGGAATTGTATTAACCGGAAACATGATACATGTGTGAATACATAGACAAACATATAGTCACTAGTATGCCTCTACTTGACTAGCTCATTAATCAAAGATGGTTATGTTTCCTAACCATAGACATGTGTTGTCATTTGTTTAATGAGATCACATCATTAGGAGAATGATGTGATTGACATGACCCATCCCGTTAGCTTAGCACTTGATCGTTTAGTATTCTGCTATTGCTTCCTTCATGACTTATACATGTTCCTATAACTATGAGGATTGTGTAACTCCGTTTACGGAAGAACACTTTGGGTACTACCAAACATCACAAGCGTAATCGGGTGATTATAAAGGAGTACTACGGTGTTTCCGAAGGTACATGTTGAGTTAGCATAATTGAGATTAGGTTTTGTCACTCCGATTGTCGAGAGGTATCTCAGGCCCTCTCGGTAATACTCATCACCCAAGCCTTGCAAGCATGTAACTAATGAGTTAGTTATGAGATGGCGTATTCGGAACGAGTAAAGAGACTTGCGTAACGAGATTGAACTAGGTATTGGATACCGACGATCAAATCTCGGCAAGTAACTATACCGATGACAAAGGGAATAACATATGTTGTTATGCGGTTTGACCGATAAAGATCTTCGTAGAATATGTAGGAACCAATATGGGCATCCAGTCCGCTATTGGTTATTGACCGAGACGTGTCTCGGTCATGTCTACATTGTTCTCGAACCGTAGGGTCCTTGCACGCTTAAGGTTTCGATGGCGGTTATATTATGAGTTTATGTATTTTGATGTACCAAGTTTGTTGAGTCCGGATGTGATCACAGACATGACGAGGAGTCTCGAAATGGTCGAGACATAAAGATTGATATATTGGACGGATATATTTGGACACGGAAAGGTTAGGAGAAGTTTGGAGCTACCGGAGGTTCTGGAACCCCGGGAGGTATATGGGCCTTATTGGGCCCATATAGGAAGAAGGAGAAGGAACAAGGGAGGCGCGCCCCAGCCCAATCCGAATTGGGGAGGGGCCCCCTTCCTTTCTCCTTCCCTCTTCCTATTACTACTACTAGTACTTATTCCTAATACTAATACTCTTTCCTTCCCCTCCAAATAAGATAAGGAAGGGGGAAACCTACTTGGAGTAGGTTTTCCCCTCCTCTATGGCGCGCCCCCCTTGGGCCGGCCTCCTCCTCCCTCCCTCCTTTATATACGGAGGTGGGGGCACCCTAGAACACACAAGTTGATCATTGAGATCGTTCCTTAGCCGTGTGCGGTGCCCCCCTCCACGATATTACACCTCGGTCATATTGTAGCGGTGCTTAGGCGAAGCCCTGCAACAGGAGAACATCAAGATCGTCACCACGCCGTCGTCTTGTGGAACTCCCCTCGGCGCCTCTGCTGGATCGGAGATCGAGGTGCATCATCGAGCTGACGCGTGTCAAGAACTCGGAGGTGCCGGAGTGCGGTGCTGGATCGGTTGAGCCGGAAGGCGTCGACTACTTCCACTATCTTGTGTCAACGCTTCGCTTGGTCTCACGGAGTGCGTAGACAACACTCTCCCTCGTTGCTATGTCATCACCATGATCTTGCGTGTGCGTAGGAAATTTTTTGAAATTACTATGTTCCCCAACAGTATTGAACTACGGTCACATCTATTTAGGAAAGATGGTAAGATTTTTACTATTTGTCCTCAGTGCATCTTTTGCATACATTATTTTTTAAGCTAAACTTCATTGCTAAGTATGTTACTACGATGTTCTTCAATAGGGACTCCCGATGATAGTTGTGCCTCATTGGATCGAGGCTAAAGGTCGCATGTCCATGGTTAGTTTACGGTCAACATCCTACATTGCACATGAGTGCATTCAGGATTTCTAAAAGCGAGCAAGTCTTAATAGTCAAGGAGCAAAATTGTGATGGATCACAGAGAAGTACTAGGGGGTAGCAATCAGAAGCGCATCCCACAATTAGGGGACAGGTTCATCTGCATGCTCCAATATGATGAATCAGGAGTGCTACACATGTTCTATGCTATTTTACATGAGAGAGAGAGTAGCAGGAGTGATTAGCTAGCTAGAATGAGTGTTGGTGGTGATGACTATGATGATTATTATTAGCTAGTGTTGGTGGTGATTAGATAGTTACACTATGACTGTGATGATTAAATAGTGTTGGTGGTAATGACTATGATGATTATTAGCTAGTGTTGTTGCTGATGATATGATGCAAGAGTTTTATATTAATATGATGATGATGATGATGAGTTATTATATCATTGGGTGAAAGAACCGCGGATTAGTTTCAAGTGGATGGATCCTAAGTGATCAAGTCATGGATTATCGTGATAATCCATGACTTGGTCACTTAGGATCCATCCATTTGAAACTAATCCGCGGTTCTTTCACCTAGTGATTTAATAACTCGTTATAATGTAAACACAATCTCTAAATTGCTACTATATGAAAACTTGTATAAAGGTGTATGAGTACGACGTAAAATAAAAAAGAAATAGAATACGGAATAATAGTAGTAGCGCGGGCAGTGAGACGCGCTACTAGTAATTATCAGTAGCGGCTATTGCAGGACACACTACTACTAAGTAGATATAGCAGTAGCGCGTGTCAATAAATGCTAGTACTAACCTTTAGCTGTAGCGCCGTAGAAGTAGCGCGGTTACCCGCTCTACTGATAGGCCAAAAAACCCGCGCTACTGCTAGGCTTTTCCCTAGTAGTGCGTGTTGGTGTAGGTTGTACTTGGAGTCTCTCGAACTGTCGATGAACGATCCCGCGAACGGTCCCTCGAATGGAAAACCGAAAGCAAGACCTCTCTACTTGGTTGCAAGCATGCAACCTTCACAATATGACAACGCTTCGTTGTCCAGAGCTAATCATCACCGAAAGTTTAGAGGGAGGAGATTAGAACCACACATGGCTTCTAATTATGAGGATTAGAGAATTAGTCTAGCTCTAATTAGTCAACTAGGACTAACTAGAATTAGAACTAGAAGAACTAGAGGAGGCTCTGATATGTCTCCAACGTATATACTTTTCCTAACGCTTTTCCTCTTGTTTCAGACTCTAATTTGCATGATTTGAATGAAACTAACCCTGGACTGACGCTGTTTTCAGCAGAACTACCATGGTGTTGTTTTTGTGCAGAAATAGAAGTTCTCAGAATGGAACGAAACTTTGCGAGGATTTTTTATATAATAAAAGAGAATTTCTGGAGCCAAGAACCACCGGAGGGGGCACCTGGGTGGGCACAGCCCACCAGGGCGCACCCCCCTCCAAGCGCGCCCAGGTGGGTTGTCCCCACCTGGTGGCCTCGCAGATCTTGAAACCGACGCTATAAAATCATATAATTTCAGAAAAAAATCAGGGAGAAAGAATTATTGCGTTCCACGAGACGGAGCCACCGTCACCTCCTGCTCTTCACCGGGAGGCCAAATCTAGAGTCCGTTTGGGGCTCAGGAGAGGGGGATCTTTGATCTTCGTCATCACCAACCCTTCTCCATCGCCAATTCCAAATTCCTTCATAGGCTCGCTGGTCGGTGAGGAGTTGGATGAGATTCATCATGTAATCTAGTTAGTTTTGTTAGGGCTTGATCCCTAGTATCCACTGTGTTCTGAGATTGATGTTGCTATGACTTTGCCATGCTTAATGCTCGTCACTTTGGGCCCGGGTGCTGTGATTTCAGATCTGAATCATTTATGTTATCACCATTATATCCATGTTCTAGATCCGATCTTGCAAGTTATAGTTACCTACTATGTGCTATGATCCGGCAACACCGGAGTGACAATAGTCGGGACCACTCCTGGTGATGACCGTAGTTTGAGGAGTTCATGTATTCGCCGCGTGTTAATGCTTTGTTCTGGTTCTCTATTAAAAGGAGGCCTTAATATCCCTTAGTTTCCAATTGGACCCCGTTGCCATGGGAGGGTAGGACAAAAGATGTCATGTAAGTTCTTTCCGTAAGCACGCATGACTATTTATGAAATACATGCCTACATCATATTTATGAACTGGAGCTAGTGCCGTGTTGCCCTAGGTTATGGTTGTCACATGATGAATATCATCCAACAAATTGACGATTCAATGCCTACCAATTTCTTTTATATTGTTCTTGCTAAGTTACCTTTGCTATCGTTACTATTGCACTTGTCACAAAATTACTGCTATCACTGTTACCGTTACTATTGTTGCTGCTACTATTATCAAAACTATCATACTACTTTGCTACCGATCACTTTGTTGCAGATAATTAATCTCCAGGTGTGGTTGAATTGACAACTCAACTGCTAATACTTACAAATATTCTTTGGCTCCCCTTGTGTCCAATCTATAAATGTGGGTTGAATACTCTACCCTCGAAAACTGTTGCGATCCCCTATATTTGTGGGTTATCAGGCTCCAAAACTTGTGTGTTGAAACGATGCAAAACCTCTAGTATATATAGTTGGAGGGGAGGGATATGGTAGCCACCAAGGAGGGAAAGTCCCTCCTTGGGGTGCCGGCAAAGGGGGGGAGGAAGAGTCCTCCCCACTCTCCAATTAGGCCTCCTTCCATGGCAAAGGGGGCGCCTCCCCCACTTGGGCCCTTGTGGCCCAAGTTGCCTTTCACCTCTTGGCCTTTTAAGGCATGTTGATATTAAATTAAATATAAAATTATTCTAAATATTTCCAGACCATTTTATATATAATTTAACATCCCCGAAAACATTTTCCACTTATATATTATTATCGGTAATACTCGGTATTACCCAATATTCACCGAAACCCTTCTATGACCCCGAAACGCTTCCGGATCCTCTCGGAACTATTCTGAATATGAATGAAACAATTTTACAAATATATTCTCATCACTCCCATCCTACTAATACTAAACATATCGTGATTGCCTGAAGCTTGTGAACCCGTAGGTTTGGTAACTCATAGACATTAACGAAACCCCTTCGTTCAATAATCGATAACGGAATCGTGGATGTCCCTATCGATCCCTATGAGCACACGAATTATATTTGAGTGAACCTTTGGTTATCATTTGATGTTCTGTTTGCTTTGTGATACTTTAGAAAACTCGGGATGCATCGGTATCCTCCTGAGTAAACACATGCTCACTATACCGAAATCCTTGTTACCAGTTTTGTTCATTTTTTCCTCGTTACCGCGTTCCAGCATCCCCGTGACGTAGTCACCTGTGTCTGGACAGACGATGATGGATGTCGCCACACTGAGGGGTCCCTAAGAATATCTCTCCATCCTCGGAGGAGCAAATCCCACTCTCGAGCTATCTAGTCCCTATGTCAAACTTTCCGATGAACCCGTGAGCTGTCGTTATGATCACCGTGCTACAAGTGATGTTTGAGCAACCCCAAAGCTCACCATATGGTACGAAAGTGACTAGGATGCTCTCATGGTCTAAGGAGAAAAATCACATGTTAAACACTCCGTGTTATTACAATTGATTATAGACGATATTACTCAATCCATAACAGACAAATTTGGGTCGATTCAATATGATCGTTCTTCCAACGTCATAATCTCAATGTTGTTTTAGGACTATCATTTCACACTTAAACGATATCCTAAGATCCGGAAAACATGATCACCAACAACACTCGATCTTGTCCTAGAGGCAAGACTAGAAATCTTACATATAACCGTTTATCATTCCACATGTGTATACAAGTTTTCCACTGAATCACATGTTCCAGGATCATAGCAATTATAACATAGAATATAAACTCTTTAATTATGAATATGGAAATATAATTATACAAATATTGTTGCCTCTAGGGCATAATTCCAACACTTAGACCCTTCATGAGTCAAAGACCCCATCAACGTGGATGTAAGATAGCTCACTATCTGAACCATGGGAAATATCTTCAATAAGCCAACTCATGTTTGCGTATATCAAACTCTACTTGTTTTACCTTCACTTGCATGTGCTTGATAGATTGCTATAAAAGGCTAAAAGTGGCATGGAAATTAAAATTTAGAAAAGGAGTGCACCTTTTAGCTTAGTAGTCTATTCACCCCTCCCCTCTAAACATACTTCTCGATCATACAAGTGGAATCAGAGATTTGGTCTCCTTAGCAAGGTTCTCCATTGGTGAATCCTTGGTAAGTTGACTCTTTGCTTTGTCTTAACCACCTCGGAGAATATGGCTTCTAGCGAGGGAAGTTATCATTGTAGAGGTCCTTACTTTGATGGTTCAAAATTTTCTAGTTGGAAACATTAGATGAGAATGCATATTCTTGCTCATAATCTCACCGTTTG
Source organism: Aegilops speltoides (assembly GCA_021437245.1). Taxonomy (NCBI): domain Eukaryota; kingdom Viridiplantae; phylum Streptophyta; class Magnoliopsida; order Poales; family Poaceae; genus Aegilops; species Aegilops speltoides. The sequence goes on from CM038141.1 coordinate 260,011,915, forward strand.
GGCTATTGTTCACATTGGTTTGCAAGGTGAATTCTTCCAAGGTGGACAAGTTCTGGATCCTGAAGCAACCGCATGATCCAACATAATTCTCAAACATTTGACATCCTCTTCAGTGCTTTGTGCCCAGAAGAATTCAACAAGATTAGTCGTCTTGAAAGTGCAAATGAATTTGGAAATGCATGAAGGTGCCGAGTCTGTGAAGGAGTCCAAGGTTGATGTCCTACAAGGTCGGCTATACAAGTTCAAGATGAAGGATGGTGAAGGTATTGCCGAGATGTACTGTAGGCTAGAAATCATTACAAATTAGATTGTCGGCTTAGGAAGCGAAGCAATGATGAAAAAAATTCATCATTAAGAAGATTCTCAGAGCTTTGGATAGCAAATATGACATCATGTGCATATTAATCCAAATGATGCCAAAATAGAAAGATCTCAAACCTACATAATAAATTAGAAGAATTGTGACACTGTAAATAATCATTTTTTATAATTAGTTTAAAAATGTAGAATGATTTTTTGCCATGGAGAAGACAATAGAGAATTTTAACTTCATGATTTTTGGGAAGCCATGTATTTTTTTTAACAAAATGTTCGCCTTTCATATTACATTGGGCGAGTGCAAAGCTTAGGGACAATGTTTGCACTAACCAAGCCATAACTAAGGTAACAATGGATATGACATCTGATGGTCGGAAGAATGAGGGTGTGATTAGTTTATCACCCAAACTGGCTAACCCGACAAATTAGGCCACTTTTTTTTTTCATTGTTGAACTCAGGCCTGTAATATTCTTAAGGATGCAACTACTTAGGGTTCTTAATTTTGAATTCAGTTGCTATTGAAATATTTGAATTACCAAATCAATACTTTTGGTTCTTAGCATGAACAAATAACTAGCACCAATTTCTCACAATAGAAAACAAATAACTAGCACCAACATCTCGCAAGATTTTTGAAGTGTGTTTGAATTCAAGTCGGATTAATGTATTTCGGAACCAACCAAAATCAATGAAATGTCCGAAACTTCGGCACATTTCATTGAAAAAACAGAACTGTGGTCCTATTACTTTGGACAGTTTTTAGTTTTCATTATGCCGACGTTCCCACCTGCGGCGTCTCCTGCTACAGTTGGAGCACCAAGGGCGAACCAGTGGATCCCTCGGCAGGAAAACTATGTCAAAGTCAATGTAGGTGCAGCAGTATCAAGGCATGGAGCTTACAGTTCGGTTGGTACAATCTCAACAAAATAAAAATTGAATTGAGAGCCCCCCCTCCCCAAAAAAAGGGTGTAAACCGGAGTCCTGTGCACAGTTCATGGCAAATGTTGTCTGCTAACACCAGCTTTATCCCCGTTTAAACGAGTAGCCAATCATCTGAGGAGTTTCCCTGCAGACCGAGGATGGATACCTTATACCTGCTCATATAAACGGAAACGAATCGTGAAAATGAGAATAAATTGTTGAAGCCAAGACTTTCTCCCTGCCTGCAATTCCCCAACCAAAGTCGCCTCTCGCGCCATCCATCGTCCCCCCCGCCCGCCCCAACCCACCAACGCCAAGGCCCGGCCGGCTCACCTCTAAAACCCTCCCCCCCACACCCCTCTTCATGTTCCTCCCTCGAGCCACCACCTCGCTCCACTCCCTGCTGCGATGCCAGTTCCGCCCGCTCCCCTCGCCTAAAACCCTAGCCATTACCCTCGCCCCGCCGCCCCTGCTCCTCCGCCCCCGCCTCTGCTCCTCCTCCTCCTCCTCCTCCCGCCGCGCCACCCCTGCCGCCGTCAAATCCGGCGAGAAGAGGCCGCCCGCGAGGCTGAAGAGGGCGGCGGCGGTGACGCCACTAGCAGCGGGAGGACCAGCCATGTCGTCCTCGGGAGGCGCCGGAGGGAAGCGCTCCGTGGCGGATGTGCTCATGGGGAACGCGCGGGACGCCGCCAGGAAGGCCAAGAAGGGGGCCCCGGCCGCCTCCGGGGTCCCGTCTCCCAAGAAGCCCAGGACGAAGACGGCGGCCGAGGCCGACGGCGCGACGGCCGAGCCGGCGGTGGACGAGAAACCGCCTTCGCCGGTCAAGTCGCCCGTCAAGTCGAAGCGCCCATCGTCGCCACCCAAGTCCAAGTCGAAGGCCGACGACGCTCCTGATGCCAAGAAGAGGTCCCCGTCGCCCACGAGGTCCAAAACGCTAGCCGCGGCCGCGAAATTGGAGGCCGCGGAGAAGCCCCCGTCGCCGAAGAGGGCCAAAACCCTAGCGGCCAAATCTGACGCCAAGCCCTCTGACCAAGCCCTTGTCTCTCAATCTAAAGACCAGGCGTCTCAACCCGAGGATAAGAAGACCAAAATCTCAAATGCCACCAAGTCAGAGGAGGTGAATACCACTCTCGAGCTCAAGAAGAAAGGCAGTGAGTTTGATCCCATGGCTGCTGCCTACTGGAAGCCCGGCGAGCCTGTGCCATTCCTCTTCTTGGCTCGGGCACTCGACCTCATCTCCAACGAGTCTGGCCGGATTGTCATTACAGAGATCCTGTCAAACGTGTTCCGTACGATTATTGCCACAACACCAGAGGATCTCCTTGCGACAGTATACCTCTCGGCTAACCGCATTGCGCCACCTCACGAAGGGATTGAGCTTGGTATTGGGGATGCATCAATCATCCGTGCACTTTCGGAGGCATATGGCCGCAAAGAGGAGCATGTCAAAAAGAACCTCAAGGTTGTTAGTTGTGAAATTTAGGTTCTGCAGTGAGCAACGGTAATAGAGCTTGAGCATAAATTGATTGCTTTGTGTCTTCGTCACTGTAGGAATTGGGTGATTTGGGGCTTGTGGCAAAAGCAAGCAGGTCGTCACAGAAGATGATGTACAAGCCAAAACCACTGACGATATCACGTGTGCTTGATACCTTTCGGACAATCGCAAAGGTAATATGCTTTCTCATTTTTCTCAAGCTAAAGAGTCATTTTAACCCTTACTTTGGCTTGATATTCTCAAGATGAAATGTTTTTTTTTCTATTGGGTTGATATTGAAATGCTTAATTATTGGAAATAAATCCACTCTGTTTAGTAATCGATTATATTGGAGAGATGATTAGCTGGTTTCAGAATGCAGTGCTTCAGAAATCACTTAGCAAGCATAATGTTTTCAGGAATCTGGCAAAGACAGTCAAGATAAGAAAAGAAGTCATATCAAAGGACTTCTTGTTGCTGCAACAGACTGTGAACCTCAATACATTATACGACTTCTTCAGGTAAATATTGCAATGTTCAGTTAATAAATGCACTTAAGTATTCATATATTCTTTGCAAGAAACCCCTGAACTGGCATTTGTTGCAGTCGAAGATGCGTATTGGGTTGGCAGAGAAAACTGTCCAAATGGCTCTTGGGCAAGCTGCTGTATATTCTGAAAAAGGGTCCCCGCCAAAAAAAGTCCAATCACCTTTTGAAGAGGTTGATGCACTTATTTCTTCTATTTACAATTTTAAATTAATTTTATATTTGTGCGGATAGGTGTTGAACTCTTATTGTGTTCATGCTGTTGCAGCTTTTACTAATTTAGTCTACCCCTTAAGGCTTGTATCCTGTGATGACTTCAAGAGTTTCTATGATTTTTTGGCAACATGCTGAATTCCTTTATATCCCTGTTGTTTTTCTCAGAATATCTTGCTACCTTGGTAATGGTAAGGATTCATAAAAAATCATTTCTGTCACCTGAAGCCATTGAGGCTTGTATGATACTCCCTCCTTTCACAAATATAAGATGTTTTGGATATTTCAGTATGGACTACATACAGGCTGAAATGAGTGAACAAACACAGTAAAACATGTCTATATACATCCTTTTTTGCGGATGTGTCTATATACACCCGATTCAGGAAAAGTTAGAACATCTTATATTTGTGAACGGAAGGAGTATGTTTGGTTAGTGACAATGTTATCAATTAATTGGTCATGCCTCTTTGCCCACTCTGTTTGTCTTGCCAACATGGCCAAAACATGGGGTGGCAAAACCTTGACCAAAAGATTAACTAACCAAATTTTTGGTGGGGTGAACTTGTGCTCAAACAAACACACCCATAATCCTTCTGTAGTGGCTCCTCTAATCGCTAGTTAATCTTGTTGAACTATAAATTGGAACATATAATAATTATATATCTTTAGTCGCTGTTTTTGTGGTTTGTAGTATTGATCATAGCATTGTGTTGTGTGCATGCGCAACATGTTCTCATGTTTTCAGTTTTCTTTCTCATATTGCCTGAAATCTGTGCATGTATACTGACTGGTATGATCATTCTGATATTTCTATACCCTCTGTTCTATGTAGGCTGCAAAAATAATTAAAGAAGCATATTCAGTTCTTCCAATCTATGATAAAATTGTCCCGACTCTTCTTGATGCTGGTGTTTGGAAACTTCCAGAAACATGCAATTTCTCCATAGGTGTCCCTGTTGGTCCTATGTTGGCAAAAGCAACGAAATCTGTATCAGAGATTATTGACAAGTTTCAAGGTCGTGAGTACACTTGTGAGTACAAGTATGATGGTGAACGGGCCCAGGTACAAGCAAGCCTCATGGGTATTAGCTGTTTTTATATTTTGCCCATGCTAATCTCAAATAACACTAATTTGCAAGATTCATTGCATGGAGGATGGAACAGTAGAAATTTATAGTCGGAACGCTGAAAGGAATACTGGGAAGTACCCTGATGTTGTTGATGCAATTTCTAGGTATACTTACCTTCTCATTTCACTTACCAATTTATTGAAGCTCCATGCCTATATGTGCTGGCCTTGATAAGCTAGAGCTGTTTACAAACTCATAGCTAATCTGTATGTCCATTGTGCATTTCCTGTTGCACTCCTAATTCTGAGAGTTAACATTTTTTTACTTATCTCAATGCAGAATCCGAAAGCCTACAGTTAAGTCATTTGTCTTAGATTGCGAAATTGTTGCTTATGACCGTGAAAAGAAGAGAATTTTACCCTTTCAGGTTTGTATTTTTTCTCTATTAAGATGAGTAAGCTAACTTCCATTGACCACCATACTTATAACTGAGTTTATAACCTATAGCTGATGCACAATTAAAACTGTTGTATGTAGTAGATGAACTAATGCCTCTGGTTATCATACTTACCTTAATTTTTGCCTAGTTTTTATGTACCTGTCACTGCTAGTTGTAAGGATGCTGAGATCTTTCTCCTTACTTCCAGATACTCAGCACAAGGGCCCGCAAGGGTGTTACTATAAATGACATCAAAGTATCAGTCTGTACTTTTGGCTTTGATATTCTTTACATCAATGGGAAACCTCTTCTCCAGGAACAACTTAAAGTTCGACGAGAGGTATTGTACAAGTCATGTAGACTCCTAATAATATATAATTTCATTCTGCTGTCTAGTTGGGTTATTTATCCTATTCTGTAGGTATGTCCTCAGATAGTTGTGATTGCAGATTTCTTGTTACACCATATTTGTTAGCCGCAGTGTTTTACTTGAGCCATTATAGCAGAGCTTGCCATTAATTCCCTAATCATGTATATTGTACATGTATATCCACAGAAACTGGTATAGTGAATAATCTGATTATTGATAAACAAGAAAGTGATGTGGTTGCACCCTAAAAAAAGACTAATTCATTCGGCTGTCTTGACTCTCGAAAGATGTAGTTATTTATTGGCTTTGAATACTTGGCAGCATCTTTACAACTCTTTCGAGGAAGTGCCAGGTGTTTTTCAACTGGCAACTGCAATTACATCAAATGACCTCGAGGAGATACAGAAATTTCTTGACTTATCTGTCAACTCCAGGTAATTGGATTTTGTAGAGCTTTCACTTCGCCATTAGCCAGCTTATATGTCTGCTACTGATGAACTGTGTTTCCTTGTTCACTTTATACAAAGCAAATAACAGTCAAGTTTTCCATAAAAAATACTCCCGCTGTAAATAAATACGTATAACACAAAGCAAATAACAGTCAAGAGTACTTATAACACATTCTATTGTTTGCTTCACTTCGCATTGGCCTCCCATTGTTAGATCTATTTGATTGCTGTGAGAGGACATCCTAAATAATCTTAGCCACCTTGGATATATGCATATCTGTGAAAATAAGTGGCCAAATAAGCAAGTGTTAACTCTAGCATCTATATATCAGGACTCCAGTAAAGGAAAAAATGGGTGGGGGAGTTTACATGGAGCTGTGTTGTGAAGGGTTTATTATCAATGCTAACCACCACCGTTTTCTTTTGCCAAAATATTTTCTGGCACTAAGATTTAAGTGATTTTGAAGTTGTGAAGGGTTGATTATCAAGACATTGGATACGGATGCTACATATGAGCCAGCGAAGCGGTCAAACAATTGGTTGAAATTGAAGAAAGATTACATGGACAGGTTAGCATATTTCATGCCATCCTGATTTCACTCATTTTTGCCTGCACAACATGAAAATCTAGATAATAGTTATGGAGCACAGGATATAGTTTGCATATTTATCCCTCATGTTATTGTCTCATCATTCATGCTGTGACATGACACCTTACTATGAACTTTTGGGTTGTCAACAAGTTTTTACAGTAGACTTATTTGATGTCAGTAAAATAAATACTAACGTTTTGTTCTGCCAATGGTGTATTGCTCTTTTGGCTAGTGTTGGAGACTCTTTAGACTTAGTGCCAATTGCTGCTTTTCATGGAAGAGGAAAACGAACTGGTAATTAAACATGCATACTGAATTTTAAAATAAATTGATTATTATAATTCTGTTTGCATTTATCTGATCGTCTTTTGCCTTTTTTTCTTAATAAGGTGTATATGGATCGTTCCTCTTGGCATGCTATGATGAGCATAATGAAGAATACCAAACAATCTGCAATATAGGTATATTTTGTAACCCTAAATTACTTGAATGGTGAATTGATTCTTTATATTCCTCATATTTATATAATTGTAGGTACTGGATTCTCTGAGCAACAACTTGAAGAACGTTCTACGAGCCTTCGAAGTAAAGTAATAAAGAACCCAAAGGTGATACATTCATTGACCAGCTTGTCGCATAATGGTTCTTCTTTTATTAATATCCTGCCCTATTGTTATGCTATATAGTAATGCTTTCTTTTTTTGCAGGCATATTATAGGTTCGCTGACACAACTGACCCAGATGTGTGGTTTGAGCCGTCAGAGGTAATATGCACATTGAAACTTAAGTAGTTACTATTACCTGGTTACAATTTTTTAGTTAACTTACTTTTGTCATTTGTCATTGCTAGTCTTTATTTGATTGATCTTAGCTTGTTCTACTATTTTTGATTTGTAACGAAAGAGTGATGATTAACCCATGATCATTAATAATCTAGCAACTTCAGTGAACATATTTGTCTATGTTCTTAAGGCAATGTGCTGGTTAGTTTTCGAGTAACTAATAAGGAAAGAACTTATTCCTGCTATATCTTGCCTCTCATTTATTTTGAAGTCACGGGATCAATTTTCTTGCCATGTCAGTTCATGTATGGCAACGAAAACAGTGCGTTTAAGGTGAAAACTAGCATCTACTTGCATTTTATCTGCATTTGGTGGACTCTGAAAATTGTTGGCTATATATACACTTGATAGCTCAAGGGGGTTATGATGATTTTAATTTCAGACTTTGCAAATCTAATCATTTTTCACCGGTCATCAGGTGTGGGAGGTCAAAGCTGCTGATTTGAGCATAAGTCCAGTTCATCGTGCTGCTAATGGGATAGTTGATCCAAATAAGGTCGGTAATGTTATTTGATCTCCTCATGCCCCCGTTTATAAGATATGCAGAGTACGGCTAGACTAAAGTTTGAATTGAATCAGGGCATCTCTCTAAGATTTCCTCGTTTGTTGCGGGTGCGTGATGATAAAAACCCAGAACATGCAACCACAGCTGAGCAAGTAAGCTTTCTTTTGCTTTTTTCTTAATGATATGCATCTTGTTTAGAGTTTTCATGTGGATTTGTATTCAAATTCCCAGGTTGCTGACATGTATCGTGCTCAAAAAATAAACCACTCGCACAACCAAGAAGATGAGGATGATGACTGAGACTGACCCCATTTTTATGTGCATTTTATGCGACTTATTGAGGTAAACACCAGACACATTCTCTCTTTGTTTAACTTAGACAGTTTATATGCATGTTTACCGCTTGTTGGATAATTGTTTGCTTCCTGTCTCTGTACAATTAGCAGGACATAGTCAAGAATGCATGTCCTGTGATTTGCTTCGTCGTTGTTCAAACCGACTTCGACATCTTGAGATCTGTTCGTTTCTTGTAATGCTGTGCAACCTGTTTTTGTTTGTTTTCTTGTTTTCGTGATGAAACTGTAACACATGCTATTCAGGTGGTGTGAATGGTAGGAAAATTGAATAGTTGCGAAATGCACTGACACAAGCCAAAGATGTGCATACGGCAGCTTTCATTTGGCGAGAGCTGTGGATCCTACGTTTCAAAACCCGATCCTCCAGCTTAATTTAGTTAAGAGTTAAGTAGTTGTGCAGACCTCTTGGTGAGTGGTAACGTAGCGGGTGTTTTTCTACACTGCCTTTTCAAAGGAATTTCAGTAAATTAATAATTAACCGAAGCAATTGAATAACTTTGAAAGCCACTGCTTACCACCGCAGGTGCCAAAACTTTCCAAACCAAATCGCAGAGATTAAGGTTTTCTCGCATGGTGGCACGCGTGACCTTACTACAGCTGGTGTCAGGCTCTGGCTATTACTCGTGATCTAAACCCTCTTATATTTCTTTACGGAGAAAGTACAAACTATCGCCGTGGACAGACTCGGCGACTAGGGCTCTGGAGGCGGACATGTTCACCGTCGTCTTGCTTAGCCCACACCACCGCCTCATGGCAGGGCGCCATTTCCCTCTACAACTCCGCCGCTACCAGAGTAGCTGCTCTGCCAGCGTTGTGCCAGTGCGGAATGCACCGGCACCTCAACACCCGACACGAACGGTGTAAAATCCACTGAAAATACTCCTACTCCCCCCCCCCTTCTTTCCGGTTGTAGACCCGGATCCTTAGGGCATCTCCAGCCGTTCGGCCCCCCAGGGCGTGTAAATTCGGCATCCACACCCACGCGCCGGCCCCAGGACGCGGTTAATTCAAACTCGACCGTTCCCGCTCTCAAGACGCCGCAAGTCCGACGATCGGGCATAGTCTGTCGTTACAAAAAAATAGAGCGCCGCCGCCTCGGCGATCACTCGGCGGGTTGGTCCTGTGTTGGCGAGTCGGCGCGCGCGAGCTTCGGCGGTGTCGGAGCTGCCGGTGTTGGGCTGCGCGCGCGGCCGACATCGCTAGGCGGCGCGTAGAGGCTTCGCTTCGGGCTTGGCGTCCGTGCGGCCGTGGGCGTCGTCGGCGTCGTGGGCGTTACCATCGGCGGCTTCGTTCGAGATGAGGCGCTACGAACCGGTACCACGCCTTGAGCTTCGTCGTTGCTTTCGAAGCAAGTCCGCCGCACCCATCGGAAAAGCCATGTCGGTGTTCCTCTTCTTCGCGGCGGCGTTTGTCCGGAGCGGTCGAGCTTGATGGCGTTGTTCTTCATTAGCGCCACCACCGCGCCTCGGTCTTCTCTTCGCGTAGGGCGGCCGGGCTCGGGCGTCGGCGGCGATGCTCGATGGACTCGTGACTCGCGCGGTTGCCGCGTCGGCATTCTTCCCTTATTGGCCAATTTGTGGCCGTCCGGCCGCTTCTTCCGACGCGCCCGAGTCGGCGCGTCCGGCTTGTACGTCTCCTTGGCCTTGTCGAGGGCGTCGGACTTCCGCCCACTTCGCGCACTTGTCAATGCGCTTGTAGACGTGGAGGTGCTTGAAGTCGGCGTCTTGGTTGTCACCGGAACATGGCGAACATGCGCGCATTGCTGCGGACGGACGAACAGTTGGCGAACATGGGCGCAGGGATGAACATGTGCGGGCGAACGGCGTGCGTGCACGATCTTCAACATCGGCGCCGCTCTCCGGGCGAGCCGCGGCCTCTCGGCGATTCCGTGCCATTTGTTGACGCCAACCGGATCGCCCCAATGGTTCGCCATCGCCTTGGCCCGCGCCGCATGTACACGCCTTTGAAGTAGGGGTCGACGAGCTTCCGCTTCGTCGAACTTCGCCTTGATGCGGTCCCAAGATCGTCTCAAGCTCGGTTCGCGCGGTGGTCGGGTCGAGGCGACGACTTTCCACGCCGGCGAGGCTCCTCCTCCTTGGGCGTCCATTTGATGCGCGGCTCGCCCGACCTCGCCGCCGCTTTTTTTCGGGCGCCTTGTTGTCCCTGTATGCGTCTTGGTGGGCGTGGTGACGGCGACGGAGCCTCGGCAGAGAGGAGGACGCGCCGCCCGCCAGCGTTGTCGCGGGCCTTCTTGGCTATCCCGGTTCCATTGTCGGCGGTGACCGCTTCTCGCCATTGACTTCCACCTCCACTCGGCGTTCGACAGCCCGGTAACCGTTGGGCGCCCTCGGCTTCTCTGTTTGGTGCAGGTAGCGGCGCCCGTCGCGATCATTGCAGGCGCGGCATGGTGTATTTCTTGGCGGCATGGCGGCGGGCTGCAGCGAGGTTGGCGGGAGAAAGGGGAGAATGGCGGGAGCAAGCCGAGCGAGCGGAGAGAAGTGAAAAAAGCGACAAGCGGCGGAAAAGGCCCTCGGTCGCCTCGGTCGGGCCCACGCGCTTTTTTGTTTGCGCCGGCTCAAGCGCCCCAGGCGCGGGTTCGCTCTGGTCCATGGCACCATTTTGGCCCGAGCCGTAAAACGGGCTCAGGGGCACGATGGGGCTTTTTTTGGCGCGGTCTTGGCGAAATCGCTGAGAGAGAGCTGTTATAGCGCTGGAGATGCCCTTAGATCGCGACTTCACCAATGTAATACGATTTGACCAATGTAAGACGGGTTATGTATCACTAAAAACTTATTCTGAATGTGAATTGAGTGGTCTACCTTTTGCAACATATTCATTGGTCGAATCGACGATCTATGCTCAAGACCATGGGGCCTGCAACATTGCAACGCTAGTGACCTGTTGGCGTTGTCACTTGGCCCACGTGTAATCAATCCCTTATGTTGGCCGAAAAGTTGATGGCGGCGTGGAAACATTTACACTTTTACTAATAGAATGCTCTTGCGTTGTCACGGACTTTTGAAATATTTTGTTGAAATTTTATATAAACATATTGCATGTTAAATTTCATATGTATAGCAAAAACAGCACGAGTGCAATCGAGTAATAGTTGAAATCCACTTCACTTGCAATGTAAGTTGGTAAAAAAAAAGGTCATTTGACTATGTATACATAGAGCGATGATTCAACTAATAATCTTACAAATTAAGATCTATTTGATGCGCTTACAATATTCATGCACGATATTAGGAATGTGGTCATCAGCTTCATTGGCAGGAATGGCGCCTCCTCTTCACTCCCTGCCGCCGCCTGACTTCTCATATCCCCTCCATGATGTCAGCCGGCCCCTCCTCCTTCCCCTACGGCGTTGACGCTCCTCCTTTTCACGCCATTGCCAAAGCCCGTCCACTTTTGTCATTGCCGCGCATCCTCCTCTTCCCTCCATGGCATCGTTTGACACATACTAGTATATAAAACTATTCCTAAATCATTTTGCGTCAAATTTGGTGAAACTTGGTTGGATTGTAGTACTTTCTTCTACGCTCCCTTCGGCTGATACAGTTGTTAATATTATCGGATATCACAACTAAGACCTGGTCTTTCTCTCGTCAAGGTAGACCTCTTTTAGGGTATGCCACATGTCCACACAATTTTATTTTACTTGCCTTAAGGTGATTATTGTTAGGCGATGCATGATCAAGCCAGTCAGCACAGGAGTCAGTGCAGGAGCGCCCCATGCTCCAAGCCACGATCGCCACGATCCCTCGCTCAACCCTTCCTACGGCTGCTATATGTACCTCCTCTGTACTCTTTGTAAGGCAATCAGAATCAAACCATCACAATCTTTCATGGTATCAGACTTCGATCCTACTCCTCTTTCCTCGCCATGACGAACCCTGGCAGTTCGCCAATTCCTCCTCCTCCTCCACCACCCCCTCTCCCCGGCGGCCCGATTCTTCCCAACTCCGGCGGCCAAGCATCTTCTACCCTCATCCTGCCCGCTCCCATCTCTTTCAGCGACACCATCACTGATATTACACCGTTCATCCCCATCGTTCTTGACCTCAACAACCACAATTATTACCATTGGCATCATCTCTTTGAGATTCATCTCGGGCGTTGCTCTCTTCTTCCCCATATTTCCGACGACACCCTGCCCGCCCCTCATGATCCTCGATGGGTCAAAGATGATCTTGCCATCATTCAGTGGTTGTACACTCGCATCTCGACGGAGCTCTTCAACCTCGTCGTCACGGATGGCGCCTCTGCGCGCGATACCTGGATCGAGCTACGCCGGCTCTTCCAAGATAACCGCGACGCCCGCGTGTCCGCCCTCAACACCGAGCTCCGTACGATCACGCAGGGCGATTGCCCCGTGGGCGTGTTCTGTCAGCGGATCAAGGCGATTGGCGACGAGCTTCGTGAGCTCGGAGAGGTGGTTGCTGATCGCTCGCTTCTGCACGCTCTGATGGGCGGGCTGGATGAGCGTTTTGCCCAACAGGCGATCCTGATCCCTCTCCTTCGCCCTCTGCCGGCGCTTCGCGGCTTCGCTCCATGCTCCAGATGGAGCAGCAGAATCATGCGCGTAAGGCCGGGACGCCGCGTCTCTTCCACGCCACTCCGCGCCCTGCGGTGCAATCTTCCCCAACCCCGGCGCCGTCTTCAGGAGCGTCCTCATCGCAGCCGCCGCCGGGATGGCGTCCGAGTCTGAACTACAAGGGCAAGAATCCCATCTATCGTCCTCCCCAGCAGCGCGCTCCGAGCTCCTCGTCAGGCTCTTCCCCGGCGCCCCTGCCTCCGCCATCACCTGCTGCTGCGGCTCCTGCCACGTCGCCTTCCTCCACGCCGTGGCGGCCTGCGCACGATCCCTGGACCGGGCTCGTCCAGGCGTGGCCCATGCCGTGGTCCGCGCCTTCTCCGTTCGATGCTCCTCCGGCTTACAGTGGCGGTTGGGCCCCGGGCGTGCGTCCTCAGCTCGGCGCCCCCGGGCCTCCTTGGAGCGCGGCCACCTTCGCATGCGTACACGGCGTACGCTCCTCTCTACCAGGCCGCACCACCGCCCTCGGCTGTTTCACCATACTACTACGGCGCTCCTCCTGCTTCACCATGGGACCAGGCGTCGCCGGCGGTTTCCTCTACTTCACCATGGGATCCACGCCCGCCGGCTGCGCCTGCTGCTGCTGCTGCTTCCACTACTACACATCCTTCTCCGACCTGGGATCAGGCTGCTTTCATTGCGGCCATGAACTCGCTTACCACCCAAGACGCAGGTACGGAGTGGATTTTCGATTCTGGCGCTTCCTCGCACATGTCCGCATCTAGTTCCTCGCTCTCCTCTCTTCATCCCTCTATTTTCCCTTCTATTACCGTCGGCAACGGGTCTTCTGTTCCCATCTCATGTGTTGGTTCTACCTCGCTCTTTCCTAACTTATCCTTACGCGACGTGCTTGTTGCTCCGGCGCTCATTAGGAACTTGATTTCTGTTCGACAGTTCACTATTGACAATCTTGTCTCTGTTGAATTTGATCCTTTGGGTGTGTCTGTGAAGGATCTTCGCAGCAAGGAGGTGATCGCACGATTCAATAGCTCCGGCGACATGTACACGGTCCGCGGCGGCTCTTCCTCACGTCATGTCCATGCTCTGGTCGCCTCCGTGTCTCTTTGGCATCGCCGGCTGGGGCATCCGAGTAGCGCCACCACCACTGCCCTTCTTCGCGAGTTTCAGCTACCTCACGTTCGTGAAGATCACGGCGACGCTTTATGCCCGTCCTGCCAGATGGGCAAGCATGTTAGGCTGCCGTTTAGCACGTCCACTACTACTAGTTCATTTCCTTTCGAGTTGTTGCATTGTGATCTCTGGCAATCTCCTGTTCCTAGTGTTTCCGGTTTTAAATTCTACCTTGTAATCGTGGACGACTACTCTCACTATATATGGACCTTTCCCCTTCGTTCAAAATCTGATGTGCACGCTGTGTTTGTTAACTTTCAGCGCTTTGTGTACACTCACTTTTCTCTCCCGATCCGTTTTCTCCAATGCGATAATGGACGTGAATTCGATAATGCTCGCAACCGTGATTTTTTCCTTCACCATGGCATCCTCCTTCGCTTTTCCTGTCCCTACACCTCTCCACAAAATGGGAAAGCTGAGCGCTCTCTTCGCAGCATTAATGATATTCTTCGCACCCTCTTAATACAAGCTTCCATGCCGCCAAAATACTGGGTAGAATCTCTCCGCCATGCCACTTTTTTGCTCAACATATGACCCACCAAAACCTGCCCTAAAATCACCCCATACGACTCTCTCTTTCTTGCACCTCCTTCCTACAACGACCTTCGCATCTTTGGATGTCTATGCTTTCCAAATCTCTCTGCTACGGTAGCCCACAAACTCGAGCCACGGTCGTTGCCTTGTGTCTTCCTAGGATATTCAGAAGATCATCGTGGCTACCGCTGCCTTCACATTCCTACTAGCCGAATTATTCTCTCTCGCCATGTTACTTTTGACGAAACCACGTTCCCGTTCGCTCAGCATAACACCCCCCGATCTCTCCCGCCCTATCCTCCAAAATCCTACACCCGCGCCCAGCCTCCCTCTGATCGACGTGCATGCGGTGCATGGCACTGTTCACGCCGATCGCGGCTCGCCCACTCATTCTCCCCCGACCCGCCTCTCTCACCTACCGCCACCACCAACCCTCATGCACCGGACCCACCATCCCCAGCCACTCCTAGCGCGCATGCAGGTGTTGATCGCACGCTCTCCTCGCCAATAAACAAATCCGCTGCCTCCCCATCTGCATCTTCTACCGCGCCTTCTTCTTCCCCCGTTTCTTCTCCCACTCCTTCTCCTACCGACACTGCTCGTCCTCTCCCACCTCGCGCAGTTCCAGTTCCTGCTCCTGATAATGCTCACACCATGCGCACTCGCGGGAAAGCTGGTTTTGGGCTACCCACTCGTCGTCTTAACCTCACAGCCTCTGCTGCCGCCTCTTCCATCTCACCTATCCCCAACTCTTACAAAGCCGCTTTGCTTGATCCTCACTGGTTCCAAGCCATGAAGGAAGAATATCACGCTCTGCTTCTCAATCAAACATGGCCTCTCATCCTCGCCCACCGGTATAACGTGGTCTCGGGTAAATGGGTTTTCCGCCACAAGTTCAACTCGATGGCTCACTCTCGCGTTATAAAGCTCATTGGAGTGCGCTGTGGTGACTCTCAACAACCTGGCGTTGATTTCGACGGAACTTTTTCCCCCGTTGTCAAACCTAGTACCATCCGCACTGTTCTAAGCATTGTTGTCTCCTCTGCGTGGCCAATTCGCCAACTCGATGTCAAAAATGCCTTTCTCCATGGATCCCTAAGTGAAACGGTGTATTGTCGGCAGCCTCTTGGGTTTACTGATCCTAACAACCCTGACAACGTTTGTCATCTTCAGAAATCATTGTACGGGCTAAAACAAGCTCCCCGAGCTTGGTTTCAACGCTTTGCTACCTTTCTTCATTCCATTGGTTTTCTTCCTTCTTGGTCTGATTCTTCTCTCTTCATTTTCAAATCACACGACCACATTGCTTATCTTCTCCTCTACGTCGATGATATCATTCTCACAACCTCTTCTGAGTCCTTCCTTGATCACGTTATTTCCTCCCTGCGTTCTGAGTTTTGCATGACTGACCTTGGCGATCTTCATCACTTCCTCGGCATTGCCGTCTATCGGAGGCGCTCAGGCCTCTTTCTTTCCCAGCGGCAATACGCCCTCGACATCCTCTCCAAAGCTGGCATGCTCGAGTGTCACCCGACGCGTACTCCCTCGGAGACTGGTTCCAAGCTCTCCTCCGACGGCGACCCTGTCCCCGATGCCACTCTCTATCGCAGCCTCGCTGGCGCCTTGCAATATATGACCCTCACGCGTCCTGAGCTCACTTACTCCGTTCAGCAAGCTTGCCTCTATATGCATGACCCTCGTCTTCCTCACCTTCAGCATGTTCGGCGTATCCTTTGCTACCTCAAGGGCACTCTCGACCACAGTCTCCTCCTCAACACCTCTTCTCCTCATACCCTTATAGCGTACTCTAATGCGGACTGGGCCGGTTGCCCTGGTACTCGACGATCTACTTCCGGATTTTGTGTTTATTTGGGTGATAACTTGATTTCTTGGTCGTCAAAGAGACATCTTACCGTCTCCAGGTCCTCTGCAGAAGCTGAGTATCGCTCGGTTGCTCACACTGTTGCAGAAACGGTGTGGCTTCGTCAGCTCCTTGGTGAACTTGATCGACCAGTTCAACAGGCTACCATTGTGTGTTGTGACAATGTATCTGCTGTCTACATGTCATGTAATCCAGTTCAGCATCGTAGAACTAAGCATATAGAGGTAGATATTCACTTTGTACGAGAGAAAGTAGCCTTAGGTGAAGTTCGAGTCCTACATGTTCCTACCAGTGCGTAGTTTGCGGACATCTTCACCAAGGGACTGCCGACCGCGGCCTTCACCGACATTCGCTCCAGTCTCAATGTCGTCGAACCCTCCGATGACACTGCCGGGGGGGGGGGGGGTGTTAGGCGATGCATGATCAAGCCAGTCAGCACAGGAGTCAGCGCAGGAGCGCCCCACGCTCCAAGCCACGATCGGCACGATCGCCACGATCCCTCGCTCAGCCCTTCCTACGGCTGCTATATGTACCCCCTCTGTACTCTTTGTAAGGCAATCAGAATCAAACCATCACAATCTTTCAATTATAATTACTTAGAATTCAAACTACAATCTGCATGACAGAACTTCTTAACAACGCCTGGTCTAAAATGGAGCTAACCAGCTGTGCAACATTCGACACGGGAAAACTTTGTCATATGCTCCTTCTGTCTGAAAAAACTTGTCATCAAAATGGACAAAAAGAGATGTATCTAGAACTAAAATACATCTAGATACATCTCCTTTTATTCATTTTGATGACAAGTATTTTCGGACTGAGGGAGTAATAACTAACAATGTCTTGGCAATGCCTAATATGAGTAATACTAATCTCCCTACTAGACATCAAGTACTTGATCTCATGGACGAAAGTAGCAAAGCTTGAGCGATCCCTTCCATTACTCTTCACCATACTGATCCGGTAAGCCATATCTTCTGCAGTGTGTCTTCGGCCATCGAGCAGTGTGTCTTCGGCCATCGAGCGTACCCCGAGCTGATGCAAGTATGGTGCTCGCCAGCTGCCTTTCCCGATCTTCTCCGTAGTGCCAAGGACGTGTGCCGCTTCTTCAGTGTGAGCCCTGAAGGCACCGACGACCAACGTCGGCTGTTTTGGCTTCAATTCTGGGATCCACCGCATCCTTGAAGACAAACTGAAGCAGCTTGAGAGCATCTCCGATAGGCGCCGAATGCGCGACGCGCTAAAATCTGGTTTGCGACGCGTTCATCGTCAGGTTTGGCGCGGCGCACAGAGCTGGCTCCAGCAGCCGCGCTAAAATGCAGCGCGTGCGCAGCTCCAGCAGCGCGCTAAAATGCATCGCGCGCGAGCAGTCGGCGCCTCACATTTGTTTATTTTGGACACAAATAAATTTCACATATCAACACAAAACACATGGCATATAATTTGAATCACGAACATCATTCAACCAAGTTCGTGCCCAAAAGTTCATGCCCACAAGTTCAAATTCATGCCCACAACCTCATTCAACCAAGTTCAAAATGCAAACCAAGTTCATGACACAAATGAAAGGCACAACAATGAAGCCTCGTCCTCGTCTTCATCCTCATCCTCATCTTCCTCCGATTCATCCCACTCCTCCGAAGACGATTTTTTCTCCTCCGCTTCGTTGTTTGACGCCGCATCCTCATCACGTGAAGCTCGGAAGGTGTTGCCAAGATCTTCAACGGCATCTTGATGCGAAGGTGACACACCGGCGCCCAGAGGTGCACCCATGCCCCCAATGAGAGAGGCGGCTGTAGGGTGGGGTGAGGCGGGTGCCGGCGGGTGCGTCCATCGGGTCAGTTCGCCGGCGCCGGCGCGTGCGGGGCGAAGGTGGCACGGTGGAGAGAGTGCGGCGCGAGCGCTCGTGTGTGCCGCGCGCGGAAGCGGGCGCCCCAAATACGCAACGCGTGATGACGATTCAGACCGTGCGCCCAATTCTATATGCCGCACGCGGTTATTGCGCGCCCGCTGGAGACACTCTGCCGATTGTGTGCGCGCTTAAATGGGCAAATTTACGGCGCGACGCTTGTTTAGCGCGGCTGTTGGAGATGCTCTCAAGAGCTGCATAAGATGGCGCGGCCGGTGATAGAGGATATGCCAAGTCCTGTGACGCAAGGAGCCTGTGCCGACAAGCTATTTCGAGCTTGTCGTGGAAAAATCACAGCAGATGTCATAGCGAAAGGACTTAGTCGTGGAGCCATCGCAACTAGGTTAGGTTTAAGGTTGTTAAACGGGACAAAGGACACGGGAGTTTATACTGGTTCGGCCCCTTGCGGTGAAGGTAAAGGCCTACTCCAGTTTTGAGGTGGTATTGCTTATGTCTCGGTTACCAGGGAGCGAATCCGCTTGACCTAGCTTTTGATCTGTTGTCCCTTTCCCTGAACCGCCGCTGGGTCGTCCCTTTATATATGAAGGTTGACGCCCAGCGGCTCACGGAGTCCTGGCCGGCTCATAGATAATGTGTCCGGCTCAGCGACTATCTATACATGCCTTACAACGCAAGTCTTACACGTACGGCGGTTTACTTCTATGGGCCTAGAGTCGCCCTTGGGCCTTGGGCCTTCGCTTGTGAACCGCCATCTTCAATGTCTTCGTGGGCTTCATATCATGAGTCGTCATAGGTATAACCTGGTCTACTGAGCGGGTCATACCTAATAGTTATATCCCCAACATTAGGCCCCAGATTGATTTGAACTGGTTCATGCCAATCTTCAATACTTAGGAAAAATCCTCATTTTTCGTTTGTGCGAGAATTCATAACCCGCCATGACGTCACCTCATGGACTTGTGATAACCCGCCATGACGTCACCTGTCCATAATTCACACAATATGCAATATATCTCAACGGATCTTTATTTTTAATACTTGTCCCGAGAATCGAGGCGCGCGAACAGCTGGATAACCATGTTTCGGCCTCCTCGTTTTTCGCGCCCACTTATCAGCCTTCTCCTTATAAATAGGGTTAAACTGCCTCTTCTCATTCTCCCCCCTTTCCTTCGTCCTCCTTCTCTCGCGACTCTCTGTCACTCGAGCTCCGCCGCCGCCGTGAAGCACACCGTCCTCCTCGTCCTTGGCCGCTGCATCACCCTGAACAAGACCAGAGAACGACTGCGCTCCACTGCAGTTCACCTGCCTCTATAAGTTTTTCTCCTTCCATGCTCCAGATCGCATTAGGGTTTTCGTAGTTCTTCATGTTCTTCATAGTTGTTCGTAGTTTATCTCCAACCCGAGCATCGTTTGATATGGAAATAGCACATATCTTGCGCGGTAGTAGTTTTGCCCCTGCTTTCAATACCAGCGGACCCTTTTTCCTATAAATAAGATCTCATCAGTACCTATGAACTCCCTTGTTCTACTTTTAGGTTTTGATTTATTTTGTTTTTTTGAACTGTCGCTGATCCAGAATAATAGTTGCAATCTGTGAGAACTGTTTGTCCAGTACTTAGCAAAAATTTG
This sequence comes from Aegilops speltoides, assembly GCA_021437245.1. Classification (NCBI taxonomy): domain Eukaryota; kingdom Viridiplantae; phylum Streptophyta; class Magnoliopsida; order Poales; family Poaceae; genus Aegilops; species Aegilops speltoides. The sequence continues at coordinate 260,031,659 of CM038141.1, forward strand.
ATTCCTGATAGATCCACCTGGTCATGGCGGCTTACATAACTCGCTGTAGCTAGTTATATACCATTAGGCCCCTTTTTAAGCCACTATTCTGAATATGTACTGTAATACTTTCCCTCCGGCTTAATTTGAACCGACAAACTTGTTCTTTTCTTTTTAGGCTTCTTTGCAATGGCCCCAAAGACAACCACTTCCTGTACTGGGTTCCCTCCATTGTCACTGAGAACACACTCCAGGACTTTGTGAAAACCGGCTATTTGCCCAAGAAGACTGTCATGCATTATCGTGCCCCCCAAGCCGGAAGAAGAGAAACCTCAACCAAAAGATGATGAAGTCATTGTCTTTACCGATCACATGAACCGGGGCTTCTCACCGCCCGGCTCTAAGTTCTTCTGGGACGTTATGCACTTTTTCAACCTTCAGCCTCAAGACATAGGACCCAACTCCTGTCTAATATATGCAATTTCCAAGTTTTCTGTGAGGTGTATCTTCAAGAGGAGCCCAGTATGGAGCTATTCAGAGAATATTTTTATTTGAACCGCTGGAATGAGTACTCAAACGGACCCAGCTTGGAACTTGGTGGGATCTCAATTCAGCGACGGAGAGATGCTATCTTCCCTTATGCACGCCTGCCGAGTCATCCCAAGGATTGGAATCAGACATGGTTCTACTGAAAGGATACTTCCTCGGCTGACGAGAACAGACTGCCTGGCTTTCGCGCCCTCCGTCTTGAATCAAATCATCCTATACCTGACAAGCTAACAGTCGTTGAACGCAGGAAACTCGCCTCTACCATTGCCAAGGTTAAGGCTCTGTTGGGGAACGACTTAACTGGCATTGACTTGGTTCGATGCTGGGTTGCATGGCGGCTCATCCCCTTGAGCCGCCGGACCGGCTTAATGTGCACCCACACGGGTAGCAAAAAGGATCCACTGTGCCACAACTCCGAGGATTTAACTGATGACACCATCAATGAGATGACAAAGTCTCTTCTGCATGAAAGCCCGATTGACTGCAGCAAGGTGGGCCTAAGCCCTTTCTGCAAATCTAACCAGGCACCAGAAGTAAGCCGCCAAACTAGTTACTTTACCTTCATCCTTAATACTTTGTTTAATTCAACTTTGATGACTTTCACAGGCTGATGACGGCTTTTGGAAGAAGGAATATGACCATGAAGTTGTGAAAAGGGCCAGGAAGGCCAAGAAAGCTGCCAAGAGAACCACCAAGAAGAGGGGAACGAAACCCAATGCTTCTGAGCTGCTTGAACTGGACGACACCTCTGAGTCAGAGGTAGCCCTTGATTCTCTTGGCTCCTTTTCAACCATCTTATTGACACTGACTATCACCACGATGACACGGGAACGAGTCAGGCGATCAAAGAAGAGGTAACTATCATTTCCTCCAGCTCCGAGCCCTTGCCAAGACAGAAAATTCGAAGAGTAACCCGTAAAGTAAGCTTTTCACACCCCTTAGCTCATCTGGATCCTCACTTTCTTTTGAAGCAACAGTAGCACGAGAGCCGGCAACAAACTCGGACTAGCAGGGATGAAGAGCTATCCTCTGGCTTACCGAACAAGCGTCGAAACGAGGTCACCCCCAACTTAAACTCTTTTTATCCTCTGGCGGGTCTCATCCGCCAACCACTTAATTTGTCCGACTCAAATTATCAGGAAACGTCTCATTCCTCCTCCGGCGACTCATCTCAATCTCATCTGCCGGCTTTCAAGACTGCTCCAGGGTAATAACAATTTACTTATCATTTATTCATTATGATCCTTTTATACTTATACTGACCTCTTATAACTCATGCAGTGGAAAAGCCAAACCTAGCAAGAAGGCAAAGGTGACTGAGCCGGCCGAAGACCCAAAAGTCAATAAGCCGGAGCAACAAACCCCATCACTTGAGATCTCCGTTCCTCAACCATCGGAGCCGGTTCTTGACATTCCACCAGTGACTTCTGAGCCTCCTGTTGATCAAGCCAGTGACAACCCTTTAAACCCTGAAGCATCAAGCCCAGTCAAGACGACTGATACACATGATGATGACGTGGTGATCACCAATACCGGCTTTAGAGAGTCGGGAAGGCCTACCGTCTTAGCCAAACACTCTGCCAAGGAGGAGCACATTGAACGACACAAAGTAAGATTTGATGTTGCTGACTTCTCCCAATTAAGCATTGGCAAAGTGTATTCTGGTTATCTCAATCAAGTACACAACAGCCGTGAACTTGAAGTTGACATGGTGAAACAAATGCACCAAAAGTTTGAGGTCTGAACTCTTCCTTTATTGAGTTATGCACATCCTGTCAGACCCCAAGTCTACTGTTTATGATGAATATGCTGCAAACTTAGATTAACCATGAGCATAAGTAATATCCTTTGATAGAATCCTTTAAAAATCTGGCTTAAAGCATCTAGCTTAAAGTATAGCTGTAATGGTTAACACTGAATCCGTAGCCACCAAGGGCCGGTTTAATCAGCATGAATGAGCCGGTCCTTTATATTCTTGTGTAGAAGACAATACTTACTTGTGTAGTTCTCATGAGCCGTCTGTGACCGTGTGCAACACAATCGGGTCACTGTAAAGTAGTAAGAAAGCAAGCAATATGCATTAGCCCCCAAGTGCCAAGTATTCTTGCTCGCAAAGTGCTTGGGACTTGTTCATATTAGCCGTTGCATGAGTAGTTTTTTTCGGCAGACATTAGCCCCCAAGTGCCAAGTGTTGTTGTTTGCAAAAGGCTTGGGACTTCATGTTTTTAGCTGACTTATGATTTTGATCCGGTGTATGTATAGACCACCACTGCTCAACTTCAATCAGAGCTGTCTGACTTGAAGACTCGTCTGTAGCTTCAAGAATCCGAGACCCAGAAGGCGAACCCAAAGTTCGAATTCAGTGTGACTGAAGCAGAAAAATTGAAGGCCGATTTGTTGGGGAACACGGCAATTTCAAAAAATTTCCTACGATCACGCACGATCTATCTAGGTGATGCATAGCAACGAGAGGGGAGAGTGTGTCCACGTACCCTCGTAGATCGAAAGCGGAAGCGTTATGACAACGCGGTTGATGTAGTCGCACGTCTTCACGATCCGACCGATCTTAGCACCGAACGTACGACACCTCCGTGATCAGCACACGTTCAGCTCGGGGACGTCCCTCGTACTCTTGATCCAGTTGAGGCCGAGGGAGAGTTTCGTCAGCACGATGGTGTGGTGACGGTGATGATGATGTTACCGGCGCAGGGCTTGGCCTTAGCACTACGACGATATGACCGAGGTGTGTAACTGTGGAGGGGGCACCGCACACGGCTAAACAATGTCAACTTGTGTGTTCTAGGGTGCCCCCTGCCCCCGTATATAAAGTAGCAAGGGGGAGGCTGGCCGACCCTTGGGCGCGCCAAAGAGGGGAGGAGTCCTCCTCCTAGTAGGAGTAGGACTCCCCCTTTCCTAGTCCAACTAGGAGGAGGAAGGGGGAAGGAAGGAGAGGGAGAGGGAAAGAGGGGCTGCGCCCCCTCCCCTAGTTCAATTCAGACTCCCCTTGGGGGGGGGGGACGCCACCTCCTGGGCTGCTGCCCACTCTCTCCCTAAGGCCCACTAAGGCCCAATACTTCCCCGGGGGGTTCCGGTAACCCCTCTGGCACCCCGGGTTTCTCCGAAATCACCCGGAACACTTCCGGTGTCCGAATATAGCCGTACAATATATCAATCTTTATGTCTCAACCATTTCGAGACTCCTCGTCATGTTCGTGATCACATCCGGGACTCCGAACTACCTTCGGTACATCAAAACACGTAAACTCATAATACCAATCGTCATCGAACGTTAAGCGTGCGGACCCTACGGGTTCGAGAATTATGTAGACATGACCGAGACACATCTCCGGTCAGTAACCAATAGCGGAACCTAGATGCTCATATTGGTTCCTACATATTCTACGAAGATCTTTATCGGTCAAACCGCATAACAACATACGTTGTTCCCTTTGTCATCGGTATGTTACCTGCCCGCGATTCGATCGTCGGTATCTCAATACCTAGTTCAATCTCGTTACCGGCAAGTCTCTTTACTCGTGCCGTAATACTTCATCCCGCAACTAACTCATTAGTCACAATGCTTGCAAGGCTTATAGTGATGAGTATTACCGAGAGGGCCCAGAGATACCTCTTCGAAACACGGAGTGAAAAATCCTAATCTCGATCTATGCCAACCCAACAAACACCTTCAGAGACATCTGTAGAGCACCTTTATAATCACCCTTTTACGTTGTGACGTTTGGTAGCACACAAAGTGTTCCTCCGGTATTCGGGAGTTGCATAATCTCATAGTCTGAGGAACTTGTATAAGTCATGAAGAAAGCAGTAGCAATGAAACTAACACGATCATAATGCTAAGCTAACGGATGGGTCATGTCCATCACATTATTCTCCTAATGATGTGATCCCGTTCATCAAATGACAACACATGTCTATGGTTAGGAAACTTAACCATCTTTGATTTACGAGCTAGTCAAGTAGAGGCATACTAGGGACTATATGTTTTGTCTATGTATTCACACATGTACTAAGTTTCCGGTTAATACAATTCTAGCATGAATAATAAACATTTATTATGAATTAAGGAAATAAATAATAACTTTATTATTGCCTCTAGGGCATATTTCCTTCAGTCTCCCACTTGCACTAGAGTCAATAATCTAGATTACATAGTAATGATTCTAACACCCATGGAGCTTTGGTGCTGATCATGTTTTGGTCGTGAGAGAGGCTTAGTCAATGGGTCTGCAACATTCAGATCTGTGTGTATCTTGCAAATCTCTATGTCCCCTTCCAACACTTGATAACGGATGGAATTGAAGCATCTCTTGATGTGCTTGGTTCTCTTGTGAAATCTGGATTCCTTTGCTAAGGCAATTGCACCAATATTGTCACAAAAGATTTTCATTGGACCCGATGCACTAGGTATGACACCTAGATCGGATATGAACTCCTTCATTCGCTGCTTCTGAAGCAGCAATGTACTCCACTTCACACGTAGATCCCGCCACGAAGCTCTGGTTGGAACTGCACCAACTGACAGCTCCTCTATTCAATAAAAATACGTATCCGGTTTGCGACTTAGAGTCATCCGGATCAGTGTCAAAGCTTGCATCAATGTAACCATTTACCACGAGCTCTTTTTCACCTCCATAAACGAGGAACATATCCTTAGTCCTTTTTAGGTATTTCAGGATGTTCTTGACCGCTGTCCAGTGCTCCACTCCGGGATTACTTTGGTACCTCCCTACTATGCTTATAGCAAGACATACATCAGGTCTGGTACACAACATTGCATACATGATAGAACCTATGGCTGAAGCATAGGGAATGACTTTCATTTTCTCTCTATCTTCTGCGGTGGTCGGGCTTTGAGTCCGATTCAACTTCGACCTTGTAACACGTGCAAGAACCCTTTCTTTGGTGATCCATTTTGAACTTCTTCAAAACTTTATCAAGGTATGTGCTTTGTGAAAGTCCAATTAAGCGTCTTGATCTATCTCTATAGATCTTGATGCCCAATATGTAAGCAGCTTCTCCAAGGTCTTTCATAGAAAAAACTCTTATTCAGGTATTCGTTTATGCTATCCAAAAATTCTATATTATTTCCAATCAACAATATGTCATCTACATATAAGATCAGAAATGCTACAGAGCTCCCACTCACTTTCTTGTAAATACAGGCCTCTCCAAAAGTCTGTATAAAACCATATGCTTTGATCACACTATCAAAGCATTTATTCCAACTCCGAGAGGCTTGCACCAGTCCATAAATGGATAGCTGGAGCTTGCACACTTTGTTAGCACCCTTTGGATCGACAAAACCTTCTGGTTGCATCATATACAACTCTTCTTCTAGAAATCCATTTAGGAATGCAGTTTTGACATCCATTTGCCAAATTTCATAATCATAAAATACAACAATTGCTAACATGATTCGGACAGACTTAAGCATCGCTACGGGTGGGCAAGTCTCATCGTAGTCAACTCCTTGAACTTGTCGAAAACCTTTCGCAACAAGTCGATCTTTGTAAACAGTAACATTACCTTCTGCGTCAGTCTTATTCTTAAAGATCCATTTATTTTCTATGGCTTGCCGATCATCGGGCAAGTCCACCAAAGTCCACACTTTGTTCTCATACATGGATCCCATCTCAGATTTCATGGCCTCAAGCCATTTTGCGGAATTTGGGCTCATCATCGCTTCCTCATAGTTCGTAGGTTCATCATGGTCTAGTAACATGACTTTCAGAACAGGATTACCGTACCACTCTGGTGCAGATCTTACTCTGGAAGACCTACGAGGTTCGGTAGTAACTTGATCTGAAGCTTCATGATCATCATCACTAGCTTCCTCACTTATTGGTGTAGGAATCACAAGAACTGATTTCTGTGATGAACAACTTTCCAATAAGGGAGAAGGTACAGTTACCTCATCAAGTTCTACTTTCCTCCCACTCACTTCTTTTGAGAGAAACTCCTTCTCTAGAAAGGATCCATTCTTAGCAACAAAGATTTTGCCTTCGGATCTGTGATAGAATGTGTACCGAACAGTTTTCTTTGGGTATCCTATGAAGACGCACTTCTCCGATTGTGGTTCGAGCTTATCAGGTTGAAGCTTTTTCACATGAGCATTGCAGCCCCAAACTTTAAGAAACGACAACTTTGGTTTCTTGCCAAACCACAGTTCATAAGGCGTCGTCTCAATGGATTTTAATGGTGCCCTATTTAAAGTGAATGCAGCCGTCTCTAGAGCATAACCCCAAAACGATAGCGGTAAATTAGTAAGAGACATCATAGATCGCACCATATCTAATAAAGTACAGTTACGATGTTCGGACACACCATTTTGTTGTGGTGTTCTAGGTGGCGTTAATTGTGAAACTATCCCATGTTGTTTCAAATGAAGACCAAACTCGTAACTCAAATATTCTCCTCCACGATCAGATCATTGAAACTTTATTTTCTTGTTACGATGATTTTCCACTTCACTCTGAAATTCTTTGAACTTTTCAAATGTTTTAGACTTATGCTTCATTAAGTAAATATAACCACATCTGCTTAAATCATCTGTGAAGGTAAGAAAATAACGATACCCACCACGAGCATCAATACTCATTGGACTGCATACATCAGTATGTATTATTTCCAACAAGTCAGTAGCTCGTTCCATTGTTCCGGAGAACGGAGTTTTAGTCATCTTGCCCATAAGCACGGTTCGCAAGCACCAAGTGATTCATAATCAAGTGATTCCAAAAGTCCATCAGTATAGAGTTTCTTCATGCGCTTTATACCGATATGACCCAAACGGCAGTGCCACAAATAAGTTGCACTATCATTATTAAACTTCAATCTTTTGGCTTCAACACTATGAATATGTGTATCACTACTTTCGAGAGGAGATTCAACAAAAAATAGACCACTCAGCAGGGGTGCATGACCATAAAAGATATTACTCATATAAATAGAATAACCATTATTCTCTGATTTAAATGAATAACCATCTCGCATTAAACGAGATCCAAATATAATGTTCATGCTCAACGCTGGAACCAAATAACAATTATTCAGGTCTAATACTAATCCCGATGGTAGATGTAGAGGTAGCATGCCGACCGCGATCACATCGACTTTGGAACCATTTCCCACGCGCATCGTCACCTCGTCCTTAGCCAATATTCGCTTAATCCGTAGCTCCTGTTTCGAGTTGCAAATATGAGCAACAGAACTAGTATCAAATACCCAGGCGCTACTGCGAGCATTAGTTAAGTACACATCAATAACATGTATATCAAATATACCTTTCACTTTGCCATCCTTCTTATACGCCAAATACTTGGGGCGATTCGCTTCGATGACCAGTCCCTTTGCAGTAGAAGCACTCAGTTTCAGGCTTAGGTCCAGACTTGGGTTTCTTCTCTTGAGCAACAACCTTTTTGCCATTCTTCTTGAAGTTCCCTTTCTTCCCTTTGCCTTTTTTTTTTGAAACTAGTGGTCTTATTGACCATCAATACTTGATGCTCCTTTTTGATTTCTACCTCAGCGGCCTTTAGCATCGCGAAGAGCTCGGGAATAGTCTTGTCCATCCCTTGCATATTATAGTTCATCACGAAGCCTTTATAGCTTGGTGGCAGTGATTGAAGAACTCATTAATGACATAATCAATCTGGAAGATCAACTCCCAGCTGAGTCAAGTGATTATGATACCCAGACATTTTGAGTATGTGTTCACTGATAGAACTATTCTCCTCCATTTTGCAGCTATAGAACTTGTTGGAGACTTCATATCTCTGAACTCGGGCATTTGCTTGAAATATTAACTTCAACTCTTGGAACATCTCATGTGCTCCATGACGTTCAAAACGTCTTTGAATTCCCAATTCTAAGCCGTAAAGCATGGCACACTGAACTATCGAGTAGTCATTAGCTTTGCTCTGCCAGACGTTCTTAACGTCATCAGTAGCATCTATAGCAGTCCTGATGTCTACTACACAACCTTCTTCTTGTAGACGTTGTTGGGCCTGCAAGTGGATAGGTTTGTAGGACAGTAGCAAATTTCCGTCAAGTGGATGACCTAAGGTTTATCAATCCGTGGGAGGCGTAGGATAAAGATGGTCTCTCTCAAACAACCCTGCAACCAAATAACAAAGAGTCTCTTGTGTCCCCAACACACCCAATACAATAGTAAACTCTATAGGTGCACTAGTTCGGCGAAGAGATGGTGATACAAGTGCAATATGGATGATAGATATAGGTTTTTGTAATCTGAAAATATAAAAACAACAAGGTAACTAATGATAAAAGTGAGAGTAAACGGTATTGCAATTATAGGAAACAAGGCCTAGGGTTCATACTTTCGCTAGTGCAAGTTCTCTCAACAATAATAACATAGATAGATCATATAACAATCCCTCAACATGCAACAAAGAGTCACTCCAAAGCCACTAATAGCGGAGAACAAACGAAGATATTATGGTAGGGTACGAAACCACCTCAAAGTTATCCTTTCTGTTCTATCTATTCAAGAGTTCGTAGTAAAATAACATAAAGCTATTCTTTCCGCTCAATCCATCATAGAGTTCATACTAGAATAACACCTTAAGATACAAATCAACCAAAACCCTAATGTCACCTAGATACTCCATTGTCACCTCAAGTATCCGTGGACATGATTATACAATATGCATCACACAATCTCAGATTCATCTAACCAACACAAAGTACTTCAAAGAGTGCCCCAAAGTTTCTACCGGAGAGTCAAGAAAACGTGTGCCAACCCCTATGCATAGGTTCATGGGCGGAACCCGCAAGTTGGTCACCAAAACATACATCAAGTGGCACGTGATATCCCATTGTCACCACAGATAAACACGGCAAGACATACATCAAGTGTTCTAAAATAAAGACTCAATCCGATAAGATAACTTCAAGAGGGAAACTCAATTCATCACAAGAGAGTAGAGGGGGAGAAACATCATAAGATCCAACTATAATAGCAAAGCTTGCGATACATCAAGATCATGCCATAGAGAGAACACAAGAGAGAGAGAGAGAGAGAGAGAGAGAGAGATCAAACACATATCTACTGGTACATACCCTCAGCCCCGAGGGTGAAATACTCCCTCCTCGTCATGGATAGCACCGGATGATGAAGATGGCCACGGTGATGGGTTCCCCCTCCGCAGGTGCCTGAAGCAGGCTCCGAGAGGTTTTTGGTGGCTACAGAGGCTTGCGGCGGCGGAACTCCCGATCTATCTTCTTCGTGGATGTTTTTAGGGTACGTGGGACTATATAGGCGAAATAAGTCGGTCGGGAGGTGTTCGAGGGGCCCACGAGACAGGGGGGCATGCCCAGTAGGGGGGGCGCCCCCTATCTCCTGGCCTCCTCGAGGATCTTCTGACGTGAACTCCAAGTCTCCAGGATGATATTCTTCCAAAAAATCACGCTGCCGAAGGTTTCATTCCGTTTGGACTCCGCTTGATATTCCTTTTCTTCGAAATACTGAAATAGGCAATAAAACAACAAAATGGGCCGGGCCTCCGGTTAATAGATTAGTCCCAAAAATGATATAAATGTGTAAAATAAAGCCCATAAACATCCAAAAGGGGTAATATAATAGCATGGAACAAGCAAAAATTATAGATACGTTGGAGACATATCAAGCATCCCCAAGCTTAATTCCTGCTCGTCCTCGAGTAGGTAAATGATAAAAACATAATTTTTGATGTGGAATGCTACCTAGCATAATTCTTCAATGTAATTTTCTTTATTGTGGCATGAATGTTCAGAACTTCAGATCCAAATGATTCAAAATAAAAGTTCATATTGATAAAAGAAATAGCAACACTTCAAGCATACTAATCAAAGTAATCATGTCTTCTCAAAATAACATGGCAAAATAAAGTTCATCCCTACAAAATCATATAGTTAGGCTATGCTTCATTTTCGTCACACAAAGATGTTCCCAACTTCTATACGCCCGATGACAAGCCAAGCAATTGTTTCATACTTAAATAATCTCAAACTTTTTCAATCTTCACACAATACATGAGCGTGAGCCATGGATATAGCACTATGGGTGGAATAGAATGTGATGATGGGGATTGTGTGGAGAAGACAAAAAAGGAAAAAGTCTCACATTGACGAGGATAATCAACGGGCTATGGAGATGCCCATCAATTGATGTCAATATGAGGAGTAGGTCTTGCCATGCAACGGATGCACTAGAGCTATAAATGAATGCTCAACAAAAGAAAACTAGTGGGTGTGCATCCAACTTGCTTGCTCACGAAGAACTAGGGAATTTGAGGAAGCCCATCGTAGGAATATACAGGCCAAGTTCTAAATTTAAAAATTCCCACTAGTATGAAAAATACAACTTATGAAACTCACTATATGAAAAACAAGGTGCTACTTTGAAGCACAAGTGTGGAAAAAGAGATAGTAACATTGCCCTTTTGATTTAATTTCTTTTTCTTCTTTTTTTTCTTTTCTCTTTTTTCTTTTATTTTGGGCCTTTCTTTTCTTTTTCTTTTTGGGCAATGCTCTAATAATGATGATCATCACACTTTCATTGATTACAACATATGAATTACAATTCGAAACTAGAACAAGATATGACTCTATATGAATGCCTCCGGCGGTGTACCGGGATGGTGCAATGAATCAAGAGTGACATGTATGAAAAATATGCATGGTGGCTTTGCCACAAATACGATGTCAACTACATGATCATGCAATGGCAATATGAGAAAAGTAATGTATGTCATGATGATGATGAACGGAACGGTGGAAAGTTGCATGGCAATATATCTCGGAATGGCTATGGAAATGCCATAATAGGTAGGTATGGTGGATGTTTTGAGGAAGATATAAGGAGGTTTATGTGTGATAGAGCGTATCGTATCACGGGGTTTGGATGCACTGGCGAAGTTTGCACCAACTCTCAAGGTGAGAAAGGGCAATGCACGGTATCGAAGAGGCTAGCAATGGTGGAAAGGTAAAAGTGCGTATAATCCATGGACTCAACATTAGTCAAAAGAACTCATATACTTATTGAAAAAATTTAGAAGTCATCAAAAATCAAGTACTATGCGCATGCTCGTAGGGGGATAGATTGGTAGGAAAAGACCATCGCTCGTCCCCGACCGCCACTCATAAGGATGCACAAGCCAGGTACACTTCATGTTTCAAATTTGTTACACAACTTTAACCATACATGCATGCTACGGGACTTGCTAACTTCAACACAAGCATTCTTTAAATTCATAATCATCCAACTAGCATGACTTTAATATCACTACCTCCATATCTCAAAACAATTATGAAGCATCAAATTGATCATAGCATCCAATTCCTTTCTATGATAGTTTTTATTATACCCAACTTGGATGCTCATCATTCTAGGACCAACTTTGTAACCATAGCAAATACCATGCTGTTCTAAAAGACTCTCAAAATAATATAAGTGAAGCATGAGAGGCTAGCAATTTCTACAAAATATAACCACCGCCGTGCTCTAAAAGATATAAGTGATGCACTAGAGCAAATGACAAACTACTCCGAAAGATATAAGTAAAGATCAATGCGTAGCTAAATAATTATGTAACTATGCGAAGACTCCCTCTCGTATAAGAATTTCAGATCTTGGTATTGTATTCAAACAGCAAGCAAAACAAATAAAATGACAATGCAAGGATAGCACAACTCATGTGAAGAAGCAAAAACTTAGGCTCAACCGATACTAACCGATAGTTGTTGAAGAAGAAAGGTGGGATGCCTACCAGGGCATCCCCAAGCTTAGATGCTTGATACTTCTTGAAATATTATCTTTGGGTGCCATGGGCATCCCCAAGCTTGAGCTTTTGTGTCTCCTTAATTCCTCTCATATCTTGGCTTCTCTTTTTATCAAAAGCTTCATCCACACCAAACTCAACAAGAACTCGTGAGATAGGTTAGTTTAAACCAATGCAAAACCTTATCATTTTTTACTGTAACAAATCACTAAAATTATTATTCAACATTGAATACTAAATGCCTCTTCATATTTAATACTCCTATCCTCAAATAGAATCATTAAACAAGCAAACATATGCAAACAATGCAAACATAACAGCAATCTGCCAAAACAGTACAGTCTGTAAAGAATGCAAGAGTATCAATACTTACCTAACTCCAAAAATTATAAAATAAAATTCCCACTGTATTAAATTTATCATATCTCATTATGCAAAAAGTTTCAACATTATATCATTCTCTGACTTTTCTAGGGAATTTTTGCAACAGCGGTAAACTTTCTGTTTTCAAACAGCAACATGTATACTGGCAAAATAAGCATGGCAAAGGCTATCATTGACATTTTTATTGAAACTAAAGATGCAAAACATTATTCTAGATAACAGCAGGAAAATACTAACAAAAGACAATGACGCTCCAAGCAAAACACATATCATGTGGTGAATAAAAATATAGCTCCAAGTAAAGTTACCGATGAACGAGGACGAAAGAGGGGATGCCATCCGGGGCATCCCCTAGCTTAGGCTCTTGGTTATCCTTGAATATTACCTTGGGGTGCCTTGGGCATCCCCAATCTTAGGCTCTTGCCACTCTTTATTCCATAGTCCATCGAATCTTTACCCAAAACTTGAAAACTTCACAACACAAAACTCAACAGAAAACTCGTAAGCTCCGTTAGTATAAGAAAATAAAACCACCACTTAGGTACTGTAATGAACTCATTCCAAATTCATATTGGTGTAATATCTACTGTATTCTAACTTCTCTATGGTTCATACCACTTAATACTGGCCATAGATGCATCAAAATAAGCAAACAACACAATGAAAACAGAATCTGTCAAAAAAACAGAACAGTCTGTAGTAATCTGTAGTAAACGTATACTTCTGGAACTCCAAAAATCCTACCAAATTAGGAAGTACTAAGAAATCGATGTACCAATCTAGAGCAAAAAGAATCAGATCAAGATCACGTTTCTGTGAATTAACAAAACTAATTTATTGGGTGCAAAAGTTTCTGATTCTCAGCAGGCAATAAAACAGCAAAATGGGCTGGGCCTCCGGTTAATAGGTTAGTCCCAAAAATGATATAAATGTGTAAAATAAAGCCCATAAACATCCAAAAGGGGTAATATAATAGCATGGAACAATCAAAAATTATAGATACATTGGAGACGTATCAAGTCCTGGCACCCAACGGTGCTTCCAGGACGTAATTCTTCTATGTAGCAATGAGGATAATCCTCAAGTTACGGACCCAGTCCGTGTAGTTGCTGCCATCATCTTTCAACGTAGCTTTCTCTAGGAACGCACTAAAATTCAAAGGAATGGTAGCACGGGCCATTGATCTACAACAACATAGACATGCAAAATACTATCAGGTACTAAGTTCATGATAAATTAAAGTTCAATTAATCATATTACTTAAGAACTCCCACTTAGATAGACATCCCTCTAATCTTCTAAGCGATCACGTGATCCAAATCAAATAAACCATGTCCGATCATCACGTGAGATGGAGTAGTTTTCAATGGTGAACATCACTATGTTGATCATATCTACTATATGATTCACGATTGACCTTTCGGTCTCAGTGTTCCGAGGCCATATCTACATATGCTAGGCTCGTCAAGTTTAACCCGAGTATTCTGCATGTGCAAAACTGGCTTGCACCCGTTGTATGTGAACGTAGAGCTTATCACACCCGATCATCATGTGGTGTCTCGGCACGACGAACTGTAGCAACAATGCATACTCAGGGAGAACACTTCTACCTTGAAATTTAGTAAGGGATCATCTTATAATGCTACCGATGTTCTAAGCAAAATAAGATGCATAAAGGATAAACATCACATGTAATCAAAATATGTGACATGATATGGCCATCATCATCTTGTGCTCATGATCTCCATCACCGAAGCATCGTCATGATCTCCAACATCACCGGCGCGACACCTTGATCTCCATCGTAGCATCATTGTTGTCTCGCAACCTATTGTTACTACGACTATCGCTACCGCTTAGTGATAAAGTAAAACAATTACATGTCGATTGCATTGCATACAATAAAGCGATAACCATATGGCTCCTGCCAGTTGCCGATAACCTTGTTACAAAAGATGATCATCTCATACAACAATTTATATCACATCATGCTTGACCACATCACATCACAGCAAGCCCTGCAAAAACAAGTTAGAAGTCCTCTACTTTGTTGTAGCAAGTTTTACGTGGCTGGTACGGGCTTCTAGCAAGAACCGTTCTTACCTACGCATCAAAACCACAACGATTTTTTGTCAAGTGTGCTGTTTTAACCTTTAACAAGGACCGGGCGTAGCCACACTCAATTCAACTAAAGTTGGAGAAACAGACACTCAGTAGCCACCTATGTGCAAAGCACGTTGGTAGAACCAGTCTCGCGTAAGCGTACGCGTAATGTCGGTCTAAGCCGCTTCATCCAACAATACCGCAGAATCAAAGTATGACATGTTGGTAAGCATTATGACTATTATCGCCCACAACTCTTTGTGTTCTACTCGTGCATATAACATCTACGCATAGACCTGGCTCGGATGCCACTGTTGGGGAACGCGGTAATTTAAAAAAAAAATCCTATGATCACGCAAGATCTATCTAGGTGATGCATAGCAACGAGAGGGGAGAGTGTGTCCACGTACCCTCGTAGACCAAAAGTGGAAGCGTTATGACAACACGGTTGATGTACTCACTATCCAACCGATCTTAGCATCGGACGTACGACACCTCCGCGATCAGCACACGTTCAGCTCGGGGACGTCCCTCGTACTCTTGATCTAGTTGAGGCCGAGGGAGAGTTTCGTCAGCACGACGGCGTGGTGACGGTGATGATGAAGTTACCGGCGCAGGGCTTCGCCTAAGCACTACGACGATATGACTGAGGTGTGTAACTGTGGAGGGGGGCATCACACACGGCTAAGCAATGCCAACTTGTGTGTTCTAGGGTGCCCCTGCCCCCGTATATAAAGGAGCAAGGGGGGAGGCCGGCCGGCCCTTGGGCGCGCCAAGGAGGGGAGGAGTCCTCCTCCTAGTAGGAGTAGGACTCCCCCTTTCCTAGTCCAACTAGGAGGAGGAAGGGGGAAGGAAGGAGAGGGAGAGGGAAAGAGGGACCACGCCCCCCTCCCCTAGTCCAATTCGGACTCCCCTGGGGGGGGGCACCTCTTGGGCTGCTGCCCTCTCTCTCCCCTAAGGCCCACTAAGGCCCAATACTTCCTCGGGGGTTCCGGTATCCCCTCCGGCACTCCGATTTTCTCCGAAATCACCCGGAACACTTCCAGTGTCTGAATATAGCCGTCCAATATATCAATCTTTATGTCTCGACCATTTCGAGACTCCTCGTCATGTCCGTGATCATATCCGGGACTCTGAACTGCCTTCGATACATCAAAACAAATAAACTCATAATACCAATTGTCATCGAACGTTGAGCGCGGACCCTACGGGTTCAAGAACTATGTAGACTTGACCGAGACATGTCTCCGGTCAATAACCAATAGCGGAACCTGGATGCTCATATTGGTTCCTATATATTCTACGAAGATCTTTGTCGGTCAAACCGCATAATAACATACGTTGTTCCCTTTGTGATCGGTATGTTACTTGCCCGAGATTCGATCGTCGGTATCTCAATACTGATGTCTACTATGCAACCTTCTTCTTGTAGACGTTGTTGGGCCTCCAAGTGCAGAGGATTGTAGGACAGTAGCAAATTTCCCTCAAGTGGATGACCTAAGGTTTATCAATCCGTGGGAGGCGTAGGATGAAGATGGTCTCTCTCAAACAACCCTGCAACCAAATAGCAAAGAGTCTCTTGTGTCCCCTACACACCTAATACAATGGTAAATTGTATAGGTGCACTAGTTCGGCGAAGAGATGGTTATACAAGTGCAATATGGATAGTAGATATAGGTTTTTGTAATATGAAAATATAAAAACAGCAAGGTAACTAATGATAAAAGTGAGCGTAAACGGTATTGCAATGCTAGGAAACAAGGCATAAGGTTCATACTTTCACTAGTGCAAGTTCTCTCAACAATAATAACATAATTGGATCATATAACTATCCCTCGACATGCAACAAAGAGTCACTCCAAAGCCACTAATAGCGGAGAACAAACAAAGAGATTATGGTAGGGTACGAAACCACCTCAAAGTTATCCTTTCTGTTCTATCTATTCAAGAGTCTGTAGTAAAATAACATGAAGCTATTCTTTCCATTCAATCTATCATAGAGTTCATACTAGAATAACACCTTAAGACACAAATCAACCAAAACCCTAATGTCACCTAGATACTCCATTGTCACCTCAAGTATCCGTGGGCATGATTATACGATATGCACCACACAATCTCAGATTCATCTATTCAACCAACACAAAGTACTTCAAATAGTGCCCCAAAGTTTCTACTAGAGAGTCAAGACGAAAACGTGTGCCAACCCCTATGCATAAGTTCACAAGGTGAACCCACAAGTTGATCACCAAAACATACATCAAGTGGATCACGTGAATATCCCATTGTCACCACAGATAAGCACGGCAAGACATACATCAAGTGTTCTCAAATCCTTAAAGACTCAATCTGACAAGATAACTTCAAGAGGAAAACTCAATTCATCACAAGTGAGTAGAGGGGGAGAAACATCATAAGATGCAACAATAATAGCAAAGCTCGCGATACATCAAGATCGTGCCATAGAGAGAACACGAGAGAGAGAGAGAAAGAGAGGTCAAACACTTAGCTACTGGTACATACCCTCAGTCCCGAGGGTGAACTACTCCCTCCTCGTCATGGAGAGCGCCGGGATGATGAAGATGGCCACCGGTGAGGGATCCCCCCCTCCGGCAGGGTGCCGGAATGGGCTCCCAAGAGGTTTTTGGTGGCTACAGAGGCTTGCGGCGGCGGAACTCCCGATCTATTGTTCACGCTCCCGAAGATTTCATTCCGTTTGGACTCCGTTTGATATTCCTTTTCTTCGAAACACTGAAATAGGCAAGAAAACAACAATATGGGCTGGGCCTCCGGTTAATAGGTTAGTCCCAAAAATGATATAAAAGTGTAAAGTAAATCCCATAAACATCCAAAATGGGTAGTATAATAACATGGAACAATAAAAAATTATAGATACGTTGGAGACGTATCAAATACCTAGTTCAATATCGTTACCGGCAAGTCTCTTTACTCGTTCCGTAATACTTCATCCTGCAACTAACTCATTATTAACAATGCTTGCAAGGCTTATAGTGATGAATATTACCGAGAGGGCGCAGAGATACCTCTCAAAAACACGGGGTGAAAAATCCTAATCTCGATCTATGCCAACCCAACAAACACCTTCAGAGACACCTGTAGATCACTTTATAATCACCCTTTTACGTTGTGACGTTTGGTAGCACACAAAGTGTTCCTCCGGTATTCGGGAGTTGCATAATCTCATAGTCTGAGGAACTTGTATAAGTCATGAAGAAAGCAGTAGCAATGAAACTAACACGATCATAATGCTAAGCTAATGGATGGGTCATGTCCATCACATCATTCTCCTAATGATGCGACTCCGTACATCAAATGACAACACATGTCTATGGTTAGGAAACTTGACCATCTTTGATTAACGAGCTAGTCAAGTAGAGGCATACTAGGGACTATATGTTTTGTCTATGTATTCACACATGTACTAAGTTTCTGGTTAGTACAATTCTAGCATGAATAATAAAAATTTATCATGAATTAAGGAAATAAATAATAACTTTATTATTGCCTCTAGGGCATATTTCCTTCACAGTTATGAAGTTGAAAAAAGCGCCTGGGTTGAAGATAAGACTGCCTTAACACAACAGGTTGAAAAAGGTGGAGGCAACTCTTAAGGAGGTGACCACTGAACTTTCCGGCTTAAAATGCCATGTGTCTCCGATGGTTTCGGCTATCTTTGTTAAGCCGCCTTATGATTGTCACAGTCAAATATCTTCCTTGATGATATGAACCGCTTTTAATCCATCCATGATTATTTTGTAGGCCCT
Organism: Aegilops speltoides; assembly: GCA_021437245.1. NCBI lineage: Eukaryota > Viridiplantae > Streptophyta > Magnoliopsida > Poales > Poaceae > Aegilops > Aegilops speltoides. The sequence continues at coordinate 260,050,254 of CM038141.1, forward strand.
AGGAGCACCAATCTCAATGAAAATATGCTTGTGAAGCTAAAGGCAGTTTACACACTTGTGGAGCAGCTTTACACTGGTGCTCAGTGCGCATTGGCCACAATTTCTCCATCTAATGATGCCCCACTCTCTTGGTTGATGTGTTAAGCAAGCTTTCCGTTCTGCTTGAGAGGTTTAGTGAGATGAAGCGATCATCTGCAAGAGTCGGAGCTATGACTGCTTTAAGCCGGGCCAAAGCATGGTTACTCGAGCTAGACCCGGCCGATATCTCTATTGGGTATCCAAGCTTTAAGGAAGACAACACCCCATTTGACAAGAAAGACTTTGCTGCTTGCGTGAAGGCCATACGTCCTCTGGCTAGTCTGATTGCCAATGAGACAGACCTCACCAAGTATCAACCGGCTTATGACTTGGAAAATCAGAAGATGCCAACGCCGTCTTACAAAGTGAAGGACCTTATCCCCCAATCCGTAAGCACACTTTTGCTCCTGAAGTTGACCCGTCTAAGCTTATTGATGATGAAGCTGAGTTCCAAGCTTTGAATGGCATTGACTGGTCATCACCAACCTTCCAGGAAGTAGAACAGGACGAAGAAGTGGAGAGGGATGATCCGGAAGCGTCAGGCCATTAGAGTCAAGAAGATTGATCCGCTGGGCGGTTCATATTTGTGACCTTCTAAAAAACAGTTAATCATTTGGACTCATGGAGTCATGTAATAGGGTAGCAATAACTTTGCTCTGCCATGCCATCGTGCATGTTCATGTTGTGCTCGACGTTGTTAAGCCGCCACTTGATAGTTATCCTTTTAGATTTATCATGATGTTTGAGTGGTGCAGATGAAAATTTCTAATTATCCTGCACACAAGTTGATCAAAAGAGCCCTTGGCGGTTTACCGCAGGACGGGTCATAATACCTCACATATAACTACTGATGTTTAAAACAGTTATAGATAAGGCTGGTTTTACAAAAATTTAGACATAATAACAATATCATACCTGTGATATTGAATTGTACTGCCGGTTTACGATACCTGTGCAGTAAGGGTGAGCACCCAAAGCTTTAGGATCCAAGACTTTCAAGTGCTTGATATCATCATGTATGGGCGACTTGTTGCCTCTCATTAAGTCGGGTAATAGAAACCACATGTAAGATTTAAACATGAGCTGTGAGAGTGAAGGTTGCATGGCCGGAATCACTTTAAACCAAAAAGCATGATAGTATCAAGAAGAACCGGAAAAAATCTTCAAAAAATGAAGCCAAATTAAAAAAAGCAAGGCTATGCTTCGAATACGAGCAGGAAGCCGGACCAAAAGGGTTAATAGCTATGATTCAAATATGATCAGGAAGCCCCCAAATGGTTTTTGGCATTGCATCGATCAAAGGGGTACCGACATGTATGATTCGAATACGATCAGGAAGCCCCCCAGTGACCATAATGATTAATTGCTATGATTCGAATACGATCAAGAAGCCGGACCAAGAGGGTTAACGGCTATGATTCGAATACAACCAAGCCCCCAAGTGGTTCGTGATGTTTAACGAATATGGTTCGAATACGACCAGGAAGCCGGACCATAAGGGTTAATGGCAATGATTCGAATACGACCAAGCCCCCAAGTAATCAAAGTGTTTTAACAGCTATGGTTCGAATACGACCAGGAAGCCAGACCAAAAGGGTTAATGGCAATGATTCGAATATGACCAAGCCCCCAAGTGATCAAAGTGTTTTAACGGCTATGGTTCAAATACGACCAGGAAGCCGGACCAAAAGGGTTAATGGCAATGATTCAAATATGACCAAGCCCCCAAGTGATCAATGTGTTTTAACGGCTATGGTTCGAATACGACCAGGAAGCCGGACTAAAAGGGTTAATGGCAATGATTCGAATACGACCAAGCCCCCAAGTGATCTTGAAATCATGATGAAGAAGACTCATTATTGAAGGTGAAAACGACAGAGGCCCTGCTTTATCAGGGATGCCGGCTTTATTATAATCATAATATATACAATGTCAAAATATGTATATCATAAGAGCCGGTGGCTCAAGTGTAGTAAGGCCGAAGATGAGCAATATTCCACGACCGGCGGGTCTCCTCCTCCGACTTACGTGAGTCCTTGTACTCTCGAATATCGATAAGGTAGTATGACCCATTGTTCAAGTTCTTGCTGACCACAAAGGGCCCTTCCCAAGGTGGGGATAATTTGTGCGCATCAGTTTGATCCCAGATGAGCCGGAGCATCAAATCTCCTTCTTGAAAGGTTTTGGACCTAACTCGGCGGCTATGGTAACGACGCAGATCTTGTTGGTAAATCGCCGAGAAGGCTTCCACAAGGTCGCGCTTCTCATCTAACAGGTCAAGTGCATCCTGACGTGCTTGTTCATATCAGCTTCAACGTAAGCCGCCACACGGGGTGAGTCGTGATGGATGTCACTAGGGAGAACCGCCTCTGCTCCGTATACCATGAAGAAAAGCGTGTAACCCGTAGATCTGTTGGGGGTAGTATTGATACTCCATATCACTGAAGGTAACTACTCCACTCAACAACCCGGCGTCCTTTGCAAAGGAACCATAAGCAGGGGCTTGATGCCTCTCAAAATTTCTTGATTGACTCTTTCAGCTTGACCATTGGATTGGGGGTGAGCTACTGACGACACGTCAAGTCGAATATGCTCACGTTGACAAAACTCTTTCATAGCATCCTTGGACAGATTAGTGCTATTATCAGTTATGATGCTGTGGGGAAAGCCAAAGCAAAAAATCACCTTTTTAATGAATTGAATCGCTGTTGCCGCGTCACACTTACTGACTGGCTCTGCTTCAACCCACTTTGTGAATTTGTAAACCGCCACCAAAAGGTGTGTCTTTTATCCTTGGACCTTTTAAAAGGCCCAACCATATCGAGCCCCCGGACTGTGAACGACCAAGTAAATGGAATCATCCTCAATTCTTGAGCCGGCACATGAGCCCGCCGTGAGAATTTCTGACAACCATCACATTTACTGACCAAATCCTCCGCATCAGCATGAGCCGCCAGCCAATAAAGTCCATGATGAAAAGCTTTGGCCACAAGGGACTTTGAACCAGCATGATGACCACAATCCCCTTCATGAATCTCATGAAGAATCTCACGGCCCTCCTCAGGAGAAACGCAATGCTGAAACGCCCCAGTGACACTGCGATGGTGCAACTCGCCGTTGGCAATTATCATTGACTTAGACCGCCGGGTTATCTGTCTGGCCAAAGTTTCATCCTCAAGTAATTCACCCCGGGTCATGTAAGCGAAATATGGTACTGTCCAATCTGGGATAATGTGAAGAGCCGCCACCAATTGTGCCTCCGGGTCAAGAATAGCCAAATCCTCCTTGATAGGCAACTTGACAGAAGGGTTATGCAGAACATCCAAGAAAGTGTTAGGTGGCACTGGCTTATGTTGAGACCCCAACCAGCTTAAGGTATCAGCCGCCTCATTTTTCCTACGATCAATGTGTTCCACTTGATAACCCTTGAAGTACCCAGCAATAGCATCAACTTCGCGGCGATAAACCGCCATGAGTTGATCCTTAGAATCCCATGTGCCTGAGACTTGTTGAGCCACCAAGTCTGAGTCACCGAAACATCTCACCCAGCTTAAGTTCATCTTATTAGCCATCCGAAGACCATGGTGAAAGGCTTCATACTCAGTTGCATTGTTAGTACAGGGAAACATCAACCTTAGAACATAACAAAACTTGTCACCTCGAGGGGTTGCTAAGACAACTCCAGCCCCCGAGCCCTCCAATTGCTTGGACCCGTCAAAGTGAATAGTCCAATACGTGTTATCTGGCTTATCTTCAGGCATTTGCAGTTCTGTCTAGTCGTTGATGAAATCAACAAGTGCTTGAGACTTGATGGCGGTGCGAGGCATATATTTCAAACCATGAGGTCCAAGCTCAATGGCCCACTTGGCTACCCGTCCAGTAGCTTCTCTGTTTTGAATAATATCTCCGAAGGGAGCAGAACTGACCATAGTGATGGGATGCCCCAGAAAATATTGCTTAAGCTTTCGGCTGGCCATGAACACCACATAAACAAGCTTCTGCCAGTGAGGATACCTCTGCTTGGACTCAATAAGCACTTCACTGATATTAGTAAACCGGCTGTTGAACCGGATATTCCCTACCAGCCTCCTTCCATTCCACCACAATGGCTACACTGACGGCCCGGGCGTTAGCAGCCACATATAATAACAACGGCTCCTTATCAATAGGAGCAACAAGTACTGGCGGCTCAGTGAGCTGTTTCTTCAAAGCCTCAAGCGCATCATTAGCAGCATCACTCCTGACAAAGTCATCTGTTTTCTTTATCATCTGGTATAGTGGTATGGCCTTCTCACCCAACCGGCTTATGAACTGGCTTAAGGCAGCAATACCACCCGCCAGACGCTGAACATCATTAATACATGCTGACTTTGCCAGGGAGGTAATGGCCTTGATCTTCTCTGGGTTAGCCTCAATGCCTATGTTAGAAACCAGAAAACCCAAAAGCTCGCCCGCAGGCACACCAAAAACACACTTGGTCGGGTTAAGCATCACCTTGTAGACCCTGAGATTGTCGAAGGTCTCCTTCAAATCATTTATCAAAGTTTCCTTCTCTCTGGATTTCACCACAATATCAGCCACATAAGCATGAACATTGCACTCAATTTGACTGTGGAGACAGTTCTGCACACACCGCTGGTAAGTTGCCTGGGCACTCTTAAGCCCAAAGGGCATAGACACATAGTAGAAGGCTCCAAAGGGAGTGATGAAAGCTATCTTCTCCTGGTCCTTAACTGCCATCTTGATCTGATGATAACCAGAATAAGCATCCAAAAAACTCAAACGCTCACAACCCGCCGTAGCATCAATGATTTGATCAATACGAGGGAGAGCAAAAGGATCAGCCGGACAAGCCTTATCTAAGGGTGCCATGGAAGAGTTCTGTCAAAGAGAACATATCCGGCTTGATGTTTCGGCTGTTGCTCATCCTCAATCCAATGGTCAAGCAGAGAGAGCTAATCAAGAGATCGTGAAAGGCATCAAGCCCCGGCTCTTGGTCCCTTTACAGCGGACTCCGGGTTGTTGGGTGGAGGAGTTACCCTCCGTGTTATGGAGCATCAACACAATGCCTAACAAATCTACGGGATACATACCTTTCTTCATGGTTTATGGAGTAGAGGCGGTCCTGCCAAGTGACATCCGACATGACTCACCCCGAGTAGCGGTTTACGTTGAGGCGGATAACGAAAGGGCTCGTCAGGATGCACTTGATTTGTTGGACGAGGAGCGAGACTTGGCAATAGCCCGTTCGGTGATTTACCAGCAAGACCTGCGCCGCTATTATAGCCGCCGGGTTAGGAGTAGAACCTTTCAGGAAGGAGACTTGGTGCTCCGGCTCATCCAGGATCAGTCTAATATGCATAAGTTATCCCCACCTTGGGAAGGGCCCTTTGTGGTCAGCAAGAATCTGCACAACGGGTCATATTATCTCATCGATATTCGAGAGCACAAGGACTCATTTAAATCGGAGGAAGAGACCCGCCGGTCGTGGAACATAGCTCATCTCCGGCCTTACTATACTTAAGTTACCTTTTAAGACACTTTTTATAATGTACATATTATATAAAGCAATAAAGCAGGACCTCTGTCCTTTTTTTCCCATAAAGAAATGTTTCATGTTTTCTTTATCAGGTGATGGACAGTGCCAACAAGGGACGGATCATATCGGAATCTGGCTTTCCCTTTGGTCCGGCTTATGATCATATCTGAATCTAGCCATGGTCACTTGGGGGCTTCCTGTTCAAACATAGGTCGTATTCGAACCAAAGAGAACATAGCTGTCGATACCCACTTGATCGGCATACTGCCAAACCTACTTGGGGGCTTCCTGATCAAATTTGAATCATAGCTTCACCCCTTTGGGTCTGACGTGGATCGTATTCGAATCAGCGTCATTAAACAACTCTTATGTTCACTTGGGGGCTTCCTGTTCAAACATAGGTCGTATTCGAACCAAAGAGAACATAGCTGTCGATACCCACTTGATCGGCATCGCCAAAGCCACTGGGGGCTATATGATCGTATCCGAATCTTAGCTTAACCCCTTTGGAACAGTTCTCTGATCGTATTCGAATCAGGAGCCTATGAACATTTGCAAGTATGATTATTTTCACTATCATTGAAACCTTCTTGAGGATATGGTTCTTGATCCTTCTGGTTTTATATTGGTTACCTCAGGTTCTAAAAAATGCCAGGTAAAAATTTATATAAGCCGAAGAGGTTATCAAAAGTGGGCGCAGGTATGCTATTATGGTTATGTTTTAACTAATCATGAACCGGCTTATACATGTGATTTTTTGATCATGTCCGGGTTATCAATATTCTATAACTCGCTGATGCAGTGAGCCGTCCAAGAAACCTTGCCTATCTTATATGCAGGTTAAAATGGAGCAAGGTAAAATATCAAGGAAACACTTGATTAACATAAGTAAGATGAATTTAGTGCTGGCGGCTTAACAAAAGCCATAAGTACCATAAGGCATGACAGGCATTAAGGAGTTTTCTCTATCCTATTACAAGACTCCCCGAGTCTAAACAAGTGAAGCATTGTTCTTTGCAAGGTTATAACCCGGCTGGCGGCTCATTCCTCCGGCTGGCTTGATGACTCTGGATTATCCTTCCCCGCCTCTCCTTCGGTTGTTTTGTCCTGGAAGGTGGACGAGGCCCAGTCAATGCCGCTCAAAGCTTCAAATTCAGCTTCATCATCTATTGAACTGGCCGGGTCCACTTCAGGGGCAAAGGTATGCTTACGCGTTAGAGGGATCAGGCTGACTTGGTCATATGGGACATTTGGGATTCTCCGGTTCTCGCTATCATCACCTGGCGAATACTTGGTGAGATCAGTATCCTCTCCAATGAGAGTCGCCAGGGGGCGTACGACTTTAACACATGCAGTGAAGTCCTGTTCGCCAAAAGCAGTGCCGTCCTACTTAAGGCTTGGATAGCCAAGAGAGAGGCCAGCAAGGTCAAGTTCTGGCACCCATGCTTTTGCTCGACTCAACGCAGCCACGGCTCCGGCTCTCGCGGATGCCCATCTTAAATCTTGAATGCGTTGAGGTAGCACCGACAGATGTCTCAACACGTCTTGCAGGAGCCAGGGAGAGGTATTTGATAAGGCCACAGCGGTCAACGACGTCTGTGACCCGAGTCTGTTGCTCTCTACCAAGGTATACTTGCCTTAAGCTTGACCAACATATTTTCCTTGATTGGTACTCACGGGGCCTGCATATTCACAGGTATAACGATGGCGGAGGCAACTATTATGATAACTCTTGAAGGATTACAATATGTACGGGCGGCTTACGAAAGATAGCTGAGACCATTTGGGATATATGCCGCTTTAAGTCGGACAGCTCATTTGTTGCCTCGGCAAGAGATGCCTCCGCTGTTTCAGCCCGAGTCACCATTGAAGCCCTCTCATCAACCCAAGCCTTCTTTTCTGATTCAAAATTTTTCTTCAGCTTCTCTTGTTCAGAGACACTAAATTCAAACTTGGAATTGGCTTTACGAGCTTGAGCTCTTGGGTTTTCACGGCTCCTCGGATCGGCAATCTCGCCTCAAATTGACTTATGGTGGCCTGCATTGACATCAGGTTATGGTAAGAATCTTGGTAAGATAACATTCAAGTCCCAAGCATTTTACAAGTAAAGATACTTGGCACTTGGGGGCTAATGTATGTTTAAAGAATTTTTAATCTATTTTACCAAGTCACACATATTAAGTCTCAAGCACTTTACAAGTAAAGGTACTTGACACTTGGGGGCTAATGTGTAACCCAAATTCAGAGTTTCATGCTACCTCCGGGTTAAATATATTCAATTTAAACCGGACAAACTAATAGCAAGCAGATTATTAAGTCTCTGACATATTCATTTATAAGCAATAGACTTGGGGGCTGGTCTGATAAGTAAGATTGAGTAAAAGCTTAAATTTTACCTCGATTTATCTCAGATTTGCTTCACCATGTCAATTTCAGTCACGACTCATGTGTACTTGGTTCAGATAACTTCGAGACTATATCACCAATACTTAGGTGAGAGTAATCGGTGTTGTCTTGTTTGGACTTCCGGCGCTGGGCAAACTCCTCCTTGGCGGTGCATTGGGCAAGGGCAGTAGGCCGGCCCGGTTCAACGTATTGGCTCTTCACAATTTCATCCTCCGGGTCAGCCATCTTGGCCGGGCTAGGAATTTCCGGGTCATCCGAGTTGTGAATCACGTCTTCTGCAGGCGGGTCAGAAGTTGGCTCCGGAATGTCGGGAAGCGGTTTCGGCGGTGGTGATGAGTGGAGCTATGCGAACGGATGAGTCAAGCACCGGTTCAGTAACCACCAAGTATTGGGATGGATTACTCTTCTTTGCCCTCTTGCTGGGTTTTTACTTGCAAGCTGTCAATCAAAGTGGAAGGATAAGTATCAAAGCATAAGTATGGATAAACTTAAAGTAAGAAAGGTTATATTACCCGAGAGCCGTTTTGAAAGCCGGCATGTTCGATTGGATCGACTCATCAGAAGAAGGGGAGGTATCCTGATAGTTAGAATCAGATGAATTGAGAGGTTGGCGAATCAAACCAATCAAGGGTAAAACAAAACGTAAGTCAGAGATAACCTCGGTCCAACGCTTCCTGGTTACATCGGGTAAGTCGGAGGAAAGCTCTGCATCCTAGTTGGCCCGAGTCTGTCACCGGTTCTCAAGCTGCTGTTGCTTCAAAAGAAATTGAGGATCTTGGTAAGCGAGAGGGTGTGAAAACCTTACTTTCCGGGTCACCCTTCGGATTCTTTGTGTTGGCAAAGGCTTTGAGTCGGAGGAAATTATAGTTACCTCTTTGCCAGCTACTTGACTGTTCCCAGTATCCTCTTGAAAGGATCAAATGCCAGTAAGATAACGTCAAAGGAGTTAAAGAAAATAAAAAAAGATTACCTCTTCCTCATCTGACGAAGAGTCATCCAATTTAAGCATATCAGAGGCGTTGGGTTTCTTCTTCTTAGAGGTACCCGTCCTAGCGGCTTTCCTTTCGGTCTTCTTGGCCGCTCTGGCCTGTTTTGCAGCCTTATGGTCATACTTGAGCTTCCAAAAATTGTCATCGGCCTGTGGGAAAAGATAAAGAATCATAAGTACCAGACTGTAACATATTAAAGAGTATTTGTGAAGATTAATAACTTACCGCAGGAGCCGGATTCTTCTTGCAGAAGGGAAGCAAACTGAAAGTATTACTGGTTACAGTGCCCTCCTTCAATAGCGATTGGACTGTAGCATCTGCTACATCATCTGGTAAGTCCTCAGGACTATGACGCATTGAGTCGTCTTTTTCGCCTGTGTAAGTACACATTAAGCCGGAGTGGCGGCTTAATGGTAGTATCCGCCAGGTGACCCAGACCCGGACCAAATCCATGCCAGTTAACCCGTTGCCTAAAAGGGCTTTGATCTTTCTGATGGTGGGGTTAAGAGGCAGGCGCTCAACAGCAGTTAACTTGTCCGCCAGATGAGGATTGGACTCAAGACGCAGGGCGCGAAAGCCGGGCAGAGGCTTCTCGTTAGCTGGAGAGGTGTCTTGATAGTAGAACCACGTCTGGTTCCAGTCTTTTGGGTGACTCGGCAGCTTAGCGTAAGGAAAAAGGCAGTCTCTCCGCCGCTGGATGGAGATGCCGCCAAGCTCAAGGCTAGGCCCGTTGGCGCATTCATTCTGCCGGTTCAAGTAAAAAAGCTCTCTGAACAACAGCAGACTTGGTTCCTCTCCTAAGTATACTTTGCAGAAGAGTTGTAAATTACACAGATTGGACACGGAATTGGGTCCAATGTCTTGAGGCCTCAGGTCAAAGAAATCTAGAACTTCCCTAAAGAATTTTGAGCCGGGAGGGGCAAATCCCCGGTTCATATGGTCTGTGAAAACTACTACCTCCCTGTCTTTGGTTGAGGTATCTCCTCAGACGGGTGAGGGGCACGATAGGACATGACCTCCTTTTTTGGCAGATGGCCAGACATTACAAACTCGGCAAGTTTGCTTTTGGTGACTGTGGATGGAACCCAGTTGCAAGTCACAAGGGCCTTGGCCGCCTTAGGAGCCATAACGATAGTGGCCTACGACAAGGTAAGAAAGTTCCGGTTCAAATTTAACCCGGGAGAAATATTCAAATTTATTTAAAATAGCGGCTTAAGCAAGGGGCCTAATGATATAAGGGTGATTCTGCGGTAAAGTTTAAGCCGCTATCAGGATCAATAGTCATTCAAGGATTTTTAAACCGGACACCTAGACAGTGGTGATAAAAGTATGTTCTCCAGAAGAAGCTTTCCGGGTGATAGAAACAAGTTTCACGGACAACAACTCTTATTATGGATCAAACTATTGTTCTAAAAGAGAAAATTTCTAGACCTAAAAACAGGGCAGAGAAGTTCATGCATTCAAAGAAGGTTTCCAAATAAGAGAAATGGGATCTATTTCTATGCAAGATCAACACAAACAACTACCGCAGCGGTTCTGCATGGTTTTTTACAATCTAAACAGGCTGTGGAAGTGCAAACTAGCAAGGATTCACATCGGGCGGTGATGAACCCGATGAACTTGGCAGAGCTTCAAGATAGATCTAAGAAAGGGGAAAAAAGGAACTCACGGATGAGGATGAACTGTGGAGGCTCGCCGTCGATCTCTGGTTACAGTCAGGTCGATGTAGCGGCCTGAGTTGATGAAGATGAGGGAGTCGATGGTAACGGCGGCGGAGCTTGAGAAGCAGAGAGGAGAGGAAGAAGACGATTGGAAGGGTAAAAAGGAAAAGACCCAAGTCGTGGCTATTTATAGGAAGAAGATGACTGAGACGGTGCGGGAAACGAGGAGATAACAATTATTATCTAGCGGCCCCGACGCCTCAATTTTCGGAGTGATCAGTAAAGAAAAGATCCGTTGAAGGATTTGATGGAATAAAAAACGAGTTAAAGGAAGAATGACGTCACGCCGAATTAAAACGGATCCAGAAGATGACGTCATGGCGGGTTAACAAAAACCCTCTATATAGTCAGAAGACTGAAGATTTAATTCTTTAAAAATATTTTTTAGACTGACATGAACAAGTTCAAATCAGTCTGGGGCCTAATGTTGGGGATATGACTATTTGCGTAAGCCGCCTAGGAGGGGCCGGGTTACGCAAAGAGTACTCATCAGAGGAAGCCCAAGACCAAGCATGAAGATGGCGGTTCGATAAAGAGCTTAAAGCCCACGGGCGGTTTAAGCCCGTTGTAGTAAACCGCCATGATGGCATGACTTGTAACGTAAGGTAGATTTAACTGGTCACCAAGCCGGACTTTCTTTATAAGCCGGCCGGGACTCTGTAAGCCGCAGGGGTCAACCCGTGTATATAAGGGGACGACCTGCGGGCGACTTAGGGCAAGAAACAACTCATTGAGAATCGGGCATAGCGTGTCTCGCTCCCTGGTTATCGAAGCATCAATACCAACCCAACTAGACGTAGGCCTTACCTTCACCGTAAGGGGCCGAACTAGTATAAACCCTCTCGTGTCCCTTGTCCCGATTTAACCCCTTCAAGCTTCCTAGTTGCGATGGCTCCACAACTAAGTCCTTTCACGAGGACATCTGACGTGACTATTCCACGACACCAGGTGCCATTCTTCTTAAGCACCAGCACCGGGTTAGCCAACCGCTCAGGATTAAAGACTTCAACAATGAACCCAGCCGCCAAGAGTTGGGCCACTTCTTCACCGATGGCCTTATGCCTCTCCTCATTGAAGCGACGAAGGAATTGCTTGACCGGCTTAAACTTCGGATCAATGTTAAGAGTGTGCTCAGCGAGTTCCCTCGGTACACCTGGCATGTCAGAAGGTTTCCATGCAAAGATGTCCCAGTTCTCATGGATGAACTCGATGAGCGCGCTTTCCTATTTTGGATCCAGGTTAGCACTGATACTGAACTGCTTGGATGAGTCGCCAGGAACAAAGTCAACCAACTTAGTTGTTGGGGAACGTAGTAATTTCAAAAAATTTTCCTACGCACACGCAAGATCATGGTGATGTATAGCAACGAGAGGGGAGAGTGTTGTCTCGTACCCTCGAGACCCGGCGAAGCGATCTGGCGTAGAGGAAGTAGTAGTACGTTTTCCTCGCGATCCGACCGATCCGGCGCCGTTACTCCGGCGCCCCGAGTTCTTGACACACGACAGCTTGATGGCGTCCCTCGTACTCGATCCAGCCGAGTGTCAAGGGAGAGTTCCACAAGACGACGGCGTGGTGGCGATCTTGATGTTTCACGGCGCAGGGCTTCGCCTAAGCTTGCGACAGTATAACCGAGGTGGAATATGGTGGAGGGGGCACCGCACACGGCTAAGGAGCGATCCAAAGATCAAACTTGTGTGTTCTAGGGTGCCTCTACCTCGATATATAAAGGAGCCAAGGGGAGGGGGGCCGGCCAGAGAGAGAGGCGCAGGAGGAGTCCTACTCCTTGGGAGTAGGACTCCCCAATCCTATTCAATTAGGATTCCCGGAGGGGAAAAGAGGAGGAGGGGCGGCCACCTCTCCTAGTCCTAATAGGACTAGGGGAGGGGGGGAGGCGCAGCCCATCTAGGGCAGCCCTTCTCTTTCCACTAAGGCCCACTATGGCCCATTTACCTCCCGGGGTTCGGTAACCTCCGGTACTCCGATAAATTCTGTTTCGCCGGAACCATTCGAACTCCAAACATAGGCTTCCAATATATCAATCTTTATGTCTCGACCATTTGAGACTCCTCGTCATGTCCGTGATCACATCCGGGACTCGAACTTCTTGGTACATCAAAATACATAAACTCATAATAAGCATCGCCATCGAAACCTTAAGCGTGCGGACCCTACGGTTCGAGAACAATGTAGACATGACCTAGAACTATTCACGGTCAATAACCAACAGCGGGACCTGGATGCCCATATTGGTTCCTACATATTCTACGAAGATCTTTATCGGTCAGACCGCATAACAACATCGTTGTTCCCTTTGTCATCGGTATGTTACTTGCCCGAGATTCGATCGTCGGTATCCAATACCTAGTTCAATCTCGTTATCGGCAAGTCTCTTTACTCGTTCCGTAATACATCATCTCACAACTAACTCATTAGTTGTAGTGCTTGCAAGGCTTCAGTGATGTGCATTACCGAGAGGGCCGAGATACCTCTCCGACAATCGGAGTGACAAAACCTAATCTCGAAATCGCCAACCCAACATCGCCTTTGGAGACACCTGTAGTACTCCTTTATAATCACCCGATTCGTTGTGACGTTTGGTAGTACCAAAGTGTTCCTCCGTAAACGGAGTTGCATAATCTCATAGTTACAGGAACATGTATAAGTCATGGATAAAAGCGGTAGCAACATACTAAGCGATCGTGTGCTAAGCTAATGGAATGGGTCATGTCAATCAGATCATTCTACTAATGATGTGACCTTGTTAATCAAATAACAACTCTTTGTTCATGGTTAGGAAACATAACCATCTTTGATTAACAAGCTAGTCTAGTAGAGGCATACTAGTGACATCTTGTTTTGTCTATGCATTCACACATGTATCATGTTTCCGGTTAATACAATTCTAGCATGAATGATAAACATTTATCATGAAATAAGGAAATAAATAATAACTTTATTATTGCCTCTAGGGCATATTTCCTTGATCTCCCACTTGCACTAGAGTCAATAATCTAGATCACATCACCATGTGATTAACATCGATAGTTCACATCATCATGTGATTAACACCCATAGTTCACATCGTCATGTGACCAACACCCAAAGGGTTTACTAGATTCAGTAATCTAGTTCACATCGCTATGTGATTAACACCCAAAGAGTACTAAGGTGTGATCATGTTTTGCTTGTGAGAGAGTCTTAGTCAGCGGGTCTTTCATATTCAGATCCGTTATGTATTTTGCAATTTTTCTATGTCTACAATGCTCGCGAAGCTACTCTAGCTAATTGCTCCCACTTTCAATATGTATCTAGATCGAGACTTAGAGTCATCGGATCGGTGTCAAAACTTGCATCGGCGTAACCCTTTACGACGAACCTTTTGTCACTTCCATAATCGAGAAACATATCCTTATTCCACTAAGGATAATTTTGACCTTGTCCGATGATCTACTCCTAGATCACTATTGTACTCCCTTGCCAAACTCGGTGTAGGGTATACAATAGATCTGGTACACAGCATGGCATACTTTATAGAACCTATGGCCAAGGCATAGGGAATGACTTTCATTCTCTTTCTATCTTCTGCCGTGGTCGGGTTTTGAGTCTTACTCAATTTCACACCTTGTAACACAGGCAAGAACTCTTTCTTTGACTGTTCCATTTTGAACTACTTCAAAATCTTGTCAAGGTATGTACTCATTGAAAAACTTATCAAGCATCTTGATCTATCTCTATAGATCTTGATGCTCAATATGTAAGCAGCTTCACCGAGGTCTTTCTTTGAAAAACTTCTTTCAAACACTCCTTTATGCTTTGCGAAAAATTCTACATTATTTCCGATCTATAATATGTCATTCACATATACTTATCGAAATCTTGTAGTGCTCCCACTCACTTTCTAGTAAATCTGAGGCTTCACCGCAAGTCTCAGTATAAACTATATGCTTTGATCAACTTATCAAAGCGTATATTCCAACTCGAGATGCTTGCACCAGTCCATAGATGGATCGCTGGAGCTTACACACTTTGTTAGCTCCTTTGGATCGATAAAACCTTCGGTTGCATCATATACAACTCTTCCTCCGATACCCATTCAGAATGCAGTTTTACATCCATTTGCCAAATTTCATAAATTGTGGCAATTGCTAACATGATTCGGACAGACTTAAGCATCGCTACAGTTGAGAAAATCTCATTGTAGTCAACAACTTGAACTTGTCAAAAACCTTTTTGCGACAAGTCGAGCTTTGTAGATAGTAACACTACTATCAGCGTCCGTCTTCCTCTTGAAGATCCATTTATTTTCTATTGCTTGCCTACCCTCGGGCAAGTCAACCAAAGTCCATACTTTGTTTTCATACATGGATCCCATCTCAGATTTCATGGCCTCAAGCCATTTTGCGGAATCTGGGCTCACCATCGCTTCTTCATAGTTCGTAGGTTCATCATGATCTAGTAGCATGATTTCCAGAACAGGATTACCGTACCACTCTGGTGCGGATCTTACTCTGTTTTACCTACGAGGTTCGGTAGTAACTTGATCTGAAGTTACATGATCATCATCATTAGCTTCCTCACTAATTGGTATAGTAGTCACAAGAACAGATTTACGTGATGAACTACTTTCAATAAGGGAGAAGTACTGATTACCTCATCAAGTTCTACTTTCCTCCCACTCACTTCTTTCGAGAGAAACTCCTTCTCTAGAAAGGATCCATTTCAACAACGAAAATCTTGCTTTAGGATCTGTGATAGAAGGTGTACCCAACAGTTTCCTTTGGGTATTCTATGAAGACGCACTTCTCGATTTGGGTTTGAGCTTATCGGGATGAAACTTTTTCACATAAGCATCGCAGCCCCAAACTTTAAGAAACGACAACTTTGGTTTCTTGCTAAACCACAATTCATATAGTGTCGTCTCAGCGGATTTAGATGGTGCCCTATTTAACGTGAATGTAGCTGTCTCTAATGCATGATCCCAAAAGCGATATTGGTAAATCGGTAAGAAACATCATAGATTGTACTATATCCAATAAAGTACGGTTATGACGTTCGGACACACCATTATGATGTGGTGTTCTAGGTGGCATGAATTTGTGAAACTATTCCACATTGTTTTAATTGAAGACCAAACTCGTAACTCAAATATTTGTCTCGCGATCAAATCGTAGAAACCTTATTTTCTTGTCACGATGATTTTCCACTTCACTCTGAAATTCTTTGAACCTTTCAACTATTTCAGACTTATGTTTCATCAAGTAGATATACCCATATCTGCTCAAATCATCTGTGAAGGTCGAAAATAACGATACCGCCGTGAGCCTTAACACTCATTGGATCGCATACATCGGTATGTATTATTTCCAATAAGTCGGTTGCTCGCTCCATTGTTAGGAGAACGGAGTCTTAGTCATCTTGCCCATGAGGCATGGTTCTTAAGCATCAAGTGATTCATAATCAAGTGATTCCAAAATCCCATCAGCATGGAGTTTCTTCATGCGCTTTACACCATTATGACCTAAACAGCAATTGCCACAAATAAGTTGCACTATCATTATTAACTTTGCATCTTTTGGTTTCAATATTATGAATATGTGTATCACTACGATCGAGATCCAATGAACCATTTTCATTGGGTGTGTAACCATATAAGGTTTTATTCATGTAAGCAGAACAACAGTTTATTCTCTTACTTAAATGAATAACCGTATTGCAATAAACACGATCAAATCATATTCATGCTCAACGTAAACACCAAATAACATTTATTTAGGTTCAACACTAATCCCGAAAGTATAGGGAGTGTGCGATGATGATCATATCAATCTTGAAACTACTTTCAACACACATCGTCACTTCACCCTTAACTAGTTTACATTATATACGCAACTCCGTTTGAGTTACTACTCTTAGCAACTGAACCAGTACCAAATACCGAGGGGTTGCTATAAACACTAGTAAAACACACATAAAACACCTGTATATCAAATATACCCTTTTTCACTTTGCCATCCTTCTTATCCACCAAATACTTGGGGTAGTTCTGCTTCCAGTGACCAGTCCCTTTGCAGTAGAAGCACTTAGTCTCAGGCTTAGGTCAAGACTTGGGCTTCTTCACTTGAGCAGCAACTTGCTTGCCGTTCTTCTTGAAGTTCCCTTCCATCCCTTTGCCCTTTTCTTGAAACTAGTGGTCTTGTTAATCATCAACACTTGATGTTCTTTCTTGAATTCTACCTTCATCGATTTCATCATCATGAAAAACTCGGGAATCATTTTCATCATCCCTTGCATACTATAGTTCATCACGAAGTTCTACTAACTTGGTGATGGTGACTAGAGAATTCATCAATCATATTTTATCGGAAGATTAACTCCCACTTGATTCAAGCGATTGAAGTACCTGACAATCTGAGCACATGCTCACTAGTTGAGCGATTCTCCTCCATCTTTTAGCTATAGAACTTGTTGAAGATTTCATATCTCTCAACTCGGTATTTGCTTGAAATATTAACTTCAATTCTGGAACATCTCATATGGTCCATGATGTTCAAAACATCTTTGAAGTCCCGATTCTAAGCCATTAAGCATGGTGCACTTAAACTATCAAGTAGTCATCATATTGAGCTAGCCAAACGTTCATAACGTTTGCATACGCTCTGCAATAGGTCTGTCACCTAGCGGTGCATTAAGGACATAATTCTTACGTGCAACAATGAGGATAAACCTCGGATCACGGATCAAATCCGCATCATTGCTACTAACATTTTTCAACACAATTTCTCTAGGAACATATCAAAATAAACATATGAAAACAACAACGCAAGCTATTGATCTTACAACATAATTTGCAAAATACTACGGGACTAAGTTCATGATAAATTTAAGTTCAATTAATCATATTACTTAAGAACTCCCACTTAGACAGACATCTCTCTAGTCATCTAAGTGATCACGTGATCCAAATCAACTAAACCATAACCGATCATCACGTGAGATGGAGTAGTTTTCAATGGTGAACATCTTATGTTGATCATATCTACTATATGATTCACGCTCGACCTTTCGGTCTCCGTGTTCCGAGGCCATATCTGCATATGCTAGGCTCGTCAAGTTTAACCTGAGTATTCCGCGTGTGCAAAACTGTCTTGCACCCGTTGTAGATGGACGTAGAGCTTATCACACCCGATCATCACGTGGTGTGCAGGCACGACGAACTTTGGCAACGGTGCATACTCAGGGAGAACACTTCTTGATAATTTAGTGAGAGATCATCTTATAATGCTACCATCAATCAAAGCAAGATAAGATGCATAAAAGATAAACATCACATGCAAATCAATATAAGTGATATGATATGGTCATCATCATCTTGTGCTTCGTGATCTCCATCTCGCGGCACCACCATGATCACCATCGCCACCGGCGCGACACCTTGATCTCCATCGTAGCATCATTGTCGTCTCGCCAATCTTATGCTTCTCGACTATCGCTACCGCTTAGTGATAAAGTAAAGCATTACAGAGCGATTGCATTTCATACAATAAAGCGACAACCATATGGCTCCTGCCGATTGCCGATAACCGGTTACAAAACATGATCATCTCATACAATAAAATATAGCATCACGTCTTGACCATATCACATCACAACATGCCCTGCAAAAACAAGTTAGGCGTCCTCTACTTTGTTGTTGCAAATTTTACGTGGCTGCTACGGGCTTTAGCAAGAACCGTTCTTACCTACGCATCAAAACCACAACGATAGTTTGTCAAATAGACTCCGTTTTAACTTTCACAAGGACCGGGCGTAGCCTTTCAGTTCAACTAAAGTGAGAGAGACAGCACCCACCGGTCACCTTTAAGCAACGAGTGCTCGTGGCGGTGAAACCAGTCTCTCGTAAGCGTCACGCGTAATGTCGGTCGGGCCGCTTCATCTCACAATACCGCTGAACCAAAGTATGACATGCTGGTAGGTAGTATGACTTGTATCGCCCACAACTCACTTGTGTTCTACTCGTGCAAAACATCAAACCATAAAAACCTAGGCTCGGATGCCTTTGTTGGGGAACGTAGTAATTTCAAAAATTTTCCCACGCACACGCAAGATCATGGTGATGTATAGCAACGAGAGGGGAGAGTGTTGTCTACGTACCCTCGAGACCAAGCGAAGCGATCACAACGTAGAGGAAGTAGTAAGTACGTTTTCCTCGCGATCCGACCGATCCGGCGCCGTTACTCCGGCGCCCCCGAGTTCTTGACACACGTACAGCTCGATGACGTCCCTCGTACTCCGATCCAGCCGAGTGTCGAGGGAGAGTTCCGTCAAGACGACGGCGTGGTGACGATCTTGATGTTTCACGGCGCGAGGCTTCGCTAAGCTTTGACAGTATAACCGAGGTGGAATATGGTGGAGGGGGGCACCGCACACGGCTAAGGAACGATCCAAAGATCAAACTTGTGTGTTCTAGGGTGCCTCTACCTCAGTATATAAAGGAGCCAAGGGGGGAGGGGGCGCCGGCCAGGAGAGAGAGGCGCAGGAGGAGTCCTACTCCTTCCGGGAGTAGGACTCCCCCCCAATCCTATTCCAATTAGGATTCCCGGAGGGGGAAAAGAGGAGGAGGGGGCCGGCCACCTCTCCTAGTCCTAATAGGACTAGGGGAAGGGGGAGGCGCGCAGCCCATCTAGGGCAGCCCCTTCTCTTTTCCACTAAGGCCCACTATGGCCCATTTACCTCCCGGGGGGTTCCGGTAACCTCCCGGTACTCCGGTAAATTCCTGTTTTCGCCCGGAACCATTCCGAACTCCAAACATAGGCTTCCAATATATCAATCTTTATGTCTCGACCATTTCGAGACTCCTCGTCATGTCCGTGATCACATCCGGGACTCGAACTTCTTGGTACATCAAAATACATAAACTCATAATAACATCGCATCGAAACCTTAAGCGTGCGGACCCTACGGTTCGAGAACAATGTAGACATGACCTAGAACTATTCACGGTCAATAACCAACAGCGGGACCTGGATGCCCATATTGGTTCCCACATATTCTACGAAGATCTTTATCGGTCAGACCGCATAACAACATCGTTGTTCCTTTGTCATCGGTATGTTACTTGCCCGAGATTCGATCGTCGGTATCCAATACCTAGTTCAATCTCGTTATCGGCAAGTCTCTTTACTCGTTCCGTAATACATCATCTCACAACTAACTCATTAGTTGTAGTGCTTGCAAGGCTTGAGTGATGTGCATTACCGAGAGGGCCCAGGATACCTCTCCGACAATCGGAGTGACAAAACCTAATCTCGAAATCGCCAACCCAACATCGCCTTTGGAGACACTGTAGTACTCCTTTATAATCACCCGATTCGTTGTGGACGTTTGGTAGTACCAAAGTGTTCCTCCGTAAACGGAGTTGCATAATCTCATAGTTACAGGAACATGTATAAGTCATGGATAAAAGCGGTAGCAACATACTAAGCGATCGTGTGCTAAGCTAATGGAATGGGTCATGTCAATCAGATCATTCTACTAATGATGTGACCTTGTTAATCAAATAACAACTCTTTGTTCATGGTCAGGAAACATAACCATCTTTGATTAACAAGCTAGTCTAGTAGAGGCATACTAGTGACATCTTGTTTTGTCTATGCATTCACACATGTATCATGTTTCCGGTTAATACAATTCTAGCATGAATGATAAACATTTATCATGAAATAAGGAAATAAATAATAACTTTATTATTGCCTCTAGGGCATATTTCCTTCATTAGTATCATCGGCTGACTTAAACTTCAGCACCGGATCATGCTCTGTAGTAGGCTTTTTCAGAGATGTCATATCAGCCGGGTCAACATTATCCTTATAGAACTTCAACTCCTCTGTTGCAGAGATAGACTCATCATAAGCACCATCACCCTCTTCACACTCCAAAGCTATTTTCTGACTTCCATGCACTGTAATAGTTCCTTTGTAACCCGACATCTTGAGCTGCAAATAAACATAACAAGGCCATGCCATGAACTTAGCATAGGCCGGCCGTCCAAACAGAGCGTGGTACGGGATTCTGATCTTGACCACTTCAAAGGTTAACTTCCCGGCCCTGGAATCATCTTGAAAGGCTACTGAGGGAGTCCTGGACTAGGGGGTGTCCGGATAGCCATACTATCATCATCGTCCGGACTCCAATACTATGAAGATACAAGATTGAAGACTTCGTCCCATGTACGGATGGGACTTTCCTTGGCGTGGAAGGCAAGCTTGGCAATACGGATATGTAGATCTCCTACCATTGTAACCGACTCTGTGTAACCCTAGCCCTCTCCGATGTCTATATAAACCGGAGGGTTTTAGTCCGTAGGACGAACAAGCATGACAACAATCATACCATAGGCTAGCTTCTAGGGTTTAGCCTCCTTGATCTCGTGGTAGATCCACTCTTGTACTACCCATATCATCAATATCAATCAAGCAGGAGTAGGGTTTTACCTCCATCGAGAGGGCCGAACACAGGTAAAAACATCGTGTCCCTTGTCTCCTGTTACCATCCGCCTAGACGCACAGTTCGGGACCCCCTACCCGAGATCCGCTGGTTTTGACACCAACATTGGTGCTTTCATTGAGAGTTCCTCTGTGTCGTCGCCGATAGGCTTGATGGCTCCTTCGATCATCAACAACGACATAGTCCAGGGTGAGACTTTTCTCCCCGGACAGATCTTCGTGTTTGGTGGCTTTGCACTGCGGGCAAATTCGCTTGGTCCTCTGGAGCAGATCGAAAGCTACGCCCCTGGCCATCAGGTCAGATTTGGAAGCCTAAACTTCACGACTGACATCCGCGGAGACTTGATCTTCGATGGATTCGAGCCACAGCCGAGCGCGCTGCACTGTCATGATGGGCATGATTTAGCTCTGCTGCCGGACAGTGCCCTGGAGGCCGCACATGAGTCCTCTCCGATCCTTAATTCGGAGCCGACCGCGCAGATCGAGGACGGGTGGCTAGACACCGCCTCGGGGGCTACAACATCTACGGCGATGGAGCCGAATACTGACCTTGTCCCTTGTAAAGCTCGTGACTCCGAGGTGCTGGACTCCTCGCCGGACTCCGAACCTCCTGCGCCCCTACCAATCGAATTCGATTGGGCGCCGATCATGGAGTTCACCGCCGCGGACATCTTTCAGCACTCACCCTTTGGCGACATCCTGAATTCGCTAAAGTATCTCTCGTTATCAGGAGAGCCCTGGCCGGACTGCGGTCAAGACGGTTGGGATGCGGACGATGAAGAAAGTCAAAGCCCACCCACCACCCACTTTGTAGCCACTGTCGACGATCTAACCGACATGCTAGACTACGACTCCGAAGACATCGACGGTATGGACGACGATGCCGGAGATGACCAAGAACCAGCACCTACGGCTCACTGGAAGACCACCTCGTCATATGACATATACATGGTGGACATCCCAAAGGATGGGAACGGCGAAGAAGCAGCAGAGGCAGATTCCTCCAAGAAACAGCCCAAGCGCCAGCGTCAGCGGCGCCGCTCTAAATCCCGCCACAGTAAGAATGGAGATTCCAGCACCGGAGACAATAACACCCTAGAGAGTGCCGAAGACAACCCCCTCCAGCAAGATTCAGCACAGGAGGACGGAGAAGCCAGCCCTCACTGAGAGCGGCAGACGAAGAGGTAGAGGATGATAACTACATACCTCCCTCCGGAGACGAGGCAAGCCTCGACGATGACGAATTCGTCGTGCCTGAGGATCCCGTCGAACAAGAGCGTTTTAAACGCAGGCTTAGGGCCACGGCAAATAGCCTAAAGAAAAAGCAGCAACAGCTTAGAGCTGATCAAGACCTGCTAGCCGACAGATGGACTGAAGTCCTTGCAGCCGAAGAGTATGAACTCGAACGCCCCTCCAAAAGCTACCCCAAACGCAAGTTGCTCCCCCGATTAGAGGGGGAGGCATATAAACATGCATCACCAGAGCACAATACAGCTGACCGACCACCTCGTGGCCGCGACAGAGAGGCCTTTAGGCCCTCCATCAGAACCATACCCCGACATCGCTCGAAAAGCACAAGGCCACAGGGGAATGCACTGGACTTGCGAGACATATTGGAGGACAAGGCAAGACAATCAAGATCGATCTACGGATCACGTGGGAGCCCCACGATGCGCGACGACTACCGTCGCGCCGGATACAGCAACTCTGGCCGGGCCGAACACAGTAGACAAAGCTCGCTTGAGCTACGTCGTGATATTGCCCAATATAGAGGCGCCGCACACCCACTCTGCTTCACAGATGAAGTAATGGATCATCAAATCCCTGAAGGGTTTAAACCCGTGAACATTGAATCCTACGATGGCACAGCAGACCCCGCGGTTTGGATCGAACACTATCTCCTTCATATCCACATGGCCCGCGGTGACGATCTTCACGCCATCAAATATCTCCCACTCAAGCTTAAAGGACCAGCTCGGCATTGGCTTAACAGCTTGCCAGCAGAGTCAATTGGGTGTTGGGAGGACCTGGAAGCCGCATTCCTAGACAACTTCCAGGGCACATATGTGCGACCACCAGACACCGATGACCTAAGCCACATAATTCAGCAGCCAGACGAATCGGCCAGACAGTTCTGGACACGGTTCTTAACAAAGAAAAATCAAATCGTCGACTGTCCGGATGCAGAGGCCCTCGCAGCCTTCAAACATAACATCCGCGATGAGTGCCTGGCCCGACACCTAGGACAGGAAAAGCCAAAATCCATGGGAGCCCTCACATCACTCATGACCCACTTCTGTGCGGGAGAGGACAGCTGGCTAGCCCGCAGTAATAACCTCAGCAAAAATTCTGGCAGTCCGGATAGCAAGGACCACAATGGCAGGTCGCGTTGCAACAAAAACAAACGCCGCATCAACGGCGATAACACTGAGGATACGGCAGTCAACGCGGATTGAGGCTCAAACCGGTCGTGGAAAAAGCCATTCAAAAGAACTACTCCGGGTCCGTCCAATTTGGACCGAATACTCGACAGCTCGTGCCAGATACACGGCACCCCCGAAAAGCCAGCCAATCACACCAACAGGGATTGTTGGGTATTCAAGTAGGCAGGCAAGTTAATCGCCGAAAACAATGACAAGGGGCTGCATAGCGATGACGAGGAAGTGACCCGGCCGCCGAACAATAAAGGACAGAAGGGTTTCCCCCCACAAGTGCGAACGGTAAACATGATATACGCAACCCACATACCCAAGAGGGAGCGGAAGCGTGCACTTAGGGATGTATATGTGATGGAGCCAGTCGCCCCGAAGTTCAATCCATGGTCTTCTTACCCGATCACTTTCGATCGAAGGGACCACCCCACTAGTATCCGCCATGGCGGATTCGCCGCATTGGTTTTAAACCCAATCATAGATGGATTTCACCTCACTAGAGTCCTGATGGACGGCGGCAGCAGCCTGAACCTGCTTTATCAGGATACAGTGCGCAAGATGGGCATAGACCCCTCAAGGATTAAACCTACAAAAACGACCTTCAAAGGCGTCATACTAGGTGTAGAGGCCAATTGTATAGGCTCAGTCACACTGGAAGTGGTCTTCGGATCCCCGAATAACTTCCGAAGCGAGGAGTTAATCTTCGACATAGTCCCATTAAGCAGCAGCTATCACGCTCTGCTCGGACGAACCGCGTTTGCAAAGTTCAATGCGGTGCCGCATTACGCACACCTCAAGCTCAAGATGCCAGGCCCTCGAGGAGTCATCATGGTCAACGGAAACACGGAACGCTCCCTCCGAACGGAGGAACACACAGCGGCTCTCGCGGCAGAAGTACAGAGCAGCCTCTTAAGGAAATTTTCGAGTCCGGCCATTAAGCGACCGGACACGCCAAAGCGCCGGAGTAACATACAACAAGACCACAGCACGTTCCGAACGCAGCGCCAGAGTAATGCGGCTAACCCCAGCCCTTGCATAATTGCAAGACCAGTCCTTCACGTACATCATTACGCTCTGGAGATACCATGGGCATAGGGGAGGGCACGACCACGACAGCCCAGTGCGGCTCAACCACACGGGGGCTCCCAAGTGTGTTGCTCTTTTTATTTTCTTTTTCTTACCCACAGGACTCCGTTCACGGAGGCCCTATCCGGCAGAGACTGCCGAACTCACGATGCAACAGCCGGGGAAGGAGAAAGGCTACGCGAACACTCGGTGGTCTCCATTACGAGCACTAAATCTGTTTAATACACCATTCCGCAGCCTACCCTCGGAGGAGGACATGTTTAATAGTCCAATCCCTTGCTTACCGCACTATTTGTATCGTTCTGCATTCATAACAATATTTCTGGAATAAACAATGCATCGCTTTTTGCTTATAATTGCATTTCTTTCTTATATATGTTCGTTTATGACATGTTGCATCCGTACACTTTGGTACGGCCGAATACACCAGGGGCTTAAGTTTCCTGCATTATGGTGTGATAAGTCCGAACACTTTCACAAGTGCGGCACCCCGAACTTATAGCATTATATGCATCGGCTCCGAATCATGTCTTGGGTCAATAGTTGGGTTTGCCCGGCTCCCATGTTTTGGTACCTTACGTTCCGTTTTATCGGCTAAGGTAGCACTGGGAGAACCACTGCGACTGTGCCCCGGTTGAGCTGGGCGAGCGCCTTAGTGGAGAAAGCTAAAATTGACCGTCATGATAGGGCGAGAGCTGGTCGCTGTTCGAGAGGTTTTTTTCGAGTCCCTAAAGACTTATGCCGCTTAGAGCGAGGAACCGGCTTTGTCCGGCCCAGGCGTGGATAGCGCCCCGAACTCGGTCTTCCGATCACTAGGGGCTTCGCTGAAATTTAAAATTATAGAATTCTATGGCTAAGTGAGAGTGTTCAAGCATTATAAGTCCGGTTGCCTCGTTCATTGTGTTGAGCGCCTCCCTAGATGGACCCAAAAATGGGAACAAGAGTGCTCAAGTTTATCCCGAACACCCCAGCACTAGCGGCATGGGGGCTGAAGCCGATGACTTGCCATCTCTCAGATTTCATAAACGACCACACAGAAGGTAATATTTTAAATTAATAAGCGTTGCTTAGCGCATATGAACACATTTTCCAGCGCACAGGATAACATAATGCGATTCTACTCAAATATTACATCCTTGGAGCACTCATCCGCAATCATGCGGGCACCCTTCAGGACACTCTTATAATACATTTCGGGCGTACGATACTCCTTGCCCACCGGCGGCGCGTCCGTTGGAAGCTTCTCATCGTCCATCCTGCCCCAGTGCACTTTTGCACGGGCAAGAGCCCGACGGGCACCTTCAATGCAGGCGGAGTGCTTGACGACTTCCACCCAGGGACACGCATCCACGAGCCGCTGCACCAGGCCGAAGTAGCTCCCAGGCATGGCCTCCCCAGGCCACAGCCGAACTATGAGGCCCTTCATGGCCTGTGCGGCTACCTTGTGGAGCTCGACCAGCTGCTTCACTGGTCGCTAAAGGCACGGATGTCTGGCCTCGGCATCTTGAGACCAGAAAACCTTCTCCGTCGAGCTCCCCTCCTCGGCCCGGTAGAAAGCGGCAGCATCAGACACGCTGCAAGGCAGATCTGCAAACGCTCCTGGAGAGCTCCGAATTCAGGTAAGTAACAGGTAATTCACATTCACATGCTTGCTTTGCATGAAAAATGCCTTACCCGCCGCTATTTTCTTCACCGCCTCAATTTCCTGGAGGGCCTTGTGGGCTTCGGCCTTAGCAGCTTTGGCACTCTCAAGAGCCGATGCAAGCTCGGACTCTCGAGTCTTCGAGTCACGCTCCAAACTCTCATGCTTTTCCATGAGGGCCTGGAGCTCTTGCTGCACCTCCACCACCCGCGCCTCCAGCTTCTCTCGCTCAGCTCGTTCCGCGGCTGCATTACGTTTGGCTGCGGATACAGCCTCCTTCAGGGTCGCCACCTCGTTCGTGGCCCCTGGAATACCCACGTTATCCTGGTTATTTCTCTTGCAACCAAAATCCTTTTCTGTAAGGTAAAATTTCAATACGGTGTCACTCACCTTCCTTGTCCTCGAGCTGCTTCTTGGCACAGCCGAGCTCGCTCTCGGACCGCTCGAGGTTCTGCTTCAAAGCATCGACCTCCGCAGTCAGTGCGGCAGAGGTCACCAGTGCAGCCTGCAATCCCATATTGACATATTTTTTAGACCTCCTACGTATATCTTTTTAGATCCTGAGTCCGGCTTTTCTTTCCGAACACCGAACCGAGCATCAGGGGCTACTGTCTATGCAGTACTATACTACATATTTTAATTTTCTTACCTCAAAGCCTATTAGAAGGCTGCTGCAGGCTTCGATCAGCCCGCTCTTGGCGAGCTGAACCTTCTAAATCACCGCACTCATGATAGTGCGGTGTTCTTGTAAGTGCATCTAGTGCCACCCCTAGTTGGTTTTGGAGTATTTATGACAAAGTTGGTTGAGGGACTAATGCGTTTGTGAGAATTGCAGGATAACGCAGGTAGTGTCCCTCATTGATTCGGTTTACCTACCGGAGATGACCACTAAAAATGTATGAAGACATTGAAGACAATGGTGGTATGAGAAGATATTCATATTGAAGACTATGACATGAGAAGACATTGCGTGAAGACTATGGAGCGCGAAGACTATGTGGTTTCGTTGTCTCATTTTCTTCTTTGCTGAGTCATAGGAACCACCGTACTGTTAAGTGGGGTCCAAGTGAACTAAGTCAGAGTGACTGATGTGATGCTCAACTCAAATCCTATGTCTTTGAGCGAAGACAATGAGAGCAAATCTTATCCAGAGCTGGATGAGTCAGCTTTGCTTGTAGCCCAAGTAAAGTTGCCGCGTGTGTTTGAAATCTGACCGTTGGAACACGTGTCGGTTCCTTAGTGACCTGGGTCATTTTGGACAAATCAGGTTGGGTTTCCTAGTGGCTATAAATAGCCCACCCCTACACCATAAATTGGTGGCTGCTCGAGTTTGTGCACGGCTTTTGTCGTTTGAGAGCAACCCACCTCGAAGCATTTGAGAGAGAAATCCTTGCGAGGACAAAGCCCAAACACCCGAGCTAAAGAGTGTTAGGCATCATCAAGTCTTTACATCTGTGTGACTCAAGACTTATTACACTTGAGGGCTGTGAATCCTCCGGCCGGTTAGGCGTCGCGTTCGAGCATCCAAGAGTCATTGTGGATTGCGGTGAATGAAGTCTGTGAAGGTTTGGAAGTCTCCTTGAAGACTTACAGAGTGATTGGGTGAGGACTGGGTGTCCTTAGCTCAAGGGAATAAGGTGAAGACACGGTCTTGAGTTAAATCTCAGCCTCCCTAACGGGCGCACAGTTGTACGAAAGAATGGAACTGGTCCAATAAATCCTGTGTCTTCAACAAGCAACTGGTTCTATCCCTTGCCAACTTTACTTTAGTTTGTCTTCGTGAAGTCATTGCCTATCTGTGTATCTGTTTGACTTCATTGCTTGACTACTATTGTTGATTGGCTTCACACTATCTTCCATCTTGATCCTTACTACCTAACTGCTATTAGTCCCGCACTTTCACATCATTACATACTTGACTATGGCTTGTTTAGGGTAGTTTATCTTCCGCTGCATATCAATTAGGATATTTCTATTGTTTGTCTTTGAAACTTCCAAGTTTTGAAGACTTTCATAAAAATCGCCTATTCACCCCCCTCTAGTCGATACTAGCACTTTCAATTGGTATTAGAGCTTGGTACTCCCTTGTTCTGTGTGATTCGGTTTAACCACCTGGAGTTTCAGCTATGTCGACTGCAGGGATAATCAAGGTCTCCGCTGCTTGCCCCGTGTTCGATGGAACTGAATATCCCTACTGGAAGAATAAGATGCGCATGCATCTTGAAGCCATTGATGTCGACCTCTGGTATGTCGTCAAGAATGGCGTTCCCAAAACCGGTGAAGGTGTCACCCCCACTGATGTCAAGAAGTTCATCCAACTGGACTCTACCGCAAATAACATCATCTGTGGTCATCTGACCAAAGGACAGTATGGCCGTGTGAGTGCTCTGGAAACGTCGAAGCTAGTCTGGGACTGGCTATCCAAGGTCAACGAAGGCGTTTCAACTCAGAGAGATCAAAGAATCAGTGTTCTTCGCAACCTCTTCAACCGCTTCAAGAGAAACGACAACGAAAATGTCTAGCTCACGTTTGATTGCCTCACTGATATCACAAATGAACTTCAAGCTCTTGGAGCAACTGAGATTACCAAGCATGAAATCGTCAAGACACTGCTGAGATCACTTGATAGCTCCTTTGACACCCTTGCCCTCATGATACAAGAACGTCCTGACTTCAAGACACTCGATCCGTCTGATATACTTGAGAGGCTCAACACACATGAGTTCCGACTATCGAGAAAAGAGATATCTATGGCCCAAACTATGGCCAAACTTCGTGCTTTGAAGGCAAAAGTTGTTTCCTCATCGAAGAAGAATCGAATGCAGCTCGAAGATCCACGAAGACATTGGAAGGGAACTTGCTATGCTTGTAAAGAAGTTCCAGAAATTCACAAAGAAGAAAGGCTTCAGAAAGTCCTCACGATCTAGCTCAAGGAATGATGAAGCTTCCACACATGATCACAAGAAGAGAACCTGCCACAAGTGCAAGAAACCTGGTCACTACATATCTGAGTGTCCATAGTGGGACAATGAGAAGAAGAAGAAGAAAAGCAAAGAATATGATTCCGATGACAAGAAGAAGAAGAAATCGTCAAAATCTTCTAAGTCTTCTTCCAAGTCTTCATCATACAAGAAGAGCTCATCTGGCAAGGCTCGTGCTTTTGTTGGCAAGGAAATGGATTCAGAGGAGGAGACTGCTTTGGAGGAGGCGAAGGTGGAGTCTGGAGAGGAGTCTGACCCTGGCGTTGCAAGTCTGGCTCTAGCCACAGCCTATGTTGCCAAGTCCATCTTCAACACTGAAGACAATGACTTCCACACCAACGCTGAAGCTAATGACGAAGACGATCCTACTCCCACCTACTGCTTCATGGCACGTGGTGCCAAGGTAAAATCACGCGATGCTTACTTTCAAACTTCAAGTGAAGATGACTCTGATTGTGAATCCAAACCCAGCTACAAAACACTTGCTAAAATTGCAACTGAACAACAAAAGGCTATGGAACATACTCAAAAACTGTTAGACAAAAGCGATGACCTGTTGGACGCTGAAATGACACGTTCACAGTCCTTAGTTGATGACATAAAAAATCTTCATGCTAAGTACCAAGAACTTGAAGGTCGTCATGAATCGCTCTCAACTACTTATGAAAGGCTCTCCTATGATTATCTTCAAAGGAAACAAGAGCTTGAGAAATTGAGAGCGGCTCATGAAGATCTTCAAAAGGTGAATGAGTCACTTCGTGCTCAACAGATCAATTCCGCTCAGGATGGATTTGAACCACCATGTCTAAAATGCATTGAGCGTGATAACGCTACATCTGTTGCTGAATGTTGCACTACTGCTACTGTTTCATTGTCTTCACCTACTGATGTGGTTACTAACCCCTTTGCGGAGGATACCACTACTGTTGCTAATGAAAATGCTATGTTGAAGACATTGCTTGAAACAAGGATGTACAAAAGTTTGTAGGGACATCAGACTCTCTGTGATGTCCTCAAAAAGCAGATTCTGAACCGAAACCCTAGGAAAGAGGGTGTTGGGTTCGAAAGGAAAATGAATGTTGATGGCTCGTCTTTGGAAGCTTTGAGCGGTACCCCAAAACCACATGGGTTGCTACAAAGGAACCTTGAGTAGATCCATCCACTTTATCTGGCTTTACCTGTGCTAATCCTATTATCATTGATGAATCCTTTGATGCAAACTATAAGCTGTTCAAAAATCAGAATGGTGAAGTGTTTGCCAGGTACATTGGTACTAATTGCAGGAATGGACCACCTATGAAGAAGATCTGGGTACCTAAGCAGTACATTGAGAATCTTCCTGTGAATGTCGTCATGACACCACCATGGAAGAAGACAAACCCCAGACCAATAGCTTCATGTGGCCCAAAGGCTTCATACAGATGCATGACTCATATGAGTCACCCTAACGCCAATGTTTTGCAGGGAAATCATGCTCAGACTTATGAATATGAGCGTGTATCTTCGAACCGCTATGTTCATAGGACTAAGAACTTTTCTGCTTATTCATATGAGTATCATTCATCTCCTGCAAGGCTATTTGCTAGGGCTCCAAAGCCAAAATTCTCAGATGCTGCACTAAGACTCATTGCTTCTAAGCCCCCACTGAAGATGTGGGTGGCAAAGAAGAACTAACTCTCTTTTGCAGAAAACGGTCTCTAGCCAGCAATCAATGGCGTCCGACACTATTGCTGTAGACCTAAAACTGATTTAGGACGCACGATAAAATGTCATTCTATATACTTCATCTGAATCTCTTATCAGTCATACTATGTCCTAACCCTGATATAAGATGTGACTGTCCCTATATGTGTCAAATGCTTATGCTTCAAAACACTCTTGTGAAGCCTATCCTCCTAACTGCACTGTAGGGTACATCACCAAAAGCTTGAGAATGGATTATGGACAGTGGATGCACAAATCATATGACTGGTGATGGAAGTTTTCTCATGGACTCAACCTTACGTCCATCCGACAAGAGTCACATTACATTTGCTGACACTGGTAAAAGCAAGGTATTGGGTCTAGGTAGAGTTGCAATCTCAAAGGATCAACACATGGATAAAGTGATGCTTGTTGAATCCCTTGGTTTCAACTTAATGTCTATCTCAATGCTTTGTGACTTGAACATGATTGTGATATTTGGCAAATATCGTTGCCTTGTACTAATGGAATCTGACAAATCTCTAGTCTTTGAAGGATATCGAAAAGATGATCTATACATGGTAAATTTCTCAGCAGGTCCACAGCTTGCCATATGTCTTCTCACAAAAGCTTCAGAATGCTGGCTCTGGCATCGAAGGCTGGGACATGCTGGCATGAGGAACTTACACTCACTTGTCAAGAAGAAGCATGTCATTGGCATCGAGGATGTCAAGTTCAAGAAGGATCATCTGTGTGGTGCCTGTGAAGCTGGAAAGATGACAAGGGCAAAGCACCCCTCAAAGACAATCATGAAAACATCTCAACCCTTCGAGCTGTTACACATGGACTTATTTGGACCTACGCACTACTCCACCCTCACAACAAACTATGGCTTCGTCATTGTTGATGACTACTCAAGATACACATGGGTTCATATAATTCTTTACAAGACTGAAGTGCAAGATGTCTTCAGGCGCTTCGCAAATCGAGCAATGAACAATTACGGTGTGAAGATCAAGCACATCAGAAGTGACAATGGCACTGAATTCAAGAACACTATACTTGATCTGTATCTGGATACAATGGGAATCACTCATGAGTTCTCTGCTCCTTACACACCTCAGCGAAACAGCATTGTTGAGCGCAAAAACAGAACCCTCATTGAGATGGCTCAAACAATGCTAGATGAGTACAAGACACCAAGAAAGTTTTGGCCTGAAGCTATTGATACAGCATGTCACATCATCAACCGTGTGTACATTCATAAGCTTCTGAACAAAACATCATATGAGCTCCTTCTTGGCAAGAAGCCAAGCGTCGATTACTTGAGTATTTGGAGCAAGATCTTTGGATAAAGGATCCCCATCACAAGTCAAAATTGCACCTAAGGCTCACGAAGGCTTCATGCTTGGCTATGGAAAGGATTCACACTCCTACAGAGTCTTCAACCTTTATCTCTACAAGATCGTTGAAACTATGGATGTGAAATTTGATGAAACCAATGGTTCACAAAGAGAGATTCTGCCAAGTACACTTGATGAAGCTCCTTCAAACGAGTCTATCAAGCTGATGGGAACTGGTGAAATCATGCCCTCTGAAGCACAGCCTAAAGAGGAACTTATCATCTCTACACCAAATCAACCTGAAGACAGTGCTCAGACTGAAGACAATCCTCCCAATGATGAGCCAGAGCAAAACCTTCGTCTTGTTCATCCTCGTGTTGCAAATGAAGTTAAAATAGAGAAGATAATTGACAGCATCAATGCACCTGGTCCGCTCACTCGATCAAGAGCAACACAGCTAGCAAACTTCTGTGGGCACTTTTCATTTGTGTCAATATCAGAACCCAAGAAAGTTGCTGAAGCTTTTATGGAACCTGAATGGATTCAAGCCATGCAAGAAGAACTTCAACAGTTCAAACTGAATAATGTCTAGGAACTTGTCAAGCGACCTGATCCTCGCAAGCATAACATTATTGGAACAAAATGGATATATCGAAACAAGCAAGATGAGCATGGTCAAGTCGTCAGAAACAAAGCACGTCTTGTGGCTCAAGGATACACTCAAGTTGAAGGAATTGACTTGATGAAACATTTGCTCCTGTTGCTAGGCTTGAAGCTATTCAGAGTATCTTGCTAGCCTCGCTAATCATCACAATATCTTGCTATATCAAATGGATGTAAAGAGTGCATTTCTCAATGGCAAGATTGAAGAAGAAGTATATGTCGCACAACCCACGGCTTTGAAGATCCAAAACATCCCGATATGGTGTACAAGCTAAACAAAGCAATCAGATGGCCTCAAACAAGCCCCTCGTGCTCGGTATGATACAATCAAAGACTTCAAGAGAAAAGGCTTAACTGGATCTCTCAATCCCCTCTCTTCACGAAGACATATGATGGTGAACTGTTTGTGTGCCAAATATATGTGGATGACATAATCTTGGATGCACCAACCGAAATACAGTGATGAGTTTGGGTACATGATGCAAGAGCAATATCAAATGTCCATTATGGGTGAGCTGAAGTTCTTCCTTGGTCTTCAAATTAAATCGGCAGAGGAATGGCATCTTCATATCTCAAGAGAAATACCTCAAAGATTGTGCGAAGAAGTTTGGAATGGAAGACTACAAAGGCTACACGGCGTAATGCCACCAAACACCATCTTGGTCCCGGCGACAATGGTAAAGAGTTCGATCAAAAGGTATATTGCTCCATGATTGGTTCTTTGCTTTATTTATGTGCATCTAGGCGGATATTATGCTTAGCATTTGCATGTGTGCTCGATTCAAGCGGCACCAAAGGAATCGCATCACTTAGCGTGAAGCGAATTCTTGATATTTGGCTTACACCCCAACACTCGGATTATGGTATCCCAAGGGCTCAAAATTTGATTTGGTTGGATTCTCGGATGCTGATTATCTTTGGTGACAAGGTGGATCGCAAGTCTACATCGGCACATGTCATTTTCTTGGTCGATCACTTGTCTGTTGGTCTTGAAGAAGCGTAACTGTATCACTCTCAACTCTGAATCTGAATACATTCTTCTTTGGATTCTGTTGTGCTCAGCTTCTATGGATGAAGCAAACTCTCAAGGATTATGGCATCAACCTGAAACAAGTACCTCTCTTCTGCGACAACGAAAGTGCCATAAAAATAGCCAACAATCCAGTCCAACACTCAAAGACAAAGCACATTGAAATTCGTCATCACTTTCTCAGAGATCATGTTATGAAGAAAGATATCGATATCATTCACGTCAACTTCGAAGAGCAATGGCGATATCTTCACAAAGCCCTTGGATGAGAAAAGGTTTTGCAAGTTATGGTGTGAGCTAAATATCTTGGAATCCTCTAATGTCCTGTGATCAGGCACACATCCTAACACTTATGCATGTTGATGACTTAGATGTGCAACACACAAAGTAATGTATATCTTCAATCAATGAAGATTTACACTCTGAGTGTGAATATATTAACATGGAATTTGAGTTCGGAGCGCCACGATAATTGTGCGCCGTGTCTGGGTGTAATACTTCCTATACGGTGGGTAACGCCACCACCAACTTTCTTTGTTTGAAGTGTTTCATTCAAGGCGTTATATTGCAATGACTTCGCATTTGGTTTGTCTTCAGTTTCAATTTGTCTTCATGACTTTCTGCACTATGATGATTTGATTGCTTTCTGATATATATATACTAGTGTTCTGTCCTCTACAACATTCACTTATAGCTATGTCTTCAAGATTGGATCTTTTGAACTAAGTGAATGTGATCGGACCCTAACCTCTCTATGCTTCCTATCTCAAAATCTATCTATCCAAATCATATGCATTCTATTGAAACTGTCGAATGTCTTCTCTGCGTCCTAGTCAGCAGAAGGCAAAGAGACAAACATTAAATCTGTTTTAATGGCTTATCTTTATTGTTGAAATCCGGAGAAGCCGGAACAACTCTCCGACATGCCTGGCAGGCGTGGGAACATGGGACAACCCTGAGTGTGTTGCATGCTTGCCATGTGCCCCTCAGATGTGAACCGCCAGGGGCACCAGTGTAATTGCGCTGTGTCTCTCACCTACTTATAAATACTTGTCCCCTGCGGTAAAGAAATACTTCTTCCACCTCTCCACCTCCGTCAAAACCCTAGCGCCACCGCTAGCTCGCGACGACGCCGGCGACGAAGCGCTTAGCTGCCGCGACTTCTCCGACGCCGTCCTCACGCCGGCCGCGGACATCGTCCTCTCCGCCGTCGCCGTAGGTGTCCTTCGTCGCCAAGTTAGGGCACGGTGGGCTGAACTGCTCGGTCTCCTATTCTTCCATCTAGCAGTTCTTCATGCGGTAATTATTTTTTGACTATGAACAGTAGGGTAAAACCCCACTGCAATTTTTATTAATAAAAAGTAGCACAAATAGAAGAACAAAAAACAGAAAACCAAAAAACAGCAAGCTATACAGTAAAGGGCTTGAGAAAAGCCCTTGAGAAAAGAAAAGAACTAGAACTATAGCTAAAACTATAAACTAGGAAAGAAAGAAAACAAAAGGTCTACTTAAGTGGCTAATAAGGTAGTTAGCCAGATGTTGAATTCAGCAGCATATTTGGCCTTGATCCTGTGGGATAACAGCTTTAGTTCTTCAAAGTAGATGTGTTTCCATCCCTGGAAAGATGGCTGTATGTGCTCAAAAATCTTGTTGTTTCTAGAAATCCAGATGGCCCAAGATCCCAGTATAATGATCTCCATGTAGAAAGGAACATTCAGTTTTTCCTTGAGATCTTGAAAGGCCTCTAACACAGATAGATTTGGAGTTCTTTGTGGACAGATGAAGTTCCAACATGTTCTAGAGAATTGGCACCCCCAGAATAAATGATGCAGAGTTTCTTCTTGTTGGCAATTCATGACAGCACATGTATAATCATCCAAAATCATAGTTTTCCTTCTTAGCAAGTTTCTTGTGTTAAGTCTGTCATGCAGTAGCATCCAGAAGAACATTTTGTGCTTAGGTTGACATGAGGACTTCCAAATCCAGGCAAAATGAGGTGGAACTTGTTTGACACCTATGATCACTGTATATGCTTTTGAAGCAGAAAAAGTATTGTTGCCCCATATATAGCTCCAAGTGTCAGACATATGCAAAAATTCTGATTGTCTGAGATGATGACAAATTTCTTCTAATATCATAAACTGCT
Organism: Aegilops speltoides; assembly: GCA_021437245.1. NCBI lineage: Eukaryota > Viridiplantae > Streptophyta > Magnoliopsida > Poales > Poaceae > Aegilops > Aegilops speltoides. The sequence continues at coordinate 260,086,495 of CM038141.1, forward strand.
GGTATGCTTGATTAGACAGAGGCAGATGGAATAGATCTTTAAGATACTCAGTGTTCACCACTTGTTGAACTGTCATTGTAGCATCTTGCACAAAGGAATAAAGGTGTGGGTATTTGTGTTGTAAAACCTCATTTCCCCACAAATCAGACCAAAAGAATGCTGTTCTACCATCCCCTAAGTTACATCTTGCCATGGCTTTATATTGATCTATTAATTGAAGTATGGATCTCCACCAGAAAGACCCAACCAAGTCATTCCCTGGTAACTTATTGTCCTGGTAGTGTATTTCCCAAATGAGATTCACCCAAGGGATATCGTGCCTGTTGTAAAATTTATGCAGATTTTTCATTAACAAAGCCTTGTTGTGTGCAAAGATATCCATCACTCCCAAACCCCCTTGCACCTTTGGCCTACAAACAGTTGCCCAAGCAACAGAGGCAGGTCTGTGATCCTCCATGTCAGAACCTCTCCATAAACAGTGTCTCAAGTATTTTATTACTTGAAGCTTAATGGTTACTGGCACATCTAAGCAAGCCATGAAGAATATTGGCAAGGTTGCCAAAACAGATTTCACGAAGCGATGCACTTGACACTTGTCATGAAGGTAGCCAGGCCTGCTAATCTTTTTGCAATTCTTTGGACCATTGGCATACATTGTTCCACAGTGGGCTTGGATAAGCCTAAAGGAAGTCCTAAATAAGTGAAAGGGAAGACTCCTCTTTGGCAGTTCAATGTATGGGTAAAGACATCCACTCTATCCTCACTGATATTAATAGGGACCATGATAGATTTCTGGTAATTAACTTTGAGACCTGTAGCTGTGGCAAAAGAGTTCAGAAGAGCTTTGAGACAAAATAATTCTCTGGCATCTGCTTTCATAACCAGCAATGTATCATCTGCATACTGCACTATTGGGAAATCAGGGCATGAGTTAATTTGAATAGGAGCAGTGAGCAGTCCCATATCCCTTGCTTTATTAAGAATGGTTTGTAAAAGGTCAGCAGCCAACACAAATAGTAGTGGAGAAAGTGGATCTCCTTGCCTGACACCTCTTCTACAATATAATTTTTTCCCAGGAACCCCATTAAGTAGAACAGCAGAAGTAGCAGATGTAAATAAGATTTGAATCCATGATATCCATCTTTCTCCAAACCCTTTTGCTCTGAGGATGTCAATGATTGCTTGATGTTCAATTGTGTCAAAAGCCTTTTCAAAATCTAATTTCAGTACCAGCAGTTCCTTTCTTGATTGAAACATTGATGCAGATATTCATAGGACCAACCAAGACAGTCTTGAATCACCCTGTCCTTGAGGAACCCATACTGATTGATATGGATGAGCTGCAAAATTATTTTTTGTAGTCTATTGGCCAAGAGTTTTGTAATAATTTTGAATACTCCATTCAATAGGGATATAGGTCTGAAGTCATTAGGACTCATAGGCACCTCTTTTTTTGGAATTAAAGTTATGTATGAAGTGTTGATGCTCTCCAAAGAGATGTTTCCAGCATGAAAAGCATGGATGAGGTTTTTCACATCTGGTCCTATAACTCTATTTTTACCACCTTTTTGATCTTCAAGATTCATCCTTTTTATCGAAAGTGGTTTCTGTCTATTCAAGTTAGATCTATTCTGTCTGCATCTCATACTGCCTAGTCGATTCACTTAGATTTCCTGTCTAGTTTGATTCCTCACTTGTACTTATTCACGGATTGGTACAAATCTGGAACCAACTCACCTATATAAGTGAATGTCTTTGCATCATGAGGTCAATGTCTTCAAACTGATTTATCTTCAAAATCTTCTGAGAATGCATATGACCTCTTCCCCTTCCCTCGCATCTCTAATCTTTGTCACGGTACATGTCGTGTGGAGAATCCCTTGGTTCTCATAGTCTGCATTCGTTTGCAGAATACTTACAGCATCATATAAATTCTACTGAAGCCAGTTCCTGCTTGACCAACAAGCGTAAATCTCTGAAGCCCTTGAACATATTAAAGCCTTTCAGCTTGAAGTTCATGGCTGCAGAAAAATCAGCAAGGAAGGGTGGCAGACAACGCAGAGAAGGAACATCCAAAGATCTGCCTGATGACTTAGCAGAACTATACAAGACAGATCCTGAAGAGAATTATCATCAGAGAAAGACGCGAATCCAATGGATTCGACGCTATTGGGATGAGGAGTGGTTCAAGTACAAGTTTGTGACGAAGGAATATGCAGAGAAGAATGCCATCAAGAGACCTTGGGGTGATATCCTCTATCGAGGCCTTCAACCCAAGAGCAGAGCTGAAGCCATTGACCAAGGCTTCTATCCTTGCATGGTCCGTGGACCACAACCTGAGAACGCAGATCCCACCTCACTACTATGGTGTCGTGACGATTCTCTCTTCAAGCGCAACTACCAGTTTGCTGTGGTTTCGGCCAAGAAGAACAAGAAGTCCTTGGGTTTGGACTTCAACCCAGGTCCCTCTGCTCCCCGTGCTGACGGCTCCCGTGATGCCAATCCCAATGTCATCGGCCCCTTCGCCAACCTTGACGGCCTCATCACCTACATCATGGTCCAAGGTGCCAGAGTAGATCATTCTGACAATGGTGCTGACTCCGATGAAGCCCCTGCTCCTCCTCCAAAGCCGCAGAAGCAAAAGAAGTCCAAGGCTTCAACCTCAACTGCACCTCCAAAGACTTCTCATGCGAAGCCACTGGCCACTGCACCTCCTGAAGCCAGTGTGCAGTCTGAAGATCAATCCTGTGTCTCCAAGAGAACGGACAAGAAGAAGCAACTTGTCAGACCATCCGATCAAAGAGCCTTGACTCCTGCTCCCATTCTGCATGAAGAACCCATTGATCTGTCAAGTGATGAAGATCTTGCTGATGATGCCCTTGAGCAGCTGATCAAGAGCAAGGAAGAAGCAGAAATCTTCAGCAACTTGCCTCTCTTTGATGTGGCCATCATTCATAATTTCATTGATGAGTGGTTTGACACCCCCAACGTCAGCTTTGAAGATTTATAGCTCCCCATCGGCCTCAGTGTCGCCTTCAATGGCGCCATTGCTTCTGAGCTAGCTCTCGCTCAGCGCATCGTTGAGCTCAAAAACAAGATTGATTATGAGAAGGCTCAATTCAAGAAGCATGTGGCCAAGCTAAGTGTTCAAGACGTCCGCAACTTCAAAGTCATGCTACATGAGCTTAAAGAAGCTTTTCTGAAGAAGCGTGAAGAAGCTCAGGGCTCTCAAGAGCGCATGAAGATTTTGGCTAACAAGTGTGTGCTCGCCTACAATGAGGCTGAAAAGCGCAAATCACTTGGCCGTCCTGGCATTGACCCCAGGATGGCTGCAAAGAAGAAGAAGAAGCACCCTGCTGAATAGCGTGAACCTTCCAGCCAAGAAGCCCCTCGCATTATCTTCCCAAGCAGCATGACTGGCTCGAAGTCAAAGGTCACCACAACAGCTTCAGAACAGAAGAAGACGAGGGCTGCTGAGGCTGAAGCCAGAAAGAGAAAGAATACTGAAGCCTCTGATGCCGCTCCCTCCAAGAAGAAGCGCAAGACCAAGAAGACGAGGGCTGCTTCCACAGAGCCCTTAGTCGTTGAACCCATTTCCGTGGTTCGCCCGACATCAGAACATCAAGAACGACGAATGGTAGTCCATGAGCCTGCTCCCACAGAGGCTCATGAAGCTGAAGATATTCCAATTTGAACCCACCTTCGCCAAGACACTGGTCATGATGACAATGTGGCTGATGATGAAGTTCTTCCTCAGATCGAACATAACGTGGTATCATCGCCTGTTCAAACGAACAGCGAACTCATCAGCATTGGTCGTCCCTTGACGCCAATTACTCAGGATGCATCGTGGGCTGATCACCCACAACAACAAGACTCCCCCAGTACTCCCCAACAACAACAACAAGCTACACCCCCCATGCAAGAAGAGGATGAAGACTTTCAGGCCCAGCCAACTCCATCTCCTAAGGCAAAGCCAGCACTTCGCAGGCTTCACAGAGGACAAAGGCCTCAAGTCCCTCTGTTGAGCGTTCCAGAAGGAGAAGTGCAACGTTCACCTGTTGCACATCAAGTATTTTATGAGCCTGCTCCAACAGTGAATGTCTCTGAGTCTGAACCACATGCTGCTGAAGACATTCCGGCTGCATCAGCCGATGAAAATGAAGAAGAAGTACGTGTACCTACTCCCCCAGCGATTGAAGAAGAAGCGGTTCGGATGTGAGCGTTCGCAGGCCCGACCCTCCTGTTCGTCAAGAGGAGGTTGACAATGTTGAGGCTGCCACCACCAACGCTAATGAAGCCAGTGACGTAGTCATGGCTGACGCTAATGTGGAGCCTGCGCCAACTAGTGTGCCTGAAGCTAATGTGGCCACTGAACCTGAAACCACTGATGCTGCACCTGAAGCCAATGAGGATGCTGCACCTGAAGATAATATGACAACTGCTCCCGAAGCACCTGTTGTGCAGCCTGACGCCTCAGCTGTTGCCCCTGCTCCTGTTCCACCACCAAGGCCTCACACCATTGAGCAAGCATACAATCACGGTCAGCTTACCACTGTTCGATGGCCCATTCTGGTGCCTCCGCCCTCTGCCTCAGGACCCCAATTTGACTATCATGTTGAGCATATGCCTCAGGTCCAGAAGCCAAAGCCCAGGTTGCCAAGGTTTCCAGGTACTGCCAACTCACCAGGGTCCTTCAATGCTAATGGCTTCAAAAGCGACAATACCTTCTTTGACAGCGCCAAGAACCCCTACTCCAAGCCAAGGATATCATCAGATAGGTTCTAGAGCTATCAGCAGAGAAGCTATTACTCCTGTGTACTATATGATCAAGGGCGCATTTTCCCTCATATGCGCCTCGACACTAAAGCTATTGCTGGACTGCAGTGCTTAGAAGAAGCACTTGATTGCTTTCGTGATGCTGGTCTGCTCCACTTTGTGACAAACAAAGAACATTGGAATGAAGAGCTATTGCTTCAATTCTATGCCACTCTGCACATTCGCGGCTACTACAGGGACATCAAGACATGGGTTCTTGAGTGGATGACTGAAAATGTTCATCATGAAGCGAAAGCTATGGATATCATTGAGCTTACATGGCTAGCCACTCCTGGAGAACTATATGAACCTGACTGTCAGCTACACCGCAATGCTGTGGAAAGCATCTTTCATAAGCCAGAACCCAATATGAGCCAGATGTTGAGCATGATGAAGCCTTTGCCATCGACGCTGAGTATCCCACATTTCTTTGTTGAAGACCTTGAGTATCGCCTCGCACCATATATCATATCATCGAGCAAACTCTATGGCGGTCAAAGGACACTCATCGTGACCAAGCTTGAAGGAGCTATGAAGACTTTGGTCTTCTATATTCTCAATGGCATCAACTTCAACACTCAGAATTCTTCATCGTGCAACTTGTCGCTTCCGGATCGACCTATTTGGTGCGAAGTTTTATGCTCCATGGGTCATGCGCCTCATCAAGCGACACTCATCATCAATTATCAGCCTCTCGCCGCAATCATATAATATTTCTGCCAGAGGTTGATATGTCAGTTGATGCTATATACTCTGACCCTGCCAAGACGCCTCTTTGTCTTCAGAATGCCGAGCACCAAAGCTTCACTTAGCCTGTCGAAGGTGTTCAAGCAGTGACTCGAATCTATCCACTGGCTGGAAACACTCGTCTGCCTCATCGTGCACCCACTGAAGCTACTGAAAGCACCATTGCGCAAAGGCCTCGGAAGCGTTCTCGCATTCTCAACGACCGAGAACTTCTTGTGGCCCTTCATCAGAAACAGGATAAGCATCATTTCTGGCTCAAGAGACAGATGCAAAGCCTCTTGGTGGATGTTAATCGCATTCGCAACCTTGCCACCAAGAATGCCTTTGTTGCTCATGAAACTTGCCGGCGATCATGGAAGAGTTTGACCGCCTTTCGTCTTTGAAGCTGATCTTCAAGGCGATGGCTTCAATGAAAGATTCGGTTTGACTCCACTCCTCCACGGACTGCTGTCTTCGTCGCACCCCATCTCTTGAAGACTCGAATATTCTTCTTCCGGCGGCAGTTAGTGCGAGTGATCGATGATGAAGATGATGCTACTTCACCACCTCCTACTACTGCGGCGCGCCGACCTTTGCACTAAGTTAAATGCACCGCCAACCAACAACAACAACCCTGCTGCTTCACCTACTCATGATGACGAGTAGATGCTCTATGTCTTCAAACCTTTTTGGTCCATACTGACAAAAGGGGGAGAAGCGTATGAGTTGATAGTCTTCAAGCGGGTTCATATGGGCGGTTGCATTATATTTTGCTGCGTGCTTACAACTCTTGCTTTTTGAAATATTTGGTTCTCTGAGTTATAACACCTAAACTTGATGGTCGTCTGCTACTTATTTGCTTTACTGTGATGCGATGATAAATTCCGCATGTGCGATGATAACTTCCGCACTTAGATCATTCTGCAGACTTCCATTTTTCATTATGCATGTCATTCTACTTGCTATATCATTTCATGCATGATGAATTATCTTCATAAGTTGAAGTGGATCTCCACAAGTACAACCTGCCATGTGCATTTGCATTCCAAAAGCAAATTACTTATATGCACATCTTTGGGGAGCCCTTGCAACTTATGAAGACAATTCCTATCCTTACAATTTCACATACTTTATCCCGTTGAAAACTTCAACCAGTTTGTCATCAATCACCAAAAGGGGAGATTGTAAGTGCATCTAGTGCCACCCCTAGTTGGTTTTGGAGTATTGACGACAAAGTTGGTTGAGGACTAATGCGTTTGTGAGAATTGCAGGATAACGCAGTAGTGTCCCTCATTGATTCGGTTTACCTACCGGAGATGACCCTAAAATGTATGAAGACAATGAAGACAATGGTGGTATGAGAAGATATTCATATTGAAGACTATGACATGAGAAGACATTGCGTGAAGACTATGGGCCTTGAAGACTATGTGGTTTCGTTGTCTCATTTTCTTCTTTGTTGAGTCATAGGAACCACCGTCTTTGTTAAGTGGGGTCCAAGTGAACTAAGTCGAGTGGTGATGAGATGCTCAACTCAAATCCTATGTCTTGAGCAAAGACAATGAGAGCAAATCTTATCCGAGCTGGATTAGTCACTTTGCTTGTAGCCCAAGTAAAGTTGCCGCGTGTGTTTGAAATCTGACCGTTGGAACACGTGTTAGTTCCTTAGTGACCCAGGGTCATTTTGGACAAATCAGGTTGGATTGCCTAGTGGCTATAAATAGCCCACCCCCTACACCATAAATTGATGGCTGCTCAGAGTTTGTGCATGGCTTTTGTCGTTTGAGAGCAACCCACCTCGAAGCATTTGAGAGAGAGAAATCCTTGCGAGGACAAAGCCCAAACACCCGAGCCAAAGAGTGTTAGGAATCATGAAGTCTTTACATGTCTGTGTGACACAAGACTTATTACACTTGAGGACTGTGAATCCTCCGGCCGGTTAGGCGTCGCGTTCTGAGCATCCAAGAGTCATTGTGGATTGCCGGTGAGCGAAGTCTGTGAAGGTTTGGAAGTCTCCTTGAAGACTTACGAGTGATTGGGCAAGGACTGGATGTCCTTAGCTCAAGGGAATAAGGTGAAGACACGGTCTTCGAGTTAAATCTCAGCCTCCCTAACTGGACGCATAGTTGTCACAAAGAATCTGAACTGGTCCAACAAATCTGTGTCTTCAACAAGCAGCTGGTTCTATCCTTCCCAACTTTACTTTAGTTTGTCTTCGTGAAGTCATTGCCTATCTGTGTATCTGTTTGACTTCATTGCTTGACTACTATTGTTGATTGGCTTCACACAATCTTCCATCTTGATCCTTACTACCTAACTGCTATTAGTCCTGCACTTTCACATCATTACATACTTGACTATGGCTTGTTTAGGGTAGTTTATCTTCCGCTGCATATCAATTAGGATATTTCTGTTGTTTGTCTTCGAAACTTCCAAGTTTTGAAGACTTTCATTAAAATCGCCTATTCACCCCCCCTCTAGTCGATACTAGCACTTTTAGTTCTTCTTTGATGGAAGTGCCGTTGAGCGCCTCCAGCAAGTTATCCAGCACCTCCGGTTGGACGGAGGCCGCCAGTGTCACAGTCTTGCCCTTCTTGCGAAGGGGCCACCTACCGGACTCCGGAACCACTACAGGTTCCGGTGCGGAGTCCGATATGAAGTCTGGGAGGTTACCCTGCGGCACCTCCGGAGCCTCCTCCTCCTGATGGGTCCCCTCCTGGGATCCCACCTTGGCGTCGTTAGCGTCACGAGGAGTGGAGGCGGTCGGAAGGGAATCCATATCCGACGTGCCCAAGGACCCGCTCGACGAAGCGGGAAGATCATCCTTAGCCGGACTATAGGTTGTGTGCGGCATTAGAAAGACACCGCGTGGCAGAAAGAAAAATAATAAATCATTCAGGAATCCGGATACTTACGATCTTGCCAGGGGCTTGGCCCTTGAGGGCCACTCCTCGTCGCCGTCGCCGGCGTTGGCGGAGCAGTCCGGAGGAAGGGTCCTTCCTTTCTTGGACCCTTCGGCCTCCCTCGCTGGGGAAGCCTTCCTCTTCTTCTCTCCCCCTCTTGGGGGAGGCCTCTTTCTCCTCCTCATCTTCAGGGGAGGAGTCCGCCTCGGAGTCATCGGACGATGAGTCCGATACCACCAGGCGTCGGGAACTCCTTTGGGTTCCCGTGGCCTTCTTCTTGGCCTTCTTCTCCGGCACCACGTAAAGTGCCGGGACCAGCAGCCCCATCAAACGGGTGTCCGCTGGGTCTTCTGGAAGGGGAGCCGGACAGTTAACCTGTCCGGACGTCTTCTGCCAGTCCTGTTAAAGGCATTGGGAGTTTAGATCCCACATAGAGTCAAACTATGAAGGAAATGGGTGTACCATAAAGGATAACATAGCTTACCTCGCCGGCCGGGCGCTGCGTGCTGAATCTGCGATCTTCAGTTGCGGATGCGGGGTCTTATCCACCCTTGAACAGCACCCTCCAGGCAGCTTCGTACGTCGTGTCGAAGAGCCCGCTCAGGGTCCGGTGCTGTGTCGGATCAAACTCCCACAAATTAAAGGCCCATTGCTGGCAGGGGAGAATCCGGCGGACGAGCGTGACCTGGATCACGTTGACAAGCTTAAGCTTCTTGTTCACCAGGGTCTGGAGGCAGGACTGGGGTCCGGTCAGCTCCTCCGAACTACCCCATAGCAAGCCCTTCTCTTTCCACGAGGTGAACTTGGGGGCCGCTGCCCATTTAGGGTCACGCGGCTCGGTGATGTAGAACCACCCCGATTGCCACCCTTTGACGGATTCCACAAAGGCGCCCTCGAGCCAAGTGACGTTGGGCATTTTGCCCACCATGGCGCCTCTGCACTCCGCTTGGACGCCCTTCACCACCTTCGGCTTGACATTGAAGGTCTTTAGCCACAAGCCGAAGTGGGGCTGGATGCAGAGGAAGGCCTCGACACCGACGATAAACGCCAAGATGTTGAGGATGAAGTTTGGCGCCAGATCATGGAAGTCCAGCCGTAGTAGTACATGAGCCCCGGACCAAGGGGTGAAGTAGGAAGCCCGATCCAGCGGAGGAAGTGGGGAAGAAATCGACCCTCTCATGAGGCACTGGGGGTGGGGATGAGCTGCCCCTCGTCGGGCGGCCGGTGCGTGATGTCATTTGGACAGGTATCCGGCGCGCGCAACTTCTTGATGTGCCCTCCGAACGGAGGAGGCCATCCACTTGCCTCCCGCTCGAACATGGCTGGAGAAGGTTGAGGCAAGATGTGCGGACTTGTATTTGGAGCTCGAGTCGAAAAGGAGATGGATAAGCAAAGGAGGAATAAGGCGAGGTAAAAAGGTGGATCCTTATCCCTTATATGTGGGCGGGACGAAGACTATGCGTCCCCACCGCCCGGTAAAACTCGCTTATCTCCCAAGCACCACAATCAATGGCACGGTTGGGTTACCCGTCCGTATTGATGGGAATCCCGAATAAGGGGAACACGATCTCTGCCGACAAGGCGTGCTAAGGAAACCACTTCGCTAAACGCTACCGAGGTGGTATAATAAAAGCGATTCAAGTAAAGGCTTGGTAGTGGTGTGGCCACGCCACAAAATCGTCACAGATTGAACTTGTGTAAATATTATTCTCTCTACGGTGGTATGTGGAATTTATTTTGCGAGCCGGACACTATCTGGTGTTCACAATCTTCTATGAATTATTCGGAGGAGGAACCCGCCATGCAATGCCGAAGACAATATCGCGCCGGACTAAATCGTCATTGAACCCTGGTTAGGGGGCTACTTGAGGAGTCTGGACTAGGGGTGTCCGGATAGCGGACTATCATCATCGGCGGACTCCAAGAGTACGAAGATACAAGATTGAAGACTTCGTCCCGTGTCCGGATGGGACTTTCCTTGGCGTGGAAGGCAAGCTTGGCAATACGGATATGTAGATCTCCTACCATTGTAACCGACTCCGTGTAACCCTAGCCCTCTCCGGTGTCTATATAAACCGGAGGGTTTTAGTCCGTAGGACGAACAACCATGACAACAATCATACCATAAGCTAGCTTCTAGGGTTTAGCCTCCTTGATCTCGTGGTAGATCCACTCTTGTACTACCCATATCATCAATATCAATCAAGCAGGAGTAGGGTTTTACCTCCATCGAGAGGACCCGAACCTGGATAAAAACATCGTGTCCCTTGTCTCCTGTTACCATCCGCCTAGACGCACAGTTCGGGACGCCCTACCCGAGATCCGCCGGTTTTGACACCTCCAGCTACCTCCAGCTCAATCTTGCCTACAGGGTACGCCGACTTACCAGGCACCACTCCATGGAAAACAATATTGGAGGTCTTAAGATTTTTATCGGTTAATCCCATGTGACGGGAAGTATCATAATAAAGGATATTAATGCTGCTACCTCCATCCATGAGTACCTTAGTGAATTTGTATCCACCAACCTGAGGCGCCACCACCAAAGCTAAGTGACCCGGATTATCAACCCGGGGCGGGTGATCCTCTCGGCTCCACATAATGGGTTGCTCAGACCATCGCAAGTATAGGGGAACTGCCGGCTCAAGGGCGTTCACAGCCCTCTTGTGAAGCTTCTGGTCCCGCTTGCATAGATTCGTGGTGAAAATGTGGTACTGTTCGCTATTCAACTGCTTCGGTTGACTTTGATATCCAGACTATTGCTGTTGCTGATTCCCTTGGCCAGCTTGTTGATTGTAACCACCCTGATTACCTTGATCATAACCACCCTGATTACCTTGATGATAACCACCCTGATTACTTTGATGGTGTTGGTGGCCCTGGAAGCCAGAATTAGAACCGCCACCTCCGTAGCCCGGGCCATGAGAACCGCCACCACCGGAACCTGAGCTGCCACCCGGCCCATGATTGCTGTGAAACGAGTTAGAATTTTTAAAAGCTCTCATAATTGAACAATCTTTCCAAAGGTGAGTAGCTGGTTTCTCCTGCGTGCCATGCTTTGGACAGGGCTCATTCAGCAACTGCTCAAGAGTAGGACCTGATCCACCCGTCCGAGGAGGCGGCCTTCCCTTACGACGCTGATTATTGCTCCGTGCATTGGTGTTAGCTACAAACTCCGAGTTACCATCAACCTTGCATTTACCGTTGCCCCCTGATTCACCGGGTTATGTTGCGGACCCTTGGCATTGCCATTCTACTTTTCCTTTCCCGACTTGTCATCATCAGACTCGGGGTCCTTGGTACTATCAGAGTCAGCATATTTGATTAGGGCTGCCATCAGCTGCCCCATATCATTGCAATCACGCTTGAGCCACCCCAGCTTCTGTTTAAGAGGCAAAAAAAGGCAACTTTTCTCCAACATTAAAACTGCAGATCCGTCATTCAAGTTATCGGATGAGTGTATAATAGCCTTGACCCGACGCATCGAATGGGTTGTTGACTCACCCTCCTCTTGGGTGCAAGTATCTAAGTCCACAATTGACATGGGCTGTTTGCATGTGTCTTTAAAGTTTTGAATAAACCGGGCCTTTAGCTCAGCCCATGACCCGATGGAATTGGCTGGCAACCCTTTTAACCAAGTACGGGCCGTTCCATCCAACATCATGGTGAAGTACTTAGCACACGCAGCGTCACTGACCTCCAACAGTTCCATGGCCATCTCATAACTTTCAATCCATGCCTCAGGGGGTAAGTCGGCTGTGTAATTAGGCACCTTACGAGGTCCTTTGAAATCCTTGGGCAAATGCTTGTTACGCAGAGCCGACACCAAACAGGGTACACCTGTAGATCTAGAGGTCACGACTACCTCTACCGAAGTCGTTGAATAAACTAGAAGGGGCTGGTGAGCCGCCCGCTGAGCCGCATGCTCAGCCTCTTGACGCACTCTGTCCCGATCGACCAAGTTATGAGCTCCATCACGCGACGGGTCATGCCCACACAGATGGTTACGGCGCTGGGCATTGCTTGAAACGGCTAGTGAGTCCATGTGCCTGCTATAACTCCGGCTTGGGCGAGGGGTCGAGTGAATCCTATGTCGACTGTAAGAATATGCCTCCTACTGCACCAATGTTGTCTGAAGAAGTTCTCTAGCCTTTCGTGTTTCAACTGTCGCTGGAGAGTCGCCATCCACCGGGAGAGCCGCCAATCGTGTCGCCGTAGCAATCATGTTTTCCAATGGATTGGAATAGTGACCCGATGGTGTCGGGACATGTTGAGGCGGAGCGCTATTCAAACGAGGGAGTTCCGTCATGCGTGGTTGAACCGGCGTTCCAACCCCAGGTGCTGCTGCCCGGTTTACCTTCGACGGGTTACTGGTCCTTGCTCCAGGCGTGCAAAAGAGGTTTCTCGCCTCATAAACCGGAGGTAGACGAGACTGGTGCCTCCTCCTCATGATTTCGTTTGAAGCGTTTTGATCCATTGTAAGCCGGAAAGCCTCTGACTAAATCCGCTGGGCCTGAGCATCTAGGGCATCCCACTCCGCGGCCATCCTGACGTCCTCCGCCGCCAGGTTTTCCTTGGCTTGCGCTATCTCATCACTCAGCTTTGCAATTTCCACGCTATGCTGAGCTTGATTTGCTGGGTTAACTTCTGCTGTTAACAGGGATGTGAGTTTATCCAGCAACTCCGTCAACACCTGAGCTAGTGGGTGCATAGGGCCTCCTACCCCGGCTGTCGTCACCGCTGCTGACTCGGAAGTCATCGCTGCCGCAGTTGAAGAATTTTGCCCAGGCTACGTACCAGACATGAAGATCGCAACCCGGTTCGGCGGCTCATAGGGGTCCAGAATACTGTCACCATCGGAACAGCCCCCAAGCCCGCCGTCTTGAAATTGGTACAAGGAAGTAGTCTCGCCTGTGGACAACTCACCGTCAGAATAGATGGACGTCTCACCGCCAGATATTGACCCTTCATCAAATTCCGCTCCATGGATGAATCCCGCGAAGGCACGCTTCATGGCAGGCTGAGCGCGGGTGGGTCTCGCATGCTGAGCCATCTCGATGATGTCGGTGCAGATGTCCGGCTCAGGGCCCGGCTCGCCGATCTTGCCAATGAAAACGTGAATTCCGCCGAAGGGGACCCGGTACCCGTACACAATTGAGCCGGCCTCGGGGCCCCAGCCTGCATCGTCGATGTAGAGCTTGTCACGATGACTCTTGGTCATCCGGCCCACAGCGTATCCCTTGAGCCCTTCGAAGCTGCCCTTTAAGAACTCGAAACCACCGTGCGCTGGCCCCATGGTGGGCACCAACTGTCGTGGAATAGTCACGGCAGATGTCCTAGCGAAAGGACTTAGTCGTGGAGCCATCACAACTAGGTTAGCTTAAAGGGGTTAAGCGGCACAAAGGACACAAGAGTTTATACTAGTTCGGCCCCTTGCGGTGAAGGTAAGGGCGTACTCTAGTTTCGAGGTGGTATTTCTTATGTCTCGATTACCAGGGAGCGAATCCACTTGACGTAGCTTTGATCTGTTGTCCCTTTCCCTGAACCGCCGTCGGCTCATCCCTTTATATATACAGGTTGACGCTCAGCGGCTCACGGAGTCCCGACCGGCTCATAGATAACACATCCGGCTCAGCGACTATCTCTACATGCCTTACAACGCAAGTCTTACATGTATGGCGGTTTACTTCTATGGGCCTAGAGTCGCCGTTAGGCCTTCGCTTGTGAACCGCCATCTTCAATGTCTTTGTGGGCTTCATATCATGAGTTGTCATATGTATAACCTGGTCTACTGAGTGGGTCATACCTAATAGTTATATCCCCAACAGAGCTGGTGCGCCGCCTTCAAGAGGGACGCGCCCAAATCAGGAGGTGGCAGCACTCGGCGTGAGTAAGCTGGCTGGACTGATCCAAGGAAAGAGTCGGTGTGAGTAAGCCATCATATGATCTGACTCAGTACAATGTAATCCTTAGACCTCAAGTGTTCGCGTTATCCGAGTTGTGGATCAGCCGACTTAGTCCGCCAAACACTTGTACGTAACTGGCAGTCATAAAGGCGGTGCTTGGGTTGTAGGTGAACCAAGCTGCGTGAGGCGGTTCACTGAGACGGGAATTTGCTCCTCATAATAGAGAGATGCATATACAACCCGGAAAGCATGGCCATGCGCGACTCGGAAAGGAGGTGCGTTGCCCCGAAGCGGTATGCGAGCAAGTGAGCAGTAACATCGCCACCTTTGGCAATGCCGCTCCACCACTTGTCCCGAGAAGCCGCCACTGTGGCCTACCAGCTCACCGGGGTCGCTCCGCCTTGCACGTGTACCACAGAGGTGTTGCGTGTGGAGTGCTCGTCTCGCCGTCGAGTTCACCGGAGCGGGGATGCGGAGGAGCCGGACTCGAGATTGCTTCACTGCCCCGAGCTAGGCGTGCCACCGACAAAACACCACCGCACAACTAGTGGTAAGAATCGTTGCTGGCTCCTGAGCCGGATCTTGGGTGTGATGCGAGTAGGAAAGTTTTTGCTTGCGTAGCTCCCTACCTGTGGCCCAACATTCCTGCATGTTTCTTTTGTGAAATGGTGCAAGTGGCAGTTGGATTTGTAACAAGAAAACACATGGATAATGAGAAAAAATAAAGTCTACCGATCCAAAAATTATAATTGCCATGCATGCATCTTACTTGCAGTAGCAGCGATGCAACAATATTATTGCTCAATATTTATTGACTAATAAAGCAAGGTGCATTTCCTAATTTTTTCATCCGTTCATCACTTAAATGTTTCTTTTTTCTCTCCGAGGTGGTACTTTTTTTTGAAATGTTTTTTTCTATTTGTGGTGGTACTTTTTTCTATCCAAGGTGGTTCTAAAATTTTGTCAAGAATTTTATTCGTGCCCAGCGCACGCTGTGGCCCAGGAAGCCAGCGCACTTATTTTCATACCCACGCAGCTGAGAAAATCCTATTTTTCACATGGTGCGGCAAATAGTCAGAGCTTCGCACATGGTGCCCAAGACTTGGCCGGCCCGTTTTCATTTTTTTTCTTCCTTTTTTTGTTTCTATTTTCTTTCTCCGTTTCTTTTGTGTTTAATTTTTTTACTTCCAAGTTTATTTTTCTTTTATCCTTTTTTCATAAATTCAAAATTTTAGAAAACATTCAGACTTTATATTTTTTCTATTTTTTTCAAAAAATGTTCAGGATTTCAAAATTTGTTCCTGTTTTGCAAATGCTCGAAACTTTAAATTATTGTCCACAAACCAAAATTTGTCCAAAATTCAGAAAGTTTTTGTGTTGTCCTAAATTGTTCTAGATTTTCTATATCAAATTGCATTTTAAGAAAAGTTCCAAAAGTCGAAAAATATCCTTGTTGTAATGAAATATTCACAAATTCAAAATAGTATTTTTGTTGAAAAACACATTTTCTAAAATTGTTCTGAATGTTCAAAAATATTTCAATTTAAAAAAATTATTTACAAGTTCAAAAAATGTCATGTTTTTATAAAAGGTTCATGTTTTCAAAATACGTTTATGACTTTTGAAAACTTTCATGTTTCAAAATTAGTTCGTATTTTCCAAAAAGTGAACAGGATTTTCAAAAAGCTGTTCTTATTTTGGAAAATTGTTCGGGACTTCAAAAAATGTTCAAGTTTCCAAGAATATTCGGCAATGCAGAATTATTAATATAATTTTCAAAAAGTTGAAAAACTCAAAAAATGTTTTGAATTTGATGCTGCAATATGTTCTTAAACATTCGCGCTGTCCATTGGTTAGCAGGACCCGTTTGTTCGAGTGGATAGCACACTTGGTGGAGTTTTACTTCCGCTTGTCATTTTTGTTTGGAATTTTACTCGCGCCTTACAAACACAAGTCCTTTCGATGCCTGCTAGTGGGCTGCCCAGACACGAACTGTTGTGACCCCATGCGCTATTTGACGATAAAAGAGAATTTATTGGTTGGGTATAATTGATAGAAATTGCGGGCACATACCTACAAAAGAGAATATGTTGGTTTGGCTCTAACTAACAAAAAACTGTGAATAAGCCCTTGCTTCCTCGGCTATAGCTAAACAAGACTGTACAAGCAAGGAGAGACTACAGAGATTCAGAACAAACATTTTTTTGAAAGAAAAGGTAGATATTTCTACCTTATGCATTCAAAATGGGTAAAACCCGAGCAGCCAAAGGCCGATTACATGAAGGTGGTGTAAGCCTGCACTGAGAGTGCATCAGGCCACCACCAAGCCCGTGAAAGATAGTTACATGGGTTTGGGGGGGGGGAGGAGTGGAAGATGGTAGGAATTTGTGATACTTCTAGGAAACTAGCAGGAGGTGGGCCCAGGTTCTAATTGTAGAGAGATCGTCCGCCATTAGGGCACGCTAACTCCATAATCTGAGTAGATCAGAGACCTCGTGGAGTGTTCGTGTGGCATGCCAACAATCATTATTGAAGACCCGGGCATTCCTCGCCTTCCATAGTCCAACAGCAGCTGCCGCGAACAGTATATTCCGAAGCCTCCCATAAGAATCAACTGGTGAATGACAACATAAGAAATCCTGTAGAGAAGGCGCCGCAAGGGCCGATGCAAGCAGTCCCGTCCTGCTCCACACTTTGTATGCAAGCTTGCATCTCAGGACGATATGATCGTTGCTCTCTACTGCTGGGCATATATCCCAACCATTGTGTTGCGCAATGGTCATCCAGTGCTTGTTCATCATGTTGTTCTTGGTGTTTAATCTGCCTCTAAGGGCTATCCAAAGAAAGACTATATGTTTGCTCGGAATGATATGATCCCATATGCTTGGTGCAAGTTGGCAGTCCACACCTCTAAGAGAGAGCAAACCTGAGAAATACTTGGTCGAGAGCTTTCCATTCATTGTCGTAGGTGTTCTTATATCCCCCCTAGACGGGTCTGGTTGCTCCAAATGCAGAAAACCAAGCAAGGTTTGGAGCTCGAGTGTGACCAAGTTGGATAAGTTGGGGTGCAGCTGTAGTGCCCATTGTCCCTCACTGAATTGCGAGGCCACTGTGCAGTTTTTGGACGAAGCAAAGGAGAACAACACAGGGAAAGCAAACCGTAACCTGCCACATGGAAGCCAGTGATCAAACCAAAAGGAAATCCGTGTGTCGTCTCCTATCTTACACTGTGTCGAATGAAGGACGAGGTGCATTGAGGGTTTCAAACATTTCCACATGGTGGTATCTCTGCTATGCCTGAGAGTTGAGATCTCCTTCTGGCAGTACTGTGAGACGACCAAGTTAAACCATGGGACTTCACTATGCTGCAGAATATTGGACACGAGTTTGCATATCATTGCCATGTTGTGTGCCCTGAGGTCTCTGATTCCCAGTCCTCCATTACTCTTGGGTGTAATCATTGTTTCCCATGCAACCAAGCAATGTCCACCCTTAGCTGAGTTCTTACCTTGCCAAAGAAAGCCTCTCAATTTTTGTTAGCTTGTCCATTGATTTCTTCGACCATAGAAAGCAGGCCATGAAGTAATTGGGAACGGATGCTAGGATTGAGTTTATTAGGGTAACTCGGCCTCCCCAGGATAGAAAAGTTGCAAGCCATCCTGATGGGTGTATATCCACCTTATGTATGACTAGGATCAGAAGCCCATGTGAGAGTTTGTGAAATGATAACGGAAGTCCAAGGTAGGTGCAGGGGAAGGCTGATATCGGGCACTGCAGCAGTTCGACAATCTCCCTACTGGTATCCTGGTCCACACAAATAGGCACTAGAATGCTCTTTGAAAAATTTATTTGTAGCCCCGTAAAACTGGAGAAATCCTATAAAACTTGCTTGATAAGCCTTGCTTGTTCAACATCCCCCTGGAACAATATAAGCGTGTCATCCGCATAATGAAGAATTGGAAAGAAAGCATCCACTCCCAAAGGGTGTTTTAGTCTCCCCGAGCCGTGTTCCAAGCGACATAGCTGCTGTAGCACATCTGCTACCAAGATGAACAGATAGGGCGAGATAGAGCTTCCCTGTCTTAGCCCGCTTTTAGACTTGATGCTTCATCCTAGAGAACCATTGATCAGAATTTTGGAGACGTCAGAATAGTGGAGATCCATTTGACCCAGCGTTCTCCAAAGCCCCTGACGGAAAGGATTTGTAGAAGTGCTTCCCAGCTGACAGTGTCGAAAGCTTTGCAAAAATCCAATTTTAAGGCCACCATCGGCTTGCGCCTAAGCTTTGCCTGCTGTACGAGCTCTGCTGCAAGAACAAAGTTCTTTGCTATACACCTTCTCTGTAAAAACCCTGATTGTAGTTGATGCACCAACTCGGGTATCAGTCTATGTAGGCGGGAGGCAAGGACCTTGTAGACCAGCTTCGGCAGGCTATGCACCAAGGAAATTGGTCTAAAGTCTCTTATATCCACAGGATTGTCTTTTTTTGGTATCAAGATGATGTTTGCGAAATTCACTCCTTGCAGATGAGATACTTGGTCATAGAAATCCTGGAAGAGGAGCAACAGATCATCTTTTGAGGATAGGCATGAAGACTTTGTAGAATTCATTAGTTAAACCATCAGGTCCCAGGCTCTCATTGTTGGGCATTCGACGTATAGTATCAGCCACCTCTTCCCATGTGAATGGTGAAGGAAATATGCCCTAGAGGCAATAATAAAGTTGTTATTTATATTTCCTTATATGATGATAAATGTTTATTATTCATGCTATAATTGTATTAACCAGAAACTTAGTACATGTGTGAATACATAGACAAACAGAGTGTCCCTAGTATGCCTCTACTTGACTAGTTCGTTAATCAAAGATGGTTAAGTTTCCTAACCATGGACATGCGTTGTCGTCTGAATAACGGTATCACATCATTAGGGAATGATGTGATGGACAAGACCCATCCGTTAGCTTAGCACAATGATCGTTTAGTTTAGTTGCTATTGCTTTCTTCATGACTTATACATGTTCCTCTGACTATGAGATTATGCAACTCTAGAATACCAGAGGAACACCGCGTGTTCTATCAAACGTCACAACGTAACTAGGTGATTATAAAGATGCTCTACAGGTGTCTCCGATGGTGTTTGTTGAGTTGGCATAGATCAAGATTAGGATTTGTCACTCCGTGTATCGGAGAGGTATCTCTAGGCCCTCTTGATAATGCACATGACTATAAGCCTTGCAAGCAATGTGACTAATGAGTTAGTCATGGGATGATGCATTACGTAACGAGTAAAGAGACTTGCCGGTAACGAGATTGAACTAGGTATGAGGATACCGACGATCGAATCTCGGGCAAGTAACATACCGATGACAAAGGGAATAACGTATGTTGTTATGTGGTTTGACCAATAAAGATCTTTGTAGAATATGTAGGAACCAATATGAGCATCCAGGTTCCGCTATTGGTTATTGACCGGAGATGTGTCTCGGTCATGTCTACATAGTTCTCGAACCCTTAGGGTCTGCACGCTTAACATTCGATGAAGATTTGTATTATGAGTTATGTGATTTGATGACCGAAGATTGTTCGGAGTCTCGGATGAGATCACGGACATGACGAGGAGTCTCAAAATGGTCGAGACATAAAGATTCATATATATTAGAAGGTTACATTCAGACACCGGAATGGTTCGGATGTTTCAGATGAGTTTCGGAGTACCGGGGGTTACCGGAACCCCCTCCGGGAAGTTATTGGGCCTTAATGGGCTTTAGTGGAAAGGAGAGGAGGGCCGCAAGGGAGGCCGCCCCCCATGGCTGGTCCGAATTGGACTGGGAGGGGGCGGCGCCCCCCTCTTTCCTTCTCTCCTCTTGCTCCTTCCCTCCTTCTCCTAGTTGGAATAGGAAAGGGGGGGCGAAATATACTTGGACCGGGAGTCCAAGTAGGACTCCCCCCTTTGGCGCGCCCCCCTTGGGCCGGCCTCCTCTTTCTCCCAACTTTATATACGTGGGAGGGTGGCACCCCAAAGGAACACCAAGTCTTCTCTTAGCCGTGCGCGGTGCCCCCGTCCACAGTTACACACCTCGATCATATCGTCATAGTGCTTAGGCGAAGCCCTGTACCAGTAACTTCATCATCACCGTCGCCACACTGTCGTGCTGACGGAACTCTCGCTCGTCCTCAACTGGATTAAGAGCTCGAGGGACGTCATCATGCTGAACTTGTGCAGAACACGTAGGTGCAGTACATTTGGTACTTGGATCGGTTGGATCGTGAAGACGTTCGACTACATCAACCGCGTTACTAAACGCTTCCGCTTTTGGTCTATGAGGGTACGTGGACACACTCTCCCGTCTCGTTGCTATGCTTCTCCTAGATAGATCTTGCGTGACCGTAGGATTTTTTTGAATTACTACGCTCCCCAACAGTGGCATCTGAGCCAGGTCTATGCGTATATGTTATATGCACGAGTAGAACACAAAGAGTTCTGGGTGATAATAGTCATACTGCTTACCACCAACGTCTTACTTTGATTAGGCGGTATTGTTGGATGAAGCGGCCCGGACCGATATTACATGACCACGTTCGTGAGACTGGTTCTACCGACGTGCTTCGCACACAGGTGGCTGACGGGTGTCTGTTTCTCCAACTTTAGTTGAATCGAGTTTTACTACGACCAGTCCTTGTTGAAGGTTAAAACAACACACTTAATGAAAAATCATTGTGGTTTTGATGCGTAGGTAAGAATGGTTCTGTCTAGAAGCCCGTAGCAGCCACGTAAAACCTACAACAACAAAGTAGAGGACGTCTAAGTTGTTTTTGCAGGGCATGTTGTGATGTGATATGGTCAAGACGTGATGAGACGATCATGTTTTGTAAAAGTTATCGGCAACTGGCAGGAGCCTTATGGTTGTCGCTTTATTGTATGAAATGCAATCTCCATGTAATTGCTTTACTTTATCACTAAGCAGTAGCGATAGACGTAGAAGCAATAGTTGGCGAGACGACAAAAATGCTACGATGGAGATGAAGGTGTCAAGCTGGTGACGATGGAGATCATGACGGTGCTTTGGAGATGGAGATCAAAGGCACAAGCTGATGGTGGCCATATCATGTCACATATTTTGATTGCATGTGATGTTTATCCTTTATGCATCTTATTTTGCTTAGTACGGCAGTAGCTATTGGGGAACATAGTAATTTCAAAAAAATTCCTACGATCACGCAAGATCTATCTAGGAGAAGCATAGCAACGAGCGGGGAGAGTGTGTCCACGTACCCTCGTAGACCGAAAGCGGAAGCGTTTATCAACGCGGTTGATATAGTCATACGTCTTCACAATCCGACCGATCCTAGCACAGAACGTACGACACCTTCGTGTTCATCACACATTCAGCTCGATGACATTCCTCGTACTCTTGATCCAGTTGAGGCCGAGGGAGAGTATCGTCAGCACGACGGCGTGGCGACAGTGATGATGAAGTTACCGGCGCGGGGCTTCGCCTAAGCACTACGACGATATGACCGAGGTGTGTAACTGTGGAGGGGGGAACCGCACACGGCTAAAAGATCAGCTTGTGTGTTCTTGGGTGCCCCCTCCCCACGTATATAAAGGAGGGGAAGGAGGAGGCCGACCAAGGGGGAGGCACACCTTGGGGGGGGTGAAGGAATATGCCCTCGAGGCAATAATAAAGTTATTATTTATTTCATTAATTCATGATAAATGTTTATTATTCATGCTATAATTGTATTAACCGGAAACTTAGTACATGTGTGAATACATAGACAAAACATATAGTCCCTAGTATGCCTCTACGTGACTAGCTCATTAATCAAAGATGGTTATGTTTCATAACCATAGACATGTGTTGTCATTTGATGAACGAGATCACATCATTAGGAGAATGATGTGATGGACATGACCCGCCCATTAGCTTAGCATTATGATCGTGTCAGTTTCATTGCTACTGCTTTCTTCATGACTTATAAAGTTCCTCAGACTATGAGATTGTGCAACTCCCAAATACCGGAGGAACACTTTGTACCAAACGTCACAACATAAATGGGTGTTTATAAAGGTGCTCTACAGGTGTCTCCGAAGGTGTTTGTTGGGTTGGCATAGATCGAGATTAGGATTTGTCACTCCTTGTTTCGGAGAGGTATCTCTGGGCCCTCTCGGTAATACTCATCACTATAAGCCTTGCAAGCATTGTGACTAATGAGTTAGTTATGGGATGAAGTATTACGGACCGAGTAAAGAGACTTGCCGGCAATGATATTGAACTGGGTATTGAGATGCCGACAATCGAACCTCGGGCAAGTAACATACCGATGACAAAGGGAACAACGTATGTTGTTATGCCGTTTGACCGATAAAGATCTTCGTAGAATATGTAGGAACCAATATGAGCATCCAGGTTCCGCTGTTGGTTATTGACCGGAGACGTGTCTCGTTCATGTCTACATAGTTCTCAAACCCGTAGGGTCCGCACGCTTAACGTTCGATGACGATTGGTATTATGAGTTTATGTGATATGATGTACCATAGATTGTCTGGAGTCCCGGATGTGACCAAGGACATGACAAGGAGTCTCTAAATGGTCGAGACATAAAGATTGATATATTGGACGACTATATTCAGACATCGGAAGTGTTCCGGAGAAGTTTCGGATAAAACCGGAGTGCCGGAGGGTTATCGGAACCCCCAGGGGAGCTAATGGGCCTCAATGGGCCTTAGTGGAGAGAGAGGGGCGGCCAGGGCAGGCCGCGCGCCCCTCCCCCTTGAATCTGAATAGGACAAGGAAGGGGGTGGCGCCCCTTTCCTTCCCCCTCTCCCTCTCCTTCCTTCCCCTTCTCTCCCTTTAGGTGGAAACCTACTAGGACATGGAGTCCTAGTAGGATTCCCCTATTGGGGGCGCTCCCTAGGAGGGCCGGCCAGCCTTCCCCTTGCTCCTTTATATAAGGGGGCTGGGGGGCACCCTAGAACACACAAGTTGATTGTTTAGCCATGTGCGGTGCCCCCCTCCACAGATTTCCACCTCGGTCATATCGTCACAGTGCTTAGGCAAAGCCTGCGCCGGTAACTTCATCATCACCATCACCATGCCGTCATGCTGGCGAAACTCTCTCTCGATCTCTGCCGGATCTAGAGTTCATGGGACGTCACTGAGCTGAACGTGTGAAGATCGGGGAGGTGCCGTACCTTCGGTGCTAGGTTCGGTCGGATCGTGAAGACGTATGACTACATCAACCGCGTTGTCATAACGCTTCTGCTTTCGGTCTACGAGGTACGTAGACAACACTCTCCCCTCTCGTTGCTATGCATCTCCTAGATAGATCTTGCGCGATCGTAGGAATTTTTTTGAAATTACCGCGTTCCCCAACAGTGGCATCCGAGCCAGGTCTATGCGTCGATATTATATGCACAGGTAGAACACAAAGAGTTGTGGGCGATAATAGTCATACTGCATACCAGCATGTCATACTTTGATTCGGCAGCATTGTTGGATGAAGCGGCTCACACCGACATTACGCGTACGCTTACACGAGACTGGTTCTACTGACGTGCTTCGCATACAGGTGGCTAGTTAGTGTCTATTTCTCCAACTTTAGTTGAATCGAGTATGGCTACACTCGGTCCTTGTTGAAGGTTAAAACAACACACTTGACGAAAAATCGTTGTGGTTTTGATGCGTAGGTAAGAACGGTTCTTGCTAGAAGCCCGTAGGAGCCACATAAAACTTGCAACAACAAAGTAGAGGACATCTAACTTGTTTTGCAGGGCTTGCTGTGATGTGATATGGTCAAGGCATGATGTGATATAAATTGTTGTATGAGATGATCATGTTTTATAACAAAGTTATTGGCAACTGGCAGAAGCCATGTGGTTGTCACTTTATTGTATGCAATGCAATCGCCATGTAATTGTTTTACTTTATCACTAAGCGGTAGCGATAGTCATAGTAACAATAGTTGGCGAGACGACAACGATGCTACGATGGAGATCAAGGTGTCGCGTCGGTGACGATGGAGATCATGACGATGCTTCAGTGATGGAGATCATGAGCACAACATAATGATGGCAATATCATGTCACATATTTTTGATTGCACGTGATGTTTATCTTTTATGCATCTTATTTTGCTTAGGACGTCGGTAGCATTATAAGATGATCCCTTACTAAATTTCAAGGTACAAGTGTTCTCCTTGAGTATGCACCGTTGCTACAGTTCGTCGTGCCGAGACACCACATGATGATCAGGTGTGATAAGCTCTACATTCACATACAACGGGTGCAAGCCAGTTTTGCACACGCAGAATACTCGGGTTAAACTTGACGAGCCTAGCATATGCATATATGGCCTCGGAACACTAAGACCGAAAGGTCGAGCGTGAATCATATAATAGATATGATCAAGATAGTGATGTTCACCATTGAAAACTACTCCATCTCACGTGATGATCGGACATGGTTTAATTGATTTGGATCACGTGAGAACTTAGATGATTAGAGGGATGTCTATCTAAGTGGGAGTTCTTAAGTAATATGATTAATTGAACTTTAATTTTTCATGAACTTAGTACCTGATAGTATTTTGCATGTCTATGTTATTGTAGATCAGTGGCCCGTGCTACCATTCCTTTGAATTTTAATGCATTCCTAGAGAAAGCTAAGTTGAAAGATGATGGCAGCAACTATACGGACTGGGTCCGTAACTTGAGGATTATCCTCATTGCTGCATAGAAGAATTACGTCCTGGAAGCACCGCTGGGTGCCAGGCCTGCTGCATATGCTACTGATGACGTTAAGAACGTCTGGCAGAGCAAAGCTGATGACTACTTGATAGTTCAGTGTGCCATGCTTTACGGCTTAGAATCGGGACTTCAAAGACGTTTTGAACATCATGGAGCATATGAGATGTTCCAGGAGTTCAAGTTAATATTTTAAGCAAATGCCCGAGTTGAGAGATATGAAGTCTCCAACAAGTTCTACAGCTGCAAAATGGAGGAGAATTGTTCTGTCAGTGAACACGTACTCAAAATGTCTGGGTACCATAACCACTTGACTCAGCTGGGAGTTGATCTTCCAGTTGATTGTGTCATTGACAGAGTTCTTCAATCACTGCCACCAAGCTATAAAGGCTTCATGATGAACTATAATATGCAAGTGTAGCGACCAGACTTCAAACAGTCTAGTCTTTGTGCATCAGTGTCATCCCTGGATCGGTAATGCTCACACGCATCGTACTTGAGGATTTATAACAGAGTTTCAGTCACACACTTATTACATTAAATGTCTCAAAAGAGAACTTATTACAATAATATGGCTTAAGGCATCTAAATAAGATAAGAGCGAAAGGCTTGGAAGATAAAGTGAGTCCATCAACTCCAACGGCATAGCTGAGTGAACGACAATGACCTATGGCACCTTACTCGTCGTCCGAAAAGTCTGCAACATGATATGTTGCAGCCCGAAATGGGCCAGTACATGGAATATGCTGGCAATGTAACACAAAGAGTAGTGAACAGAATAAATGCTATCACCACATGCATATATGGCTGGTGGAAAGCTCTATGCTTACAGTTTTTGCACAAAACCAATTTTTCCCTACAACAAAGGAATAAATTTTATTTAACTATCATTGTGGTTGTTAAACATTGAGAAGGTTCCTCCAACTCAATCCCAGTTAAGCAATATCATTAACCCAACAAATTAATTTAGAGTGATGACATCAACTGGATAATCCAAGAACTAGATACTCAAGATGTCCACAACCGCGGACACGGCTAACCATGATTAGTTTGTACACTCAGCAGAGGTTTGCACACTTTTCCCCACAAGACTCGATCTCCTCTGTTAGATTTCTCGCACTACATGGTGTTTGAGAAACAGATGATCGAGACACAGTCTTTCAGAAACATTAACTCTTTACTCTGGATGGACAGTTACACCTACTTTCCCCTACATCTGCTAGCCCACCACTGAAAGAGGTCATGCAACCCACTCAACTATGCTAGAGCCCATAATAGCTTGTGGCTGCACACATAAGTTTCTAGCATGAATAATCTTATGATCCCTTTGAGCCTGGGTGGCGAACCGTAGGATGATCACATGGGTACTCCGGGATATCCTAGGATAACACTGGATTCTCCAGGTGCCCACAACCAATCCACCCAGATGTGTATTTAAGTAGCCACCTTATGTTAACCATTAATTAATAAATCTCACATCTGTCATGGATACACTCACCCAAACCACATCTACGAGCATAACATAGCAATCCTGAGCATAACGTAGAAGTAACTCCCAAAGGGTTGATAATAAAAGGGCAATAGGTTCTACCTCATCATCTACTTCCCAAACCCACATGTTATTCAGATCCTAACCATGCAATGTTTGAGGATTAAAACCAATGCATAAAAACTGGGTAATAAAGGGATATGATCAAAGTGTTATTTGCCTTGCTGATGATCCGCAAAACCTAGATACTCATAGTAGGACGCTTTGCACTCCGGGAATTCTATCGCAAACAAACAATAGCATACATAAGCACTCAATCTAAAAGCACGGTTAAAACTCAAGTTAGAAGATCTAACCAAAAAGTTCAACTGAAGAACACCGGTTTGCAAAAAGAATCAAATCAAACGGAGCAACGAAACTCAAACTACGAACGAAACAAGATTCATTTACTAATGTGGACTAAAGTCAAGTTTTACAGTACCAAAATCATGTTCAAGTTGGTTAAACAGAAAGAAGGCTTCGATACGAAGATTTAGGCGCTGGTTTCATCTAATTTGGATAAATGAGCGAAAAGTTATACTAGATCGAAGATCAGGGCAGAAATCGCGATTGAAAATAATCGTGGATAAAACCTTGGAAGAAACGAGACGAACAGGCTAACGAACGAACATTCGTTAACAGAACCTATATGGTGAACAACATTCGCTAAAACGAACGAACGAACGAACGTCGCTAAATAACTAAACCAAAAAAACCGAACCGTTCTGTTTTAAAAATAGATCTAGGGTTTAAAAAAACCAAACGGTTAACCAAAAAAACGACGAACGGCGGCGGCGGCGGCTACCTCCGGCGAGGCGTCGGCGGGGCGGGGCTCCGGTGGCTGCGGTGGTGAGGACGACGGCGGCACGGGTGGCGGTGGCGGGTGGCGGAGAGGGCGGCGGGCGACGACTTATATAGGGGTCGGGGTTCCGACTTGGGAGGCGGCGTGGCGTGGCGCGGGCGGACTCTGGCGAGTCCGGCTGGGGCACGGGAGGGAGGCGGCGGCGCTGGGCCGGCTGGGCCTTTGGCCCAGTTCGGTCCGCGGGACTTTTTTTTAAATAATTTCTCCAAAATAGAAAAATCCTAACAAAATATAAATTTCTTTCTAAAAATGCCAAAAACAAGTTTCGCCGTCCAAATAAAATATTTAAAACAAAGTGAACATTTTCCTGGCCTAAAAATGCAATTATGAAAACATGCGTATTTTTCTAATTCAAACAAAATCGCAATAAAAGTCTGAATAAAATAACTATTTGATTTTAACATTTTTCCTCCAATATTTCTTTTACTTTGGAGAAACCATCTTATCCCCTCTCTTTTATTTTGATATTGGCAATATTCAGAGAGAAAATGATTAAAACCAAAATGATCCTCTTTTCAATATTTGAAAAAATTCAAATATGAAAATAAACGAAATCCCCAACTCTCTCCGTGGGTCCTTGAGTTGTGTAGAATTTCTAGGATCAATCAAAATGCAATAAAATATGATATGCAATGATGACCTATGTATAACATTCCAAACTGAAAATTTGGGATGTTACAACAAGGGATGAACAAGACTATTCCCGAGCTCTTCGCGATGCTAAAGGCCGCAGAGGTAGAAATCAAAAAGGAGCATCAAGTGTTGATGGTCAATAAGACCACTAGTTTCAAGAAAAGGGGCAAAGGGAAGAAGGGGAACTTCAAGAAGAACGACAAAAAGGTTGCTTCTCAAGAGAAGAAACCCAAGTCTGGACCTAAGCCTGAAACTGAGTGCTTCTACTTCAAAGGGACTGGTCACTGGAAGCGGAACTGCCCCAAGTATTTGGCGGATAAGAAGGATGGAAAAATGAAAGATATATTTGATATACATGTTATTGATGTGTACTTAACTAATGCTCGCAGTAGCGCCTGGGTATTTGATACTGGTTCTGTTGCTCATAGTTGCAACTCGAAACATGGGCTACGGATTAAGCGAAGTTTGACTAAGATAGAGGTGACGATGCACATGGGAAATGGTTCCAAAGTCGATGTGATCGCGGTCGGCACGCTACCTCTACATCTACCTTCTGGAATAGTTTTACACATGAATAATTGTTATTTGGTGCCAGCGTCGAGCATGAACATTATATCTGGATCTTGTTTAATGTGAGACAATTATTCATTTAAATCAGAGAATAATGGTTGTTCTATTTATATGAGTAATATCTTTTATGGTCATGCACCCTTGATGAGTGGTCTATTTTTATTGAATCTCCATAGTAGTGATACACATATTCATAGTATTGAAGCCAAAAGATATATAAGTTTAATAATGATAGTGCAACTTATTTGTGGCATTGCTGTGTGGGTCATATCGGTGTAAAGCGCACGAAGAAACTCCATGCTGATGGAGTTTTGGAATCACTTGGTGCTTGCGAACCATGCCTTATGGGCAAGATGACTAAAACTCCGTTCTCCGGAACAATGGAACGACTTACTGACTTGTTGGAAAGAATACATACTGATGTATGTGGTCCAATGAGCATTGAGGCTCATGGTGGGTATCGTTATTTTCTTACCTTCACAGATGAGTTGAGCAGATATGGTTATATCTACTTAATGAAGCATAAGTCTGAAACATTTGAAAAGTTCAAAGAATTTCACAGTGAAGTGGAAAATCATCGTAACAAGAAACTAAAGTTTCTATGATCTGATCGTGGAGGGGAATATTTGAGTTACGAGTTTGGTCTTCATTTGAAATAACATGGGATAGTTTCACAATTAACGCCACCTGGAACACCACAATGGAATTGTGTGTTAGAATGTCACAACCGTACTTTATTGGATATAGTGCGATCTATGGTGTCTCTTACTGTTTTACTGCTATCGTTTTGGGATTATGCTTTAGAGACGGCTGTATTCACTTTAAATAGGGCACCATCAAAATCCGTTGATATGACACCTTATGAACTATGGTTTGGCAAGAAACCAAAGTTGTCGTTTCTTAAAGTTTGGGGTTGCGATGCTTATGTGAAAAAGCTTCAACCTGATAAGCTCAAACCAAAATCAGAGAAGTGCGTCTTCATAGGATACCCAAAGGAAACTGTTGGGTACACCTTCTATCACAGATATGAAGGCAAGATATTCGTTGCTAAGAATGGATTCTTTCTAGAGAAGGAGTTTCTCTCGAAAGAAGTGAGTGGGAGGAAAGTAGAATTTGATGAGGTAATTGTACCTGCTCCCGAATTGGAAAGTTGTTCATCACAGAAATCAGTTCCAGTGATTCCTACACCAATTAGTGAGGAAGCTAATGATATTGATCATGAAACTTCAAATCAAGTTACTACCAAACCTCGTAGGTCAACCAGGGTAAGATCTTCACCAGAGTGGTACGATAATCCTGTTCTGGAGGTCATGTTACTTGACCATGACGAACCTATGAACAATGAGGAAGCGATGATGAGCCCAGAATCCACGAAATGGCTTGAAGCCATGAAATCTAAGATGGGATCCATGTATGAGAACAAATTGTGGACTTTGGTGGACTTGCCCGTTGATCGGCAAGCCATAGAAAATAAATGGATCTTCAAGAAGAAGACCGACACTGACGGTAATGTTACTGTCTACAAAGCTCGACTTGTTGCGAAAGGTTTTCGACAAGTTCAAGGAGTTGACTACGATGAGGCTTTCTCACCTGTAGCGATGCTTAAGTCTGTCCGAATCATGTTAGCAATTGCTACATTTTATGATTATGAAATTTGGCAAATGGATGTCAAAACTGCATTCCTGAATGGATTTCTGGAAGAAGAGTTGTATATGATGCAACCAGAAGGTTTTGTCAATCCAAAGGGTGCTAACAAAGTATGCAAGCTCCAGCGATCCATTTATGGACTGGTGCAAGCCTCTCAGAGTTGGAATAAACGCTTTGATAGTGTGATCAAAGCATATGGTTTTATACAGACATTTGGAGAAGCCTGTATTTACAAGAAAGTGAGTGGGAGCTCTGTAGCATTTCTAATATTATATGTGGATGACATATTCTTGATTGGAAATGATATATAATTTCTGGATAGCATAAAGGGACACCTGAATAAGAGTTTTTCCATGAAAGACCTCGGTGAAGCTGCTTACATATTGGGCATCAAGATCTATAGAGATAGATCAAGATGCTTAATTGGACTTTCACAAACACATACCTTGATAAAGTTTTGAAGAAGTTCAAAATGGATCAGTCAAAGAAAGGGTTCTTGCCTGTGGTACAAGGTGTGAAGTTGAGTCAGACTAAATGCCCGACCACTGCAGAAGATAGAGAGAAAATGATAGTCATTCCCTATGCTTCAACCATAGGTTCTATCATGTATGCAATGCTGTGTACCAGACCTGATGTATGTTTTGCTATAAGCATAGTAGGGAGGTACCAAATAATCCCGGAGTGCAGCACTGGACAACGATCAAGAACATCCTGAAATACCTGAAAAGGACTAAGGATATGTTTCTCGTTTATGGAGGTGAAAAAGAGCTCGTCGTAAACGGTTACGTCGATGCAAGCTCTGACAGTAATCCGAATGACTCTAAGTCGCAAACCGGATACGTATTTTTATTGAATGGAGGAGCTGTCAATTGGTGTAGTTCCAAACAGAGCGCCATGGCGGGATCTACATGTGAAGCGGAGTAAATTGCTGGTTCGGAAGCAGCGAATGAAGGAGTTTGGATGAAGGAGTTCATATCCGATCTAGGTTTCATACCTAGTGCATCAGGTCCAATGAAAATCTTTTGTGACAATACTGGTGCGATTGCCTTGGCAAAGGAATCCAGATTTCACAAGAGAACCAAGCACGTCAAGCGACGCTTCAATTCCATCCGTCATCAAGTGTCAGAGGGGGACATAGAGATTTGCAAGATATACACGGATCTGAGTGTTGCAGACCCGTTGACTAAGCCTCTTCCACGAGCAAAACATGATCAACACCAAAGCTCCATGGGTGTTAGAATCATTACGATGTAATCTAGATTTTTTTGACAGGAAGACTGTAAGGGAACCCCCTATAGTATAATTGGTGCAACAAACCCAAATTTCAAGTATCATGCCTTGAACCTGGGTGGGTGGGAAGGCATCAACCCCTTCCCACCACTAGGCTATGCCTTAGTCTGCTGTAATCTAGATTATTGACTCTAGTGCAAGTGGGAGACTGAAGGAAATATGCCCTAGAGGCAATAATAAAGTTATTATTTATTTCCTTAATTCAGGATAAATGTTTATTATTCATGCTATAATTGTATTAACCGGAAACTTAGTACATATGCGAATACATAGACAAAACATATAGTCCCTAGTATGCCTCTACCTGACTAGCTCGTTAATCAAAGATGGTTATGTTTCCTAACCATAGACATGTGTTGTAATTTGATGAACGAGATCACATCATTAGGAGAATGATGTGATGCACACGACCCATCCGTTAGCTGGCATTATGATCGTGTCAGTTTCATTGCTACTGCTTTCTTCATGCCTTATACAAGTTCCTCAGACTATGAGATTATGCAACTCCCAAATACCGGAGGAACACTTTGTGTGCTACCAACCATCACAGCATAAATGGGTGAATATAAAGGTGCTCTACAGGTGTCTCCAAAGGTGTTTGTTGGGTTCGCATAGATCGAGATTAGGATTTGTCACTCCGTGTTTCGGAGAGATATCTCTGGGCCCTCTCGGTAATACTCATCACTATAAGCCTTGCAAGCATTATGATTAATGAGTTAGTTATGGGATGAATTATTACGGAACGAGTGAAGAGACTTGCCGGTAATGAGATTGAAATAGGTATTGAGATACCGACGATCGAATCTCGGGCAAGTAACATACTGATGACAAAGGGAACAGCGTATGTTGTTATGCGGTTTGACCGATAAAGATCTTCGTAGAATATGTCGGAACCAATATGAGCATCTAGGTTCCGCTGTTGGTTATTGACCAGAGACGTGTCTCGGTCATGTCTACATAGTTCTCAAACCCGCTCGGTCCGCACGCTTAACGTTCGATGCCGATTGGTATTATGAGTTTATGTGATATGATGTATCGAAGATTTTTCGGAGTCCCGGATGTGATCAATGACATGACGAGGAGTCTCAAAATGGTTGAGTCATAAATACTGATATATTGGACGACTATATTCGGACACCAGAAGTATTCCGGAGAAGTTTCGGATAAAACTGGAGTGCCGGAGGGTTATCGGAACCCCCGGGGGAACTAATTGACCTCGATGGGCCTTAGTGGAGGGAGAGAGAGGGGCTGCCAGGGCAGGCTGCACGCCCCCTCCCCCTTGAGTCCAGTCCGAATAGGACAAGGAAGGGGGGGGGGGCGGTGCCCCCCTTTCCTTCCCCCTCTCCCTCTCCTTCCTTCCCCCTCTCTCCCTTTAGGTGGAAACCTACTAGGAGTTGGAGTCCTAGTAGGATTCCCCTATTGGGGGCGCGCCCTAGGAGGGCCGGCTGGGCCCCCCCTTGATCCTTTATATACGGGGGCAGGGGGCACCCTAGAACACACAAGTTGATTGTTTAGCCGTGTGCGGTGCCCCCCTCCACAGATTTCCACCTCGGTCATATCATCGCAGTGCTTAGGCGAAGCCCTGCGCCGGTAACTTCATCATCACCGTCACCACGCCGTCATGCTGAGGAAACTCTCCCTCGACCTCTACTAGATCTAGAGTTCATGGGAGTCACCGAGGTGAACGTGGGAAGATGGCGGTGGTGCCGTACCTTCTGTGATAGGATCGGTCGGATCGTGAAGACGCACGACTACATCAACTGTGTTATCATAACGCTTCTGCTTTCGGTCTATGAGGCTACGCATACAACACTCTCCCCTCTCGTTGCTATGCATCTCCTAGATAGATCTTCCGTGATCGTAGGATTTTTTGTTGAAATTACCGCGTTCCCCAACAGGGGGAGTCCTACTAGGACTCCAAACCTAGTAGGATTTGGCCCCCCTTTTCCTATTCCAAGTGGGAGAAGGGGGGAAGGAGGAGGAGGAGAGAAGGAAGGAGGGGGGCGCCGCCCCCTCCCCTTGTCCAATTCGGATTGGGGCAAGGGGGGCGCGCGCCACCTCCGAGCCGGCCCTCTCTCTTCTCCACTAAGGCCCATGAGGCCCAATAACTCCCCCCCCGGGGGGGGGGGGTGGTTCCGGTAACCTCCGGTACTCCGAAACTTATCCGAAACGACCTGAACCATTCAAGTGTCCGGATGTAGCCTTCCAATATATGAATCTTTTTGTCTAGACCATTTTGAGACTCCTCGCCATGT
Organism: Aegilops speltoides; assembly: GCA_021437245.1. Classification (NCBI taxonomy): domain Eukaryota; kingdom Viridiplantae; phylum Streptophyta; class Magnoliopsida; order Poales; family Poaceae; genus Aegilops; species Aegilops speltoides. The sequence continues at coordinate 260,120,380 of CM038141.1, forward strand.
CCGTGATCTCATCTGGGACTCCGAACAAACTTTGGTCATCAAAACACATAACTCATAATACAAATCGTCATCGAACGTTAAGCGTGCGGAACTGTAGGATCGAAAGTATGTCTAGAGGGGGGGGGGTGATTAGACTACTTGACAATATAAAAATTCTGCCTTTTGACAAAGAACAGTTTTGGTGATTCACAATTATGATCAAGTCAAGCATCACCCTACACATGCAATTCTAGAGTATAGGCAGCGGAAAGTAAATTGCACATGTAGTAAAGAGAGGTGGAGAAGAGCAAACGCAATTTTGGAGACGCGGTGATTTTTCTCGTGGTTCCGACAGGTGGTGCTATCGTACTTCCACGTTGATGGAGACTTCAACCCACGGAGGGTAATGGCTGCGAGAGTCCACGGAGGGCTCCACCCACGAAGGGTCCACGAAGAAGCAACCTTGTCTATTCCATCATGGCCTACGCCCACGGAGGGCTAGCCTTACTCGGGGTAGATCTTCACGAAGTAGGCGATCTCCTTGCCCTTACAAACTTCTTGGTTCAACTCCACATCTCGATGACTGAGGCTCCCAAGCGACACCTAACCAATCTAGGAGGCACCACCCTCCAAAAGGTAATAGATGTTGTAGATGATGATGAACTCCTTGCTCTTGTGCTTCAAATGATAATCTCCCCAACACTCAACTCTCCTCACTGATTTGGCTGTGGTGGAAGAAAGGATTGAGTGGAAAGCAACTTGGGAAGGCTAGAGATCAAGCTTCATATGGTGGGAGTGGAGCAACTTGATCTCAACACAAGGGTAGGTAGTTCTCTTCTCGTAAATGTAAGGTAGGAGTGGTAGTTCTTTCGATGGCTCTCTCCACGAATGAAGAGGGGTGGAGGGTATAAATAGCCTCCACATAAAATCCAACCGTTACACACATTTGAGCAATCTCGGTGGGACCGAAGTTGACAACTCGGTGAGACCGATAGTTCAAATAATGTGAACGTTGGGATTTTCGGTGGGACCGAAAATACAATCTCGGTGAGTCCGATTCGTGCAATGACAAGAGCATGCCAGTTTCGGTGGGACCGACTTCATCATCTCGGTGACACCGATTTGATGACAGAAGGTTACAGAAGCTTGGCACTCATGTTTCGGTGAGACCGAGTTCAGAATCGGAAAATCCGAGTTTACTAGGGTGTGGCTTATGGCTGAGGTTGCTTCTTCGTGGACCCTTCGTGGGTGGAGCCCTCCGTGGACTCTCGCAGCCGTTACCCTCCGTGGGTTGAAGTCTCCATCAACGTGGAAGTACGATAGCACCACCTGTCGGAACCACGAGAAAAATCACCGCGTCTCCAAAATTGCGTTTGCTCTTCTCCACCTCTCTTTACTACATGTGCAATTTACTTTCCGCTGCCTATACTCTAGAATTGCATGTGTAGGGTGATGCTTGACTTGATCATAATTGTGAATCTGCCAAAAACTGTTCTTTGTCAAAAGGCAGAATTTTTATATTGTCAAGTAGTCTAATCACCCCCCCTCTAGACATACTTTCGATCCTACAAGTGGTATCAGAGCTTGGCAACTCATGTTTCGGTGAGACCGAGTTCGAATCGGAAAATCCGAGTTTACTAGGGTTTGGCTTATGGTGAGGTGGTTCATCTTGGTGTGACTGAAGTTTGGAATATCGGTGGGACCGAGACTACTTATGAGTGTATATGGCGGTGAAAGTTGTCGATAGTTTAGGAGATGTATCACTAAGCACTTGAGCAACCAGATCATCATCATAACCTCATCCCCTTTAATAGTATTGGCTTTTCCTATGGACTCAATGTGATCTTGGATCACTAAACCAAAAATGGAGTCTTGAGCTTTTGCCAATGCTTGCCTTAGCATTTTGAGGGGTCCACTTCTTCATCCTTGCCATACCCATATCATGAACTCTCTGAAATGATTCTCAAGTAACTATTAGTTCAATGATATATATGTTGTTGTTAATTACCAAAACCACCCGGGATTAGTTGCACTTTCAATCTCCCCTTTTGGTAATTGATGACAACATATAGATCAAAGCTTCGACAAAGGATATAATCAATGAATAATATCGTCGCTTTGAGAAGTATGTGATAAGCAAGAGCTCCCCTAAATTTGTGCATTATTTAAGATTTGCGCTTGAATGCAAATGCACAATCGATTAGGATCATGGGTCACTCTTCCATGTCACATACATCTTGGTGGAGCGCACAAAATGATAAGAATGAACAGATGCACCCAATCACCAAGACATGAGTAAATGGTCATACAAGATATGAATGGCATATGATAAGCATTAAGCACACATTAAAGCATAGTACGACCAAGCACTCATTAAGGTAGAATCAAACGGAGTATCAAACACAATCAATGTCTCGAAAACCAAAAGTATCTCAAAGAAACCGCAAAAGAACGAAAGAGCAAAAGCGCAAAGACAACAGACTCTCTCTCGAAGTCCTATGATCTATACAATTTCTCCCCTTTGGCAACAAGTTACCAAAAAGTTCGAAAAAGCATAGAGCTAAGCGCCACTTTGTGGACTCTCTGGCGGCTCCCGTGCAGGTTGATGTCGGAGTGGATATGACAAGATCGGCGAAGACTTCAGCAGATGTCTCTTTGGAGGAGTGGTCCTTTGGAGCTGGAGTTGGAGTAACCATCGAACTGTGGGAGGTGCCAAGCTGTAGTCCCGTGTCACCATCGAATAGGAGCTGATCGGGTCCTGTGGGAACCGGAGCGATCTGTCGTGAGAATCTGGACTAAGTCATCCCGCAACTCATGCATAAGCTCTTCCTTCTCCCGCTTTGCTTCCTCAATGTCGCCTCGAGCTTGTTGACGGTCACCTGTACCTCAGTCAGCTTCATGTCCAGAGCGTGGATCTTGTCTTCAACAATCCTCTCTAAGCTCTCCGAGACTGCATAATGCTGGCCAGCGTTGTTCAATCCTTTGAGTAGCTTCAAGAATTTGCTCTCTGAAACTCTTTGGTTTAGCTGCTGCCGCTGCGCGCTGCTTCCTTGTCGACTTTGGCTTTCTTAGCAACTTCGATCTTGGCTTGACCTTCAACAGATGTCGGATCCTCCTTATCCATCACAACAACATTGTCTTCATGCTCGCTGCAAAGGTAAATGTTCTCTATCCAACAATAATGTGCCCATGCCAAACTTGGCATTGATAAGCATCTGAATCATGGGCAAATCCACATGACCTTTTCTCGTCATTGCAGTTCTCTTAATGGTTTCTACCATCAAGTCCATCACCTTGAAAGGTGCTTTTCATCAAGTATGTGCAGCATGTTGATAGAGTATCCTCTCGATCATGCGATCATCTCAGATTTGGGCATCAAGGTATGCCTCAAAATGGTATTAGTGGTAGGTAAGCCTGCTCGAGATAGTAGATCGAGCGAGCTTCCAGATTCCCAAATCCTTTGCTGGAATCTCTTTGTACATGTTTTTCATGGATTCATGATTCTTCTTTGGAATTCCATATACATCAATATCATCTTCTCGCAGACCGAGCATTCAGAATTTCTGCCCATTCTTCAACAGAAGAAGAAAATCTTTGACCTTCACCATCCACATAATCTTTCCATCGAGGTAGAAGTGAGTGTGGCATAGAATTGCATTATCATCTCATCGCTCCAACTGGTCAATTTCGACCTACAAAGTCTGCAACTCCAAATGCAAAGTGAAACTTTCATGCACATGTGGAAAGAAATCTCTGTGCTCTTCGCTGTCAATGTACTTCCAATGACATATCTGTGTGTCTGCGACTATGGGCTTCTTGTCCATCAAGACGGTCTCATAGAAGTCCTGCTGCTCTCTCGTGTGAAATCTGGGATCTACAGCAGTTCTTCTCCTCACGGCATAAGGGTCAGTTTGTCTCCATAGCTCGAGACCTCTATCTTTCCTTTCCTTCATATTCTCAGCTTGAGGATGAGCATCATTATGTAGTGGCAGTTTTGGACGAAGTTTCTGCAAAACTGGTCCATCATCATCTGACACAGCTGGTGGCACATCATCCTTGTTCTTTTCAGACGCTGGAATGTTTCTGACGGTCTTCTTGGGCTTGGCAGCGAGCTTTTGCTGCAGCTGCCTTAGCTGGAGCAGATTTCTTTGGCTTTGACGTGGCTCGCCTTAATGGCATCACCCATGAACTTTGGCTTCTGAGAAGGAGGCTGGGGTGCTTCCTCATCCTCATCCTCTACTACTTCATCATCATGCACTAATCTCTTTCTCTTGGTGGTTTCTTCACTTTGCTTGCAAATGCCTCTCCCAAATTCAGCTTCTTAGCAACAGTTGATCGCTTGACTTTCTCTGGTGCCCTTCTTAGTTTGTCGACCTTGTTGCTCTTTGGCAACAACCTTCCTTTGGGCTTTGAGGTCACCTCTTCCTCAACAACAAAATCTGAATCCTCATCATCTGAATTCCTTTTCTTTCTAGCTCGGTGGCTGCAGGAGGCAAGCCACTTGGTGTACTCCTCTCACCATCATCGATGAGCTACTAGGATCGGGACTAGTGCCCGCCTCGAATGTCGCAATGGGTGTCTCGACTGTTCGATCACACCGCATCCGACATGGTGACAACCCGTGAATAGATAAGGTGTAGGCAGAGAAGAAGAGTCATCACAAACCGCAGAAGTTTTTGCAAAAAATGAGTTCAAATTCTAGTATTAAGTTTTCACAGAAGACATTTCGGTCGACCGAGTTTAAGATTCGTGAATCCAAGTGTTAAACAGGAGCTTGGCACACCACTTTCGGTTTGACCGAAGTGGGTTTCGGTCCTGCCGAAAACACTAGGGTTTCACAGAATTTTAATTTCGGTCACACCGATTTTGCACAACTCGGTTGGACCGAAGGGTGCAGTGCAATGGCCATAGGCCAAATAAGTCACACCGAAACTATAAAATCAGTCTCACCGAGATGTGTTCCGTGGAAACCAAACCCTAGTAAACTCGGATTTTCCGATTCTGAACTCGGTCTCACCGAAATATGAGTTGCCAAGCTTCTGTAACCTTCTGTCATCAAATCGGTGTCACCAAGATGATGAAGTCGGTCCCACCGAAACTGGCATGCTCTTGTCATTGCACGAATCGGACTCACCAAGATTGTATTTTCGGTCCCACCGAAAATCCCAACGTTCACATTATTTGAACTATCGATCTCACCGAGTTGTCAACTTCGGTCCCACCGAGATTGCTCAAATGTGTGTAACGGTTGGATTTTGTGTGGAGGCTATTTATACCCCTCCACCCCTCTTCATTCGTGGAGAGAGCCATCAGAAAGAACTACCACTCCTACCTTACATTTTCGAGAAGAGAACTACCTACCCTTGTGTTGAGATCAAGTTGCTCCACTCCCACCATATGAAGCTTGATCTCTAGCCTTCCCAAGTTGCTTTCCACTCAATCCTTTCTTCCACCACAGCCAAATCAGTGAGGAGAGTTGAGTGTTGGGGAGATTATCATTTGAAGCACAAGAGCAAGGAGTTCATCATCATCTACAACATCTATTACCTTTTGGAGGGTGGTGCCTCCTAGATTGGTTAGGTGTCGCTGGGAGCCTCCGTCATCGAGATGTGGAGTTGAACCAAGAAGTTTGTAAGGGCAAGGAGATCGCCTACTCGTGAAGATCTACCCGAGTAAGGCTAGCCCTCCGTGGGCGTGAGGCCATGATGGAATAGACAAGGTTGCTTCTTCGTGGACCCTTCGTGGGTGGAGCCTCCGTGGACTCTCGCAGCCGTTACCCTCCGTGGGTTGAAGTCTCCATCAACGTGGAAGTACGATAGCACCACCGTCGGAACCACGAGAAAAATCACCGCGTCCAAAATTGCGTTTGCTCTTCTCCACCTCTCTTTACTACATGTGCAATTTACTTTCCGCTGCCTATACTCTAGAATTGCATGTGTAGGGTGATGCTTGACTTGATCATAATTGTGAATCTGCCAAAACTGTTCTTTGTCAAAAGGCAGAATTTTTATATTGTCAAGTAGTCTAATCACCCCCCTCTAGACATACTTTCGATCCTACAAGTGGTATCGAGCTTATAACTCATGTTTCGTGAGACCGAGTTCGAATCGGAAAATCCGAAGTTTACTAGGGTTTGGCTTATGGCTGAGGTGGTTCATCTTGGTGTGACTGAAGTTTGGAATATCGGTGGGACCGAGACTACTTATGAGTGTATATGGCGGTGAAAGTTGCCGATAGTTTAGGAGATGTATCACTAAGCACTTGAGCAACCAGATCATCATCATAACCTCATCCCCTTTAATAGTATTGGCTTTTCCTATGGACTCAATGTGATCTTGGATCACTAAACCAAAATGGAGTCTTGAGCTTTTGCCAATGCTTGCCTTAGCATTTTGAGGGGTCCACTTCTTCATCCTTGCCATACCCATATCATTGAACTCTCTGAAATGATTCTCAAGTAACTATTAGTTCAATGATATATATGTTGTTGTTAATTACCAAAACCACCCGGGGATTACTTGCACTTTCAGGAACCTACACGTTCGAGAACTATGTAGACATGACCGAGACACATCTTCGGTCAATAACTAATAGCAGAACCTGGATGCTCATATTGGCTCGTACATATTTTACAAAGATCTTTATCAGTCAAACCACATAACAATATACGTTGTTCCCTTTGTCATCGGTATGTTACTTGCCTGAGATTCGATCGTTGGTATCATCATACCTAGTTCAATCTCGTTAACGGCAAGTCTCTTTACTTGTTTCGTAATGCATCATCCCGCAACTAACTCATTAGTCACATTGCTTGCAAGGCTTATAGTGATGTGCATTACCGAGAGGGCCCAGAGATACCTCTCTGAAATAGGGAGTGACAAATTCTAATCTCGATCTATGCCAACTCCACAAACACCATCGGACACACCTGTAGAGCATCTTTATAATCACCCAGTTATGTTGTGACATTTGATAGCACACTAATTATTCCTCCGGTATTTGGGAGTTGCATAATCTCATAGTCATAGGAACATGTATAAGTCATGAAGAAAGCAATAGAAATAAACTAAACAATCATAGTGCTAAGCTATCGGATGGGTCTTGTCCATCACATCATTCTCTAATGATGTGATCCCGTTCATAAAATGACAACACATGTCTATGGCTAGGAAACTTAACCATCTTTGATTAACAAGTTAGTCAAGTGGAGGCATACTAGGGACTATATGTTTTGTCTATGTATTCACACATGTACTAAGTTTCCGGTTAATACAATTATAGCATGAATAATAAACATTTATCATGATATAAGGAAATATAAATAACAACTTTATTATTGCCTCTAGGGTATATTTCCTTCAGTCTCCGACTTGCACTAGAGTCAATAATCTAGATTACATAGTAATGATTCTAACACCCATGGAGTCTTGGTGCTGATCATGTTTTGCTCGTGAGAGAGGCTTAGGTAACGGGTCTGCAATATTCAGATCCGTATGTATCTTGGAAATCTCTATGTCTCCCTCCTTGACTTGATCGTGGATGGAATTGAAGGGTCTCTTGATGTGTTTGGTTCTCTTGTGAAATCTGGATTCCTTCGCCAAGGCTATTGCTCAAGTATTGTCACAAAAGATTTTCATTGGACCCGATGCACTAGGTATGACACCCAGATCGGATATGAACTCCTTCATCCAGACTCCTTCATTTGCTGCTTTTGAAGCAGCTATGGACTCCGCTTCACATGTATGCCACGATGCTTTGCTTAGAACTGCACCAACTGACAGCTCCACCATCCAATATAAACACATATCCAGTTTGTGACTTAGAGTCATCTGGATCAGTGTCAAAGCTTGCATCGACGTAACCATTTACGACGAGCTCTTTGTCACCTCCATAAACGAGAAACATATCCTTAGTCCTCTTCAGGTATTTCAGGATGTTCTTGACCACTGTCCAGTGATCCACTTTTGGATTACTTTGGTAACTCCCTGCTAAACTAAGAGCAAGGCACACATCAGGTCTGGTACACAGCATTGCATACATGACAGAACCTATGGCTGAAGCATTGTGAATGACTTTCATTTTCTCTCTATCTTCTACAGTGATCGGGTATTGAGTCTGACTCAACTTCACACCTTGTAACATAGGCAAGAACCCTTTATTTGCTTGATCCATTTTGAACTTCTTCAAAACTTTATCAAGGTATGTGCTTTGTGAAGGTCCAGTTAAGTGTCTTGATCTATCTCTATAGATCTTGATGCCCAATATATAAGCAGCTTCACCGAGGTCTTTCATAGAAAAACTTTTATTCAAGTATCCCTTTATGTTATCCAGAAATTCTATATCATTTCGAATCAGCAATATGTCATCCACATATAATATTAGAAATGCTACAGAGCTCCCACTCACTTTCTTGTAAATACAGGCTGCTCCAAAAGTCTGTATAAAACCATATGCTTTGATCACACTATCAAAATGTTTATTCTAACTCCGAGAGGCTTACACCAGTCCATAAATGGATCGCTGGATCATGCACACTTTTTTAGCATCCTTTGGATTGATAAAACCTTCTGGTTGTATCATATACAACTCTTCTTCCAGAAATCCATTCAGGAATACAGTTTTGACATCCATTTGCCAAATTTCATAATCATAAAATGCGGCAATTTCTAACATGATTCGGACAGACTTAAGCATCGCTACGGGTGAGAAAGTCTCATCATAGTCAACTCCTTGAACTTGTCGAAAACCTTTCGCAACAAGTCGGGCTTTGTAGACAGTAACATTACTGCTAGTGTCAGTCTTCTTCTTGAAGATCCATTTATTATCTATGGCTTGCCGATCATCGGGAAAGTCAACCAAAGTCCATACTTTATTATCATACATGGATCCCATCTCAGATTGCATGGCTTCAAGACATTTCACAGAATCTAGGCTCATCATTGTTTCCTCATAGTTTGTAGGTTCATCATGGTCAAGTAACATGACCTCCAGAATAGGACTACCGTACCACTCTGGTGCGGATCTTACTCTGGTTGACCTACGAGGTTCGGTAGTAACTTGGTCTGAAGTTTCATGATCAATATCATTAGCTTCCTCACTAATTGGTGTAGGAATCACTAGAATTGATTTCTATGATGAACTACTTTCCAATTGGGGAGCAGGTACAGTTACCTCATCAAGTTCTACTTTCCTCCCACTCACTTCTTTTGAGAGAAACTCCTTCTCAAGAAAAGATCCATTCTTAGCAACAAATATCTTGCCTTCGGATCTGTGATAGAAGGTGTACCCCGCAGTCTCTTTGGGTATCCTATGAAGTCACATTTCTTTGATTTGGGTTCGAGCTTATCAGGCTGAAGATTTTTCACATAAGCATCGCAGCCCCAAACTTTGAGAAACAACAACTTGGGTTTCCTGCCAAAGCACAGTTCATAAGGTGTTGTCTCAACAGATTTAGATGGTGCCCTATTTAACTTGAGTGCAGCCATCTCTAAAGCATAACCCCAAAACAATAGCGGTAAATCGGTAAGAGACATCATAGATCACACCATATCTAATAAAGTGTTGTTACGACGTTTGGACACACCATTACGCTGTGGTGTTCTAGGTGGCGTGAGTTGTGAAACTATTCCACATTGTTTCAAATGAAGACCAAACACGTAACTCAAATATTCACCTCCACGATCAGATAATAGAAATTTATATTCTTGTTATGATGATTTTCCACTTCACTCTGAATTTTTTTGAACTTTTCAAATGTTTCAGACTTATGTTTCATCAAGTAGATATATCCATATCTACTCAAATCATCTATGAAGGTCAGTACCCGCGGTGAGCCTCAACACTCATTAGACCGCATACGTCAGTATGTATTATTTCCAACAAGTCTGTTGCTCATTCCATAGTTCCGGAGAACGGAGTCTTAGTCATCTTGCCCATGAGGCATGGCTCGCAAGTTTAAGTGACTCATAATCAAGTGATTCCAAAATCCCATCAGCATGGAGCTTCTTCATGCGCTTTACACCAATATGACCCAAACGGCAGTGCCACAAATAAGTTGCACTATCATTATTAAACTTACATCTTTTGGCTTCAATACTATGAATATGTGTGTCACTACTATCGAGATTCAATGAAAATAGACGACTCATCAAGGGTGCATGACCATACAAGATATTACTCATATAAACAGAACAACCATTATTCTCTGATTTAAATGAATAACCATCTCGCATCAAACAAGACCCAGATATAATGTTCATGCTTAACGCTGACACCAAATAATAATTATTCAGGTCTAAAGCTAATCCCGAAGGTAGATGTAGAGGTAGCGTACCGACGGCGATCACATCAACTTTGGAACCATTTCCCATGCGCATCGTCACCTCGTCCTTAGCCAATCTTCACTTAATCCATAGCCTCCGTTTCGAGTTGTAAATATGAGCAATAGAACTAGTATCAAATACCCAGGCGCTACTACGAGCATTAGTAAGGTAGACATCAATAACATGTATATCAAATATACCTTTCACTTTGCCATCCTTCTTATCTGCCAAATACTTGGGGCAGTTCCGCTTCCAGTGACTAGCCCCTTTGCAGTAGAAACACTCAGTCTCAGGCTTAGGTCCAGACTTGGGCTTCTTCACTTGAGCCGCAACTTGCTTGCCATTCTTCTTGAAGTTCCCCTTCTTCCCTTTACCCTTTTTCTTGAAACTAGTGGTCTTGTTAACCATCAACACTTGATGCTCCTTCTTGATTTCTAGCTCCGCAGCCTTTAGCATCGCGAAGAGCTCGGGAATAGTCTTTACCATCCCTTGTATATTGTAGTTCATCACGAAGCTTTTGTAGCTTTGTGGCAGTAATTGAAGAAATCTGTCAATGACACTATCATCAGGAAGGTTAACTCCCAGTTGAGTCAAGTGGTTGTGGTACCCAGACATTCTGAGTATATGTTCACTGACAGAACTATTCTCCTCCATCTTGCAACTATAGAACTTATTGGAGACTTCATATCTCTCAATCCAGGCATTTTCTTGAAATATTAACTTCAACTCCTAGAACATCTCATATGCTCCATGCCGTTCAAAACGTCGTTGAAGTCCCGGTTCTAAGTCGTAAAGCATGGCACACTGAACTATCGAGTAGTCATCAGCTTTGCTCTACCATACGTTCATCGCGTCCGGAGTTGCTCCTGCAGCGGGTCTTGCACCTAGCGGTGCTTCTAGGACGTAATTTTTTTGTGCAGCAATGTGGATAATCCTCAAGTTACGGACCCAGTCCGTGTAGTTGCTACCATCATCTTTCAACTTAGCTTTCTCTAGGAATGCATTAAAATTCAAAGGAACAGTAGCACGGGCCATTAATCTACAACAACATTGACATGCAAAATACTATCAAGTACTAAGTTGATGATAAATTAAAGTTCAATTAATCATATTACTTAAGAACTCCCACTTAGATAGACATCTCTCTAGTCATCTAAATGATCACGTGATCCATATCAACTAAACCATGTCCGATCATCACGTGAGATGGAGTAGCTTTCAACGGTGAACATCACTATGTTGATCATATCTACTATATGATTCACGCTCGACCTTTCGGTCTTAGTGTTCCGAGGCCATATATGCATATGCTAGGCTCGTCAAGTTTAACCCGAGTATTCCGCGTGTGCAAAACTGGCTTGCACCGGTTGTATGTGAACGTAGAGCTTATCACACCCGATCAACACGTGGTGTCTCGGCACAACGGACTGTAGCAATGGTGCATACTCAGGGAGAACCCTTGTACCTTGATATTTAGTGAGAGATCATCTTATAATGCTGCCGCCGAACTAAGCAAAATAAGATGCATAAAGGATAAGCATCACATGCAATCAATATAAGTGATATGATATGGCCATCATCATCTTGTGCCTTTGATCTCCATCTCCAAAGTACCGTCATGATCACCATCGTCACCGGCTTGACACCTTGATCTCCATCGTAGCATCGTTGTCGTCTCACCAACTATTTCTTCTACAACTATCGCTTCCGCTTAGTGATAAAGTAAACTAATTACATGGCGATTGCATTTCATACAATAAAGTGACAACCATAAGGATCCTGCCAGTTGCCGATAACTTCTACAAAACATGATCATCTCATACAACAATTTATATATCATCACGTCTTGACCATATCGCATCACTGCAAGCCCTGCAAAAACATGTTAGACGTCCTCTACTTTGTTGTTGCATGTTTTATGTGGCTGCCACGGGCTTAGCAAGAACCGTTCTTACCTACGCATCAAAACCACAAAGATTTTTTGTCAAGTGTGCTGTTTTAACCTTCAACAAGGATCGGGCGTAGTCAAACTTGATTCAACTAAAGTTGGAGAAACATACACACACTAGCCACCTGTGTGCGAAGCACATCGGTAGAACCAGTCTCATGAATGCGGTCATGTAATGTCGGTCTGGGCCGCTTCATCCAACAATACAGCCGAATCAAAGTATGACATGCTGGTAAGCAATATGGTTATTGGCGCCCACAACCCTTTGTGTTCTACTCAAGCATATAACATCTACGTATTGACCTAGCTCTGATACCACTGTTTGGGAACGCAGTAATTTCAAAAAATTTACTACGATCACGCAAGATCTATCCAGGAGAAGCATAGCAATGAGCGGGGAGAGTTTGTCCATGTACCCTCGTAGATTGAAAACGGAAGCATTTTATCAATGCGGTTGTTGTAGTTGTACGGCTCACGATCCGACCGATCCTAGCACCGAACATACAACACCTCTGTGTTTAGCACACGTTCAGCTCGATGACATCCCTCATACTCTTGATCCAGTTGAGGCCGAGGGAGAGTTTCATTAGCACGATGGCATGGCGACGGTGATGATGAAGTTACCGGCGCAGGGCTTCGCCTAAGCACTACGACGATATGACCGAGGTCTGTAACTATGGAGGGGGGCACCACACACGGCTAAGAGATCAACTTGTGTGTTCTAGGGTGCCCCCCTCCCCATGTATATAAAGGAGGGGGAGGAGGAGGCCGGCCAAGGGGGAGGCGCGCCATGGGGGGGGGAGTCCTACTAGGACTCCAAACCTAGTAGGATTCGCCCCCCCTTTTACTATTCCAAGTGGGAGAAGGGGGGAAGGAGGAGGAGGAGGAGAGAAGGAAGGAGGGGCGCGCTGCCCCTCCCCTCGTCCAATTCAGATTGGGGCAAGGGGGGCGCGTGCCACCTCCTAGCCGGCCCTCTCTCTTCTCCACTAAGGCCCATGAGGCCCAATAACTTCCCGGGGGGTTGGTTCCGGTAACCCCCGGTACTCCGAAACTTATCCGAAACGACCCGAATCATTCCGGTGTCCGAATGTAGCCTTACAATATATGAATCTTTATGTCTCGACCATTTTGAGACTCCTCGTCATGTCCGTGATCTCACCCGAGACTCCGAACAAACTTCGTTCATCAAAACACATAACTCATAATACAAATCGTCATTCGTGATCTCATCCGTTAAGCGTGCGGACCCTATGGGTTCAAGAACTATGTAGACATGACCGATACACATTTCCGGTCAATAACCAATAGCGGAACCTGGATGCTCATATTGGCTCCGACATATTCTACGAAGATATTTATCGGTCAGACCGCATAACAGCATACATTGTTCCCTTTGTCATCGGTATGTTACTTGCCCGAGATTCGAGCGTCGGTATCATCATACCTAGTTCAATCTCATTACCGGCAAGTCTCTTTACTCGTTCCGCAATGCATCATCCTGCAACTAACTCATTAGTCAAATTGCTTGCAAGGCTTACAGTGATGTGCATTACCGAGAGGGCAGAGAGATACCTCTCTGAAATACGGAGTGACAAATCCTAATCTCGATCTATGCCAACTCAACAAACACCATCAGAGACACCTGTAGAGAATCTTTATAATCACCCTGTTATGTTGTGACGTTTGATAGCACACTAAGTGTTCCTCTGGTATTCGGGAGTTGCATAATCTCACAGCCATAGGAACATGTATAAGTCATGAAGAAAGCAATAGCAATAAACTAAACGATCATAGAGCTGAGCTAATGGATGGGTCTTGTCCATCACATCATTCTCTAATGATTTGATCCTGTTCATCAAATGACAACACATGTCTATGGCTAGGAAACTTAACCATCTTTGATTAACGAGCTAGTCAAGTAGAGGCATACTAGGGACACTCTATTTGTCTATGTATTCACACATATACTAAGTTTCCGGTTAATACAATTCTAGAATGAATAATAAACATTTACCATGATATAAGGAAATATAAATAACAACTTTATTACTGCCTCTAGGGCATATTTCCTTCAGTAGCATTATAAGATGACCCCTCACTAAATTTCAATGTATAAGTGTTCTCCCTGAGTATGCACCGTTGCTACAGTTCGTCGTGCCGAGACACCACGTGATGATCAGGTGTGATAAGCTCTACGTTCACATACAATGGGTGCAAGCCAGTTTTTGCATGTGCACAATTCTCGGGTTAAACTTGATGAGCGTAGCATATGCATATATGGCCTCGAAACACTGAGACCGAAAGGTCGAACGTGAATTATATAGTAGATATGATCAACATAGTGATGTTCACCATTGAAAACTACTCCATCTCACGTGATGATCGGACATGGCTTAGTTGATATGGATCACGTGATCATTTATATGACTAGAGGGATGTCTATCTAAGTGGGAGTTCTTAAGTAATATGATTAATTGAACTTTAATTTATCATCAACTTAGTACCTGATAGTATTTTGCATGTCTATGTTGTCGTAGATCGATGGCCCGTGCTACCGTTCCCTTGAATTTTAATGCGTTCCTAGAGAAAGCTAAGTTGAAAGACGATGGTAGCAATTACACGGAGTGGGTCCGTAACTTGAGGATTATCCTCATTGCTGCACAGAAGAATCACGTCCTGGAAGCACCGCTAGGTGCAAGACCCACTGTACGAGCAACTCCAGATATTATGAACGTCTGGCAGAGCGAAGCTGATGACTACTTGATAGTTTAGTGTGGCATGCTTTACGTCTTAGAATCGGGATTTCAATGATGTTTTGAACATCATGGAGCATATGAGATGTTTCAGGAGTTCAAGTTAATATTTCAAGCAAATGCCCGAGTTGAGAGATATGAAGTCTCCAACAAGTTCTACAACTGCAAGATGGAGGAGAACAGTTCTGTTAGTGAGCTCATACTCAGAATGTCTGGGTACCACAACCACTTGACTCAGCTGGGATTTATTCTTCCTGATGATAGTGTCATTGATAGAGTTCTTCAATCAATGCCACCAAGCTATAAAGGCTTTATGAGGAACTATAATATGCAAGGGATGGAGAAGACTATTCCTGAGCTCTTCGCGATGCTAGAAGCTGCGGAGGTAGAAATCAAGAAGGAGCATCAATTGTTGATGGTTAACAAGACCACTAGTTTCAAGAAAAAGGGTAAAGGGAAGAAGGGAACTTCGAGAAGAATGTCAAGCAAGTTGCTGCTCAAGTGAAGAAGCCCAAGTCTGGACCTAAGCCTGAGACTGAGTGCTTCTACTGCAAAGGGACTGGTCACTGGAAGCGGAACTACCCCAAGTATTTGGCGGATAAGAAGGATGGCAAAGTGAAAGGTATATTTGATATACATGTTATTGATGTCTACCTTACTAATGCTCGTAGTAGCGCCTGGGTATTTGATATTGGTTCTGTTGCTCATATTTGCAACTCGAAATAGGGGCTACGGATTAAACGAAGATTGGCTTAGGATGAGGTGACGATGCGCATGGGAAATGGTTACAAAGTTGATGTGATCGCGGTTGGCATGCTACCTCTACATCTCCGCCAGGATTAGTTTTAGACCTAAATAACTGTTATTTGGTGCGAGCGTTGAGCATGAAAATTATATCTGGATCTTGTTTAATGCGAGACGGTTATTCATTTAAATTAGAGAATAATGGTTGTTCTATTTATATGAGTAATATCTTTTATGGTCAAGCACCCTTGATGAGTGGTCTATTTTTGTTGAATCTCGATTGTAGCGATACACATATTCATAATATTGAAGCCAAAAGATGCAAGGTTAATATTGACAAAGGTAACTTATTTGTGGTAATCGCCGCTTAGATCATATTGGTGTAAAGCGATGAAGAAACTCCGTCTTGATGGGCTTTTGGAATCACTTGATTATTAATCACTTGATGCTTGCGTAACCATGCCTCATGGGCAAGATGACTAAGACTCCATTCTTCGGAACAGTGGAGCAAGCAACTGACTTATTGGAAATAATACATACTGATGTATGCGGTCCGATGAGTGTTGAGGCTCGCGGCGGGTATCGTTATTTTCTGACCTTCACAGATGATTTAAGTAGATATGGGTATATCTACTTAATAAAACATAAGTCTGAAATATTTGAAAAGTTCAAAGAATTTCAGAGTGAAGTGGAAAATCATCGTAACAAGAAAATAAAGTTTCTCCGATCTGAGTTGTGAGTTTGATCTTTATTTGAAACAATGTGGGATATTTTTGCAACTCACACCACTTGGAACACCACAACGTAATGGTGTGTCTGAACATCATAACCGCACTTTATTAGATATGGTGAGATCTATGATGTCTCTTACTGATTTACGTTATCGTTTTGGGGTTATGCTTTAGAGACGGTTGCATTCACGTTAAATAGGGCACCATCTAAATCCATTAGGACGGCACCGTATGTACTGTGGTTTGGCAAGAAACCTAAGTTGTCGTTTCTAAAAGTTTGGGGTTGCGATGCTTATGTGAAAAAACTTCAGCCTAATAAGCTCAAACCCAAATCGGAGAAGTGCGTCTTCATAGGATACCCAAAAGAAACTGTTGGGTACACCTTCTATCACAGATCCAAAGGCAAGATATTTGTTGCTAAGAATGGATCCTTTCTAGATAAGGAGTTTCTCTCAAAAGAAGTGAGTGGGAGGAAAGTAGAACTTGATGAGGTAATTGTAGCTTCTCTTGAATTGGAAAGTAGCTTATCACAGAAAACCGTTCCCATGATGCCTACACCAATTAGTGAGGAGGCTAATGATGATGATCATGAAACTTCAGATCAAGTTACTACCGAACCTCATAGGTCAACCAGAGTACGTTCCGCACCTGAGTGGTACGGTAATCCTGTTCTGGAAGTCATGTTACTAGACCATGACGAACCTACGAACTATGAGGAAGCAATGATGAGCCTAGATTCCGCGAAATGGCTTGAGGCCATGAAATCTGAGATGGGATCCATGTATGGGAAAAAGTATGGACTTTGGTTGACTTGCCCGATGATCGGCAAGCCATAGAAAATAAATGGATCTTCAAGAAGAAGACTAATGTTGATGGTAATGTTAGTGTCTAGAAAGCTCGACTTGTTGCGAAAGGTTTTCGACAAGTTCAAGGAGTTGACTTCGATTAGACCTTCTCACCCGTAGCGATGCTTAAGTTTGTCCGAATCATGTTAGCGATTGTCGTATTTTATGACTATGAAATCTGGCAAATGGACGTCAAAACTGCATTCCTTAATGGATTTCTTAAAGAAGAGTTGTATATGATGCAAGCAGAAGGTTTTGTCGATCCTAAAGGTGCTAACAAAGTGTGTAAGCTCCAGCGATCCATTTATGGACTGGTGCAAGCATCTCGGAGTTGGAATATACGCTTTGATGAAGTGATCAAAGCATATGGTTTTATACAGATTTTTGGAGAAGCCTGTATTTACAAGAAAGTGAGTGGGAGCTCTGTAGAGTTTCTAATATTATATGTGGATGACATATTGTTGATTGGAAATGATATAGAATTTCTGGATAGCATAAAAGGATACTTGAATAAGAGTTTTTCAGTGAAAGACCTCGGTGAAGCTGCTTATATATTGGGCATCAAGATCTATAGAGACAGATCAAGACGCTTAATTGGACTTTCAAAAAGCACATACCTTGATAAAGTTTTGGAAAAGTTCAAAATGGATTAGTCAAAGAAAAGGTTCTTGCGTGTGTTACCATGTGTGAAGTTGAGTCAGACTCAATGCCCGACCACTTCAGAAGATAGAGAAAAAATGGAAGTCATTCCCTATGCCTCAGCCATAGGTTCTATCATGTATGCAATGCTATGTACCAGACCTGATGTGTGCCTTGCTATAAGTTTAGCAGGGAGGTACCAAAGTAATCCAGGAGTGGATCACTAGATAGCGGTCAAGAACATCCTAAAGCACCTAAAAACGACTAAGGATATGTTTCTCGTTTATGGGGGGTGACAAAGAGCTCATCATAAATGGTTATGTTGATGCTAGCTTTGACACTGATTCGGATGACTCTAAGTCACAAACAGGATACGTATTTATATTGAATGGTCGAGCTGTCAGTTGGTGTAGTTCCAAGGAAAGCGTCGTGGCGGGATCTATGTGCAAAGAGGAGTACATAGCTGTTTTGGAAGCAGCAAATGAAGGACTCTGGATGAAGGAGTTCATATCCGATCTAGGTGTAATACGTAGTGCATCGGGTTCAATGAAAATCTTTTGTGACAATAGTGGAGCAATTGCCTTAGCGAAGGAATCCAGATTTCACAAGAGAACCAAACACATCAAGAGACATATCAACTCCATCTGTGAACAAGTCAAAGAGGGAGACATAGAGATTTGCGAAATACATACGAATCTGAATGTGGCAGACCCATTGACTAAGCCTCTTCCACGAGCAAAACACGATCAATAGCAAGACTCCATGGGTGTTAGAATCATTACAATGTAATCTAGATTATTGACTCTTGTGCAAGTGGGAGACTGAAGGAAATATGCCCTAGAGGCAATAATAAAGTTGTTATTTATATTTCCTTATATCATGACAAATGTTTATTATTCATGCTAGAATTGTATTAACCGGAAACTTGATACATGTGTGAATACATAGACAAACCATAGTGTCCCTAGTATGCCTCTACTAGACTAGCTCGTTAATAAAAGATGGTTAAGTTTCCTAACCAAAGACATGTGTTGTCATCTGATGAACGGGGTCACATCATTAGGAGAATGATGTGATGGACAAGACCCACCCATTAGCTTAGCATAATGATTGTTAAGTTTTATTGCTATTGCTTTCTTCATGACTTATACATATTCCTTTGACTATGAGATTATGCAACTCCCGAATACCGGAGGAATACCATATGTGCTATCAAAAGTCACAACATAACTGGGTGATTATAAAGATGCTCTATAGGTATCTCCGAAGGTGTTTGTTGGGTTGGCATAGATCGAGATTAGGATTTGTCACTCCTAGTATTGGAGAGGTATCTCTGGGCCCTCTCGGTAATGCACATCGTGATAAGCCTTGCAAGCAATGTGACTAATGAGTTATTTGGAGGAGGATGTATTACGGAATGAGTAAAGAGACTTGTCGGTAACGAAATTGAACTAGGTATGAAGATACCATGATCGAATCTCGGGTAAGTAACATACCGATGACAAAGGGAATGACGTATGTTGCCATTACGTTTGACCGATAAATATCTTTGTAGAATATGTAGGAACCAATATGATCATAAATTCCGCTATTGGTTATTGACCGGAGATGTTTCTCGTTCATGTCTACATAGTTCTCGAACCCGTATGGTCCGCACGCTTAAGGTTTGATGACGATTTGTATTATGAGTTATGTGTTTTGGTGACCGAAGATTGTTTGGAATCCTGGATGGGATCGGACATGACGAGGAGTCTCGAAATGGTCGAGAGGTAAAGATTGATATATTGGACGATAGTATTCGGACATCGGAAGTGTTTTAGAATGTATCGGATACATATTGGAGTACCCGGGGGGTGTTACCGGAACCCCACGGGGAAAGATATGGGCCATATGGGCCATAGGAGGGAGGCAAGGCAGCCCACTAGGGGTGGCGCTCCCAGGGAAGGAGTCCGAATTGGACTAGGGGAGGGGCCGGCGCCCCTTTCCTTCTCCTCCTCCCTCTCCTTCCCCCTTTCCCCTTGTGGTAAAAGGAAAGGGGGGGCAAATTGGACTAGGAGCCCAAGTGGGACTCCTCCCACTTGGGGCGCACCTAGGCCGGCGTCCTACCCTCTCCCTCCTTTATATATGGGGGCGGGGGGCACCTCTAACACACATCAATTGTTCAAAGCCGTGTGCGGTGCCCCCTCCATAGTTTGCTCCTCCGGTCATATTGTCATAGTGCTTAGACGAAGCCTTGCGCGGATCACTTCACCATCACCGTCACCATGCCATCATGCCGACGAAACTCTCCCTCGACACTCTACTGGATCAAGAGTTCGAGGGATGTCATCGAAATGAACGTGTGCAGAACTCGGAGGTGCCGTACGTTCGGTAATTGATCGGTTGAATCGAGAAGACGTTCGACTACATCAATCATGTTAAGTAAATGCTTCCGCTTTCGGTCTACGAGGGTACATGGACACACTATCCCCCTCTTGTTGCTATGCATCTCCTAGATAGATCTGCGTGGTCGTAGGAATTTTTTTGAAATTGCATGCTATGTTCCCCAATAGTGTTACGTCATCGTGTTTGGCGGGCGGCAGCTTCTCTGGCACAGATGTGGAGGACCCATAGCCGTGCCTCACTCCGCCTGATGGTGCCCTCCTTGCCATGTGGTAGGGGCGGCCCATCGTCCCCAGCTGCAGCTCACGCGTCAATGAGTTGTGTGGTGCGGGCACCAACATCCAACGGCTACCCGCAAGTGCCGGAGCTGGGCACTGGTGCTCGTGCTTGCGCGGCCGCCTCACCATTGATGACAGAGAACGGGCAGGGCGGCTTCTGTTGGGGAACATAGGATGCAATTTAATTTTTTTTTCCTACGATCTTGCAAGATATATCTAGGAGATGCATAGCAATGAGACAGGGAGACTGTGTCTACGTACCCTCTTAGACCGAAAGCGGAAGCGCTATGTTAACGCGGTTGATGTAGTCAAACATCTTCACGATCCAACCGATCCAAGTACCGAACGTACGGCACCTCTGTGTTCAGCACACGTTCAGCTTGATGACGTCCCTCAAACTCTTGATCCAGTAGAGGGTCGAGGGAGAGTTCCGTCAGCACGACGACGTGGTGATGGTGATGGTGATGTGATCCACGCAGGGCTTCGCCTAAGCACTACGATGCTATGACCAGAGTAGTAAACTGCAGAGGGGGGCACCGCATGCTCCCTCTTGAGCACTGCATTGGTTTTCCCTTGAAGAGGAAAGGGTGATGCAGTAAAGTAGCGTAAGTATTTCCCTCAGTTTTTGAGAACCAAGGTATCAATCCAGTAGGAGGCTCCTCAAAAGTCCCTTGTACCTACACAAACAAACAAGAACCTCGCAACCAACGCGATAAAGGGGTTGTCAATCCCTTCACGGTAACTTGCAAAAGTGAGATCTGATAGAGATAATAAGATAAGATAAATATTTTTGCTATTTTTATGATATAGATTGGAAAGTAAAGATGCAAATAAAAGTAGATGGGAAACTTATATGATAAAAGATAGACCCCGGGGCCATAGGTTTCACTAGTGGCTTCTCTCAAGATAGCATAAGTATTACGGTGGGTGAACAAATTACTGTCGAGCAATTGATAGAAAAGTGCATAGTTATGAGATTATCTAGGCATGATCATGTATATAGGCATCACGTCCACAACAAGTAGATCGAAACGATTCTGCATCTACTACTATTACTCCACACATCGACCGACTCCTGCCTGCATCTAGAGTACTAAGTTCATGAAGAACAGAGCAACGCATTAAGAAAGATGACATGATGTAGAGGGATAAACTCAAGCAATATGATATAAACCCCATCTTTTTATCCTTGATGGCAACAATACAATACATGCCTTGCTGCCCCTACTGTCACTAGGAAAGGACACCACAAGATTGAACCCAAAGCTAAGCACTTCTCCCATTGCAATAAAGATCAATCTAGTAGGCCAAACCAAACTGATAATTCGAAGAGACTTGCAAAGATAACCAATCACACATAAAAGAATTCAGAGGAGATTCAAATATTTCTCATAGATAAACTTGATCATAAACCAACAATTCATCAGATCTCGACAGACACACCGCAAAAAGAGTTACATCGAATAGATCTCCAAGAAGATCGAGGAGAACTTTGTATTGAATTCAAAGAGAGAGAAGAAGCCATCTAGCTAATAACTATGGATGCGAAGGTCTGTGGTAAACTACTCACAACTCATCGGAGAGGACTTGGAGAAGATGTAGAGGCCCTCCATGGTCGATTCCCCCTCTGGCGGAGCGCCGGCGAAGGCTCCAAGATGGGATCTCACGAATACAAAAGGTTGCGGTGGTGGAAATAGTTTTTCGTGGTGCTCCTGGATGTTTTCGGGGTACGTAGATACATATAGGCGAAGGAGGTAGGTCAGGGGAGCCACGAGGGGCCCACGAGGGTGGGAGGCGCGCCCACCCCCCCTAGGGTGCGCCGAGCACCCTCGTGGCCGCCTTGTTAGCTGCTTGACGTCCACTCCGAGTCTCCTGGATTGCGTTTGTTCCAAAAAGATCGCTCCCGAAGGTTTCATTCGGTTTGGACTCCGTTTGATATTCCTTTCCTTCGAAACACTAAAATAGGCAAAAAACAACAATTCGGGCTGGGCCTCTGGTTAGTAGGTTAGTCCCAAAAATGATGTAAAAGTGTAGATTAAAGCCCATAAACATCCAAAACGGGTAATATAATAGCATGGGTCAATCAAAAATTATAGATACGTTGGAGACGTATCAAGCATCCCCAAGCTTAATTCCTGCTTGTCCTCGAGTAGGTAAATGATAAAAACATAATTTTTGATGTGGATTGCTACCTAGCATAATTATCAATGTAATTTTCTTTATTGTGGCATGAATGTTCAGATTCAAATGATTCAAGATAAAAGCTCATAAAACATAAAAATAGTAATACTTCAAGCATACTAACCAGTAATCATGTCTTATCAAAATAGCATAGCCAAAGAAAGCTTATCCCTACAAAATCATATTGTTAGGCCATGCTTCATTTCATCACACAAAATACTCCCATCATGCACAACCCTGGTTTCAGCCAAGCAATTGGATTATACTTTTTAACACGCTTTAACTTTTTCAACTTTTACGCAATACATGAGCGCAAGCCATGGACATAGCACTATATGTGGAATAGGGTGGTGGTTGTGAAGACAAAAAGGGAGAAGATAGTCTCACATCAACTAGGCGTATCAACGGGCTATGGAGATTCCCATTAATAGATATCAATGTGAGTGAGTAGGGATTGCCATGCAACGGATGCACTAGAGCTATAAATATATGAAAGCTCAAAAAAAGAAACTAAGTGGGTGTGCATCCAACTTGCTTGCTCACAAAGACCTAGGGCATTTTGAGGAAGCCCGTCATTGGAACATACAAGCCAAGTTCTATAATGAAAAATTCCCACTAGTATATGAAAGGGACAACATAGGAGACTCTCTATCATGAAGATCATGGTGCTACTTTGAAGCACAAGTGTGGAAAAAGATAGTAGCATTGTCCCTTCTCTCTTTTCTCTCATTTCATTTTATTTTCTTTTCCTTTTTTTCTTTCTTTTTTTCCTTTTTTTATTTGGTGGGCTTCTTTGGCCTCTTTTATTTTTATAAAGTCCGAAGTCTCATCCCGACTTGTGGGGGAATCATAGTCTTCATCATCCTTCCCTCACTTGGGACAATGCTCTAATAATGAAGATCATCACACTTTTATAGATTTACAACTCAAGAATTACAACTCAATACTTAGAAAAAAATATGACTCTACGTGAATGCCTCCGGCGGTGTACCGGGATATGCAATGAACCAATGGTGACATGTATGAAACATTATGGAGGTGGCCTTGCCACAAATATAATGTCAACTACATGATCATGCAAAGAGCAATATGACAATGATGGGGTGTGTCATAATAAACAGAATGATGGAAAGTTGCATGGCACTATATCTCAGAATGGCTATGGAAATGCCATAATAGGTAGGTATGGTGGCTGTTTTGAGGAAGGTAAATAATGGCTGCATGATGCCGGCGAAAGTTGCACGTCATAATAAAGGCTAGCAGTGGTGGAAGGGTGAGAGTGTGTATAATCCATGGACTCACATTAGTCATAAAGAACTCATATACTTATTGCATAAAGTCTACTTGCCCTCGAAGCAAAGTACTACTACGCATACTCCTAGGGGAAGGGTTGGTAGGAGTTAACCGTCGTGCGATCCCGACCTCCACACATATGGAAGACAATTAAAGAGCACCCCATGCAACAAATTTGTCACACAACGTTTACCATACGTGCATGCTACGGGACTTGCCAGCTTCAACACAAGTATTTCTCAATATAATTACCCAACTAGCATGACTCTAACATTACCACCTTTATATCTCAAAACAATTATCAAGCATCAAATTGATCATAGTGTTTAATGCACTTTCTATGATAGTTTTTATTATACCCAACTTGGATGCTCATCATTCTAGGACCAATTTTATAACCATAGCAAATACCATGCTGTTCTAAAAGACTCTCAAAATAATATAAGTGAAGGATGATAGATCAACAATTTCTACAAAATCAAACCACCGCCGTGCTCTAAAAAGATATAAGTGAAGCACTAGAGCAAAATTATCTAGCTCAAAAGATATAAGTGAAGCACATAGAGTATTCTAATAAATTCCAAATCATGTGTGTCTCTCCCAAAAGGTGTGTACAGAAAGGATGATTGTGGTAAACTAAAAAACAAAGACTCATATCATACAAGACGCTCCAAGCAAAACACATATCATGTGGCGATGAAAAATATAGCTCCAAGTAAAGTTACCGATAAACAAAGACGAAAGAGGGGATGCCTTCCGGGGCATCCCCAAGCTTAGGCTTTTGGCTGTCCTTGAATATCTTGGGGTACCATGGGAATCCCCAATATTAGGCTCTTGCCACTCCTTATTCCATAGTCCATCAAATCTTTTACCCAAAACTTGAAAACTTCACAACACAAAACTCAACAGGAAATCTCATAACCTCCGTTAGTGCAAGAAAGAAAAACAACCACATAAGGTACTGTAATGAACTCATTTTTATTTATATTGGTGTTAAACCTACTGTATTCCAACTTCTCTATGGTTCATATCCCCCGATACTAGCCATAGATGCATCAAAATAAGCAAACAACACACGAAAAACAGAATCTGTCAAAAACAGAACAGTCTGTAGCAATCTGTAACTTTCGAATACTTCTGGAACTCTAAAAATCCTACCAAAATAGGAAATCCTGGGACATTTGTCTATTGATCTACTGCAAAAAGAATCAACTATAATCACGTTTCTGTGATTTATTAAAATTATTCTCGTGCGTGCAAAAGTTTCTGTTTTTCAGCAGAATCAAATTAACTATCACCGTAGGTTATCCTATAGGTTCTACTTGGCACAAACACTAATTAAAACATAAAACCACATATAAACATAGACTAGATGAAATATTTATTGAATAACAGCAAGGAAAAATATTGGGTTGTCTCCCAACAAGCGCTTTTCTTTAAAGCCTTTTAGCTAGGCAATGATAATTTTAATGATGTTCACATGAAAGACAAGAATTGAAGTGCAAAAAGAGCATCATGAAACACGTGACAAACACATCTAAGTCTAACATACTTCCTATGCATAGGCATATTATAATAAAACAAATTTGCAAGGCAAGCAAAACCTAGCATATGCAAGGAAGAAGAAAGAAACAATAGCAATCTCAACATAACGAGAGGAAATTCTGTAACATGAAAATTTCTACAATCATATTTTCCTCTCTCATAATAATTACATGTGGGATCATAAGAAAATTTAACAAAATAGCTATCGCATAAAATATTTTCAACATGATCCACATGCATGCAAAGTTGACACTCTTCCAAAATAGTGGGATTATCATTAACTAAAGTCATGACCTTTCCAAACCCACTTTTATCAAAAACTTCATAAGATTGAACATTATCCAAATATGTGGGATCTAAAGTTGACACTCTTCCAAACCCACTTTTAGTATTATTGCAAACATTATTATCAATCTCATATTCATCATGGGGCTTAAAGAAAATTTCAAGATTATAAGAAGAATCACCCCAATCATGATCATTCAACAAGTAGTGGACATAGCAAAACTAGCATCCCCAAGCTTAGGGTTTTGCATATCATTAACACAATTGACATTAATAGAATTTATAATAAAATCATTGCAATCATGCTTTTTATTCAAGGAGCTATCGTGAATCTCTTCATAAATTTCTTCATCACAATTTTCAGATTCACGAATTTCAAGCAAAACCTCATAAAGATAATCTACTGCACTCAAATCACTAGAAATTGGTTCATCATAATTGGATCTCTTAAAAATATTAGCAAGCGGATGAGGATCCATAGATCTTAGGTTCTCTGTTTAGCAATAAATAAACAACTATTCCAACCAAACGAGCAAATGAGCCAAGTAAGACATCAAAGCAAACAAAAAGACGAACAGAAGAAGGGCAAATAAAACGGCAAGGGTGAAGTGGGGGAGAGGAAAACTAGAGGGAAATGGCAAATATGTAGTGCGAGGGAGATGAGTTTGTGATGGGTACTTGGTATGTCTTGACTTGAGCGAAGACCTCCCCGGCAACGGCGCTAGAAATCCTTCTTGCTACCTCTTGAGCACTGCGTTGGTTTTCCATTGAAGAGGATAGGGTGATGCAGCAAAGTAGCATAAGTATTTCCCTCAGTTTTTGAGAACCAAGGTATCAATCCAATAGGAGGCTCCTCAAAAGTCCCTCGCACCTATACAAACAAACAAGAACCTCGCAACCAACACAATAAAGGGGTTGTCAATCCCTTCACGGTAACTTGCGAAAGTGAGATCTGATAGAGATAATAAGATAAGATAAATATTTTTGGTATTTTTATGATATAAATTGGAAAGTAAAGATGCAAATAAAAGTAGCTGGGAAACTTATATGATAAAAGATAGACCCGGGGGCCATAGGTTTCACTAGTGGCTTCTCCTAAGATAGCATAAGTATTATGGTGGGTGAACAAATTACTGTCGAGCAACTAATAGAAAAGTGCATAGTTATGAGATTAACTAGGCATGATCATGTATATAGGCATCACGTCCACAATAGGTAGATCGAAATGATCCTGCATCTACTACTATTACTCCACACATCGACCGATTCCTGCCTGCATCTAGAGTATTAAGTTCCAGAATAATAGAGTAACACATTAAGAAAGATGACATGATGTAGAGGGATAAACTCAAGCAATATGATATAAACCCCATCTTTTTATCCTCGATGGCAACAATACAATACGTGCCTTGTTGCCCCTACTATCACTGGGAAAGGACACAACAAGATTGAACCCAAAGCTAAGCACTTCTCCCATTGCAAGAACGATCAATCTAGTAGGCCAAACCAAACTGATAATTCGAAGAGACTTGCAAAGATAACCAATCACACATCAAAGAATTCAGAGGAGATTCAAATATTTCTCAAAGATAAACTTGATCATAAACCCACAATTCATCGGATCTCGACAAACACACTGCAAAATGAGTTACATCAAATAGATCTCCAAGAAGATCGAGGAGAACTTTGTCTTGAGATTCAAAGAGAGAGAACAAGCCATCTAGCTAATAACTATGGACCCTAAGGTCTGTGGTAAACTACTCACAACTCATCGGAGAGGCCTTGGAGATGATGTAGAGGCCCTCCATGGTCGATTCCCCCTCCGGCGGAGCGCCGACGAAGGCTCCTAGATGGGATCTCACGAATACAGAAGGTTGCGGCGGGGGAAATAGTTTTTCGTGGTGCTCCTGGATGTTTTCGGGGTACGCAGATATATATAGGCGAAGGAGGTAGGTCAGGGGAGCCACGAGGGGCCCACGAGGGTGGGGGTGCGCCCACCCCCCTAGGGCTCGCCGGGCACCCTTGTGGCCGCCTCGTTTGCTGCTTGATGTCCACTCCAAGTCTCCTGGATGCGTTAGTTCCAAAAAGATTGCTCCCGAAGGTTTCATTCCGTTTGTACTCCGTTTGATATTCCTTTCCTTCGAAACACTGAAATAGGCAAAAAAACAGCAATTCGGGTTGTGCCTCCGGTTAGTAGGTTAGTCCCAAAAATGATATAGAAGTGTAGAGTAAAGCCCATAAACATCCAAAACGGGTAATATAATAGCATGGAACAATCAAAAATTATAGATATGTTGGAGACGTATCAGCGCACATGGCTAAGAAACAATTGTTGTGCCTTTGGGGTGGCCCCTTTCCCACATATATAAAGGAGGGGGGAGGAGGAGGCCGGCCCAAGGGGGAGTCCTACTAGGACTTCATTCCTAGTTGGATTCGGCCCCCTTTCCTTCCAACGGAGAGGGGGAAAGGGGAAGGGAGAGAGAGGGAGAAGGAAACAGGGGGGCGCCCCCTCCCCTTGTCCAATTCGGATTGGGAAAGGGGGGCACGCACCTCCTCCTGTGGCCTTCCTCCTCTCCTCTACTATGGCCCATTAGGCTCCCCAGGGGGTTCCGATAGCCTCACGGTACTCCAAAAAATCCTCGAACTTTATCGAAACCATTCCGGTGTTCATACATAACCTTCCAATATATGAATCTTTACCTCTCGACCATTTCGAGACTCCTCATCAGGCCCGTGATCTCATTCGGGACTCTGAACAAACTTCGGTCACCAAAGCACATAACTCATAATACAAATCATCATCGAACATTAAGCGTGCAGACCCTACGGGTTCAAGAACTATGTAGACATGGCCGAGACACATCTCCGGTCAATAACCAAGAGCGGAACCTGGATGCACATATTGGATCCGAAGATCTTTATCGGTCAAACCGCATAACAACATAAATTATTCCCTTTGTCATCGGTATGTTACTTGCCCGAGATTCGATCGTCGCCTAGTTCAATCTCGTTACCGTCAAGTCTCTTTACTCATTCTGTAATGCATCATCCCGCAACTAACTCATTAGTCACATTGCTTGCAAGGCTCATAGTGATGTGCATTGTCGACAGGGCCCAGAGATACCTCTCCGATACACGGAGTGACAAATCCTAATCTCGATCTATGCCAACCCATAAAACACCTTCAGAGACACCTGTAGAGCATCTTTATAATCACCTAGTTACGTTGTTACGTTTGATAGCACACAAAGTGTTTCTCCGGTATTCGGGAGTTGCATAATCTCATAGTCGGAGGAATATGTATAAGTCATGAAGAAAGCAATAGCAATAAAACTAAACGATCATAATGCTAAGCTAACAGATGGGTCTTGTCCATCACATCATTCTCCTAATGATGTGATCCAGTTCATCAAATGACAGCACATGTTTATGGTTAGGAAACTTAACCATCTTTGATTAACAAGGTAGTCAAGTAGAGGCATACTAGGGACACTTTGTTTTGTCTATGTATTCACACATGTATCAAGTTTCCGTTTAATACAATTCTAGCATGAATAATAAACATTTATCATGATATAAGGAAATACAAATAACAACTTTATTATTGCCTCTAGGGCATATTTCCTTCAGTCTCCCACTTGCACTAGAGTCAATAATCTAGTTCACATCGTCATGTGATTTAACACCAATAGTTCACATCGCCATGTGACCAACATCCAAAGGGTTTACTAGAGTCAATAATCTAGTTCACATTGCTATGTGATTAACACCCAAAGACTACTAAGGTGTGATCATGTTTTGCTTGTGAGAGAAGCTTAGTCAACGAGGCTACCACATTCAGATCCATATATATTTCACAAATTTTTATGTCTACAATGTTGTGCACTGAGCTACTCTAGCTAATTGCTCCCACTTTCAATATGTATCCAGATTGAGATTCCAAGTCATCTGGATTAGTATTAAACTTGCATCGACATAACTCTTTTACGACGAACTCTTTATCAACTCCATAACTGAGAAACATTTCCTTAGTCCTCTTAGGTAACTAAGGATAATTTTGACCGTTGTCCAGTGATCCACTCCTGGATCACTATTGTAACCTCTTGTCAAACTTATGGTGAGGTACACAATAGGTGTAGTACACAATATAGCAAACTTTATAGAACCTTTAACTGAGGCATAGGGAATGACTTTCATTCTCTTTCTATTTTTTTGCCGTGGTCGGGTTTTGAGTCTTACTCAACTTCACACCATGCAACACATGCAAGAACTTCTTCTTTGACTGTTCCATTTTGAAATACTTCAAAATCTTGTCAAGGTATGTTCTCATTGAAAAATCTTATCAAGCGTCTTGATCTATCTCTATAGATCTTGATGCTCAATATGTAAGCAGCTTCACCGAGCTCTTTCTCTAAAAAATCTTTTCAAACACTCCTTTATGCTTTCCAAAAAAATTTACATCATATCCGATCAACAATATGTCATTCACATATACTTATCAGAAAGATTGTAGTGCTCCCACTCACTTTCTGGTAAATACAAGCTTCCCCAAAAGTCAGTATAAAACCATATGCTTTGATCACACTATCAAAGCATATATTCCAACTTCGAGAGGCTTGCACCAGTCCATAAATGGATCGCCGGAGCTTGCACACTTTGTTAGCACCTTTAGGATTGACAAAACCTTCTGGTTGCATCATATACAACTCTCCTTTAAGAAATCCATTAAGGAATGCAGTTTTGACATCCATTTGCAAAATTTCATAATAATAAAATGCGGCAATTGCTAACATGATTCGCACAGACTTAAGCATCGCTACAAGTGAGACAATCTCATCGTAGTCAACACCTTGAACTTGCGGAAAAACTTTTGTGATAAGTCGGGCTTTGTAGATAGTAACACTACCATCAGCGTCCATCTGCCTCTTGAAGATTCATTTATTCTCTATGGCTCGTCGATCATCGGGCAAGTCAACCAAAGTCCACACTTTGTTCTCATACATGGATCCCATCTCAGATTTCATGGCCTCAAGCCATTTCGCGGAATCTAGGCTCATCATCACTGCCTCATAGTTTGTAGGTTCGTCATGGTCTAGTAACATGACTTCTAGAACAAGATTACCGTACCACTCTAGTGCAGAACGTACTCTGGTTAACCTACGAGGTTCAGTAGTAACTTGGTCTGATGTTTCATAATCATTATCATTAGCTTCCTCTCTAGTTGGTGTAGGCATCACGGGAACGGTTTTCTGTGATGAGCTACTTTCTAATTCGAGAGAAGGTACAATTATCTCATCAAGTTCTACTTTCCTCCCACTCACTTCTTTCGAGAGATACTCATTCTCTAGAAAGGATCCATTCCTAGAAACAAAGATCTTGCCTTCGGACCTGTGATAGAAGGTGTACACAACAGTTTCTTTTGGGTATCCTATGAAGATGCACTTCTCCGATTTGGATTCGAGCTTACCAAGCTGAAGCTTTTTCACATAAGCATCGCAACCCCAAACTTTAAGAAATGACAGCTTAGGCTTCTTGCCAAACCACAATTCATACGGTGTCATCTCAATGGATTTAGATGGTGCCCTATTTAACGTGAATGCAGCCGTCTCTAATGCATAACCCCAAAATGATAGTGGTAAATCGGTAAGAGACATCATAGATCGCACCATATCTAATAAAGTGCAGTTACGATGTTCAGACACACCATTACGCTGTGGTGTTCCAAGTGGCGTGAGTTGTGAAACTATCCCACATTGTTTTAAATGAAGGCCAAACTCGTAACTCAAATATTCGCCTCCGTGATCAGATCGTAGAAACTTTATTTTCTTGTTACGATGATTCTCCGCTTCACTCTGAAATTCTTTGAACTTTTCAAATGTTTCAGACTTGTGTTTCATTAAGTAGATATACCCATATCTTCTCAAATCGTCTGTGAAAGTTAGAAAACAACTATACCCGCCACGAGCCTCAACACTCATCGGACCGCATACACCGGTATGTATTATTTCCAATAAGTTGTGGCTCGCTCCATTGTTCCGGAGAAAGGAGTTTTAGTCATCTTGCCCATGAGGCATGGTTCATAAGCATCAAATGATTCATAATCAAGTGATTCCAAAAATCCATCCCCATGGAGTTTCTTCATGCGCTTTACACCAATATGACTAAACGGCAGTGCCACAAATATGTTGCACTATCATTATCAACTTCGCATCTTTTGGCATCAATATTATAAATATGTGTATCACTATGATCGAGATTCAATAAACCATTTACATTGGGTGTATGACCATAGAAGGTTTTATTCATGCAAACAGAACAACAATTATTCTCTGACTTAAATGAATAACCGTATTGCAAAAAAATATGATCCAATCATATTCATGCTCAACGTAAACACCAAATAACATTTATTTTGGTCCAACACTAATCTCGAATGTAGAGGGAGTGTGTGATGGTGATCTTATCAACCTTGGAATCACTTCCAACACACATCGTCACCTCGTCCTTAACTAGTCCTTGTTCATTTTGCAATTCCTGTTTCGAGTTACTAATCTTAGCAACTGAACCGGTGTCAAATACCTAGGGGTTACTATGAACACTAGTAAAGTACACAGCAATAATATGTATATCAAATATACCTTTGTTTACTTTTCCATCCTTCTTATCTGCCAAATGTTTGGGGCAGTTTTGCTTCCAATGAACATTTCCTTTGCAGTAGAAGCACTCAGTTTCAGGCTTAGGTTTAGCTTTGGGTTTCTTCATGGGAGCAGCAACTTGCTTGCTATTCTTCCTTAAGTTCCCCTTATTTCATTTGCCCTTTTTCTTGAAACTAGTGATCTTGTTAACCATCAACACTTGATGTGCTTTCTTGTTTTCTACCTCCGCAGCCTTTAGCATTGCAAAGAGCTCGGGAATTTTCTTGTTCATCCCTTGCATATTATAGTTCATCACGAAGTTCTAGTAACTTGGTGATAGTGACTAGAGAACTTTGTCAATCACTATCTTATCTGGAAGATTAACTCCCACTTGATTTAAGCAATTGTAGTACCCGGACAATCTGAGCACATGCTCGCTGGTTGAGCTATTCTCCTCCATCTTGTAGGCATAGTACTGTCAGAGGTCTCATATCTCTCGACACGGGCATGAGTCTGAAATACTAATTTCAACTCTTGGAACATCTCATATGCTCCATGGCGTTCAAAATGTTTTTGAAGTCCCGGTTCTCAGCCATAAAGCATGGTGCACTAAACTATCAAGTAGTCATCATAGCGAGCTTGCCAAACGTTCATAATGTCTGCATCTGCTTCTGCAATATGTCTATCACCTAGCGGTGCATCAAGGACATAATTCTTTTGTGCAGCAACGAGGATAATCCTCAGATCACGGACCCAGTCCGCATCATTGCTACTATCAGCTTTCAACTTAGTTTCTCTAGGAACATATTAAAAATAAAACAGGGGAGCTATACGCGAGCTATTGATCTACAACATAGATATGCTAATACTATCAGGACTAAGTTCATGATAAATTAAAGTTTAATTAATCATACTACTTAAGAACTCCCACTTAGATAGACATCCCTCTAGTCATCTAAATGATCATGTGATCCATATCAACTAAACCATGTCCGATCATCACATGAGATGGAGTAGTTTTCAATGGTGAACATCTCAATCTTGATCATATCTACTATATGATTCACGTTCGACCTTTCGGTCTCAGTGTTCAGAGGCCATATCTGCATATGCTAGGCTCGTCAAGTTTAACCCGAGTTTTCTGCATGTGCAAAACTGGATTGCACCCGTTGTATGTGAACATAGAGCTTATCACACCCAATCATCACGTGGTGTCTCAGCACGACGAACTGTAGCAACGGTGCATACTCAGGGAGAACACTTATTCCTTCAAATTTAGTGAGCGATCATCTTATAATGCTACCTCCGTACTAAGCAAAATAAGATGCATAAAATATAAACATCACATGTAATCAAAATATGTGACATGATATGTCCATCATCATCTTGTGCCTTTGATCTCCATCTCCAAAGCACCGTCATGATCTCCATCTTCACCGGCTTGACACCTTGATCTCCATCGTAGTGTCGTTGTCGTCTCGCCAACTATTGCCTCTACGACTATCGCTACCTCTTAGTGATAAAGTAAAGCAATTACATGGCGATTGCATTTCATACAATAAAGCAACAACCATAAGGCTCCTGCCAGTTGCCGATAAATTTTACAAAACATGATCATATTATACAACAATTTATATCTCATCACGTCTTGACTATATCACATCACAACATGCCCTACAAAAACAAGTTAGACGTCTTCTACTCTATTGTTGCAAGTTTTACGTGGCTGCTATGGGCTTCTAGCAAGAACTGTTCTTACCTACGCATCAAAACCACAACGATTTTTTGTCAAGTGTGCTATTTTAACCTTCAACAAGGACCGACCGTAGTCAAACTCGATTCAACTAAAGTTGGAAAAACAGACACCCGCCAGCCACCTGTGTGTGAAGCACGTCGGTAGAACCAGTCTCATGAACGCGGTCATGTAATGTCGGTCCGAGCCGCTTCATCCAACCATACCGTCGAATCAAAGTAAGACGTTGGTGTCGGTAAGTAGTATGAATATTATCGCCCACAACTCTTTGTGTTCTACTCGTGCATATCATCTACGCATAGACTTGGCTCGGATGCCATTGTTGGGGATCGTAGCATGCAATTTCAAAAGTTTTCCTATGATCACGCAAGATCTATCTAGGAGATGCATAACAATGAGACGGGGAGAGTGTGTCTACGTACCCTCGTAGACCAAAAGTGGAAGCATTATGTTAACGCAGTTGATGTAGTCGAACGTCTTCACGATACAACCGATCCAAATACCGAACGTACAACCCCTAAGCAGAGGGTCGAGGGAGAGTTCCGTCAGCATGACGCGTGGTGATGGTGATGGTGATGTGGTCCACGCAGGGCTTCGCCTAAGCACTACGACGCTATGACCAGAGGAGTAAACTGCGGAGGGGGCACCGCACACGGCTAAGAAACAACTGTTGTGCCTTTGGGGTGCCCCTTGCCCACATATATAAAGGAGGGGGGATGAGGAGGCCGGCCCAGGGGGCGCGCCAAGGGGAGGAGTCCTACTAGGACTCCGTTCCTAGTAGGATTTGCCCCCCTTTCCTTCCAATGGAGATAGGAAGGGGAAGGGAGAGAGAGGGAGAAGGAAAGAGGGGGGCTGCGCCCCCTCCCCTTGTCCAAGTCGGATTGGGAAAGGGGGCGCGCGCCTCCTCTTGTGGCCTGCCTCCTCTCCTCCACTATGGCCCATTAGGCCCATTAACTTTCCCGAGGGGTTCCGATAGCCTCACGGTACTCCAAAAAATCCCCGAACTTTATCGGAACCATTCTAGTGTCCGAACACCACAATGTGTTGGTGCTATACAAACGGTTTTTAATCCCTTTCCGCGATGGCATTTGGAACCGTCACCAAGTTAGTGTGGGCGACAGGGGGGTCCTTCCCACACGACCCATAAGTCGTCGGGGATAGGGAGCCTTGATGCATACAGTTGTACCTATATAACCATTTTCGATATCTCGAATATCCCAAATGCTTCATACTTGCCACTCGTTTGTGCTCGCATTGCCATCACAGTCGGAGTTTTGTGGTTTTACCTAAAACCAGGTAGATTCCAGGCCCAGGAGCTTTCCAGGCAGATTCCAGGTGCGGGAGTTTGACGATGCCTGGCACATCACAAACAGTTCATGATTATAAACTGTGTACGATAGGTAGACAATCACACACATTTAGTTTTCCCGCACCGTATGTGATAGTGTCTCACATCACACACGCTTTGCAAATGGCAAATGTGTGCATGCTTGCGCACGTTCCTCTCTGTGAACCATCTTGGATTATGGTGTATATCACAAACGTTTGTGTTTTACCAACCGTGTGTGCCGTAATGACCTGCACGCCGTAATTTCACCCAAATTTAATTGATGCTATTTAAAATTGTACCTAATTTAGACTTGAAAGTAGGCTATAGCTTTATTCATATCCATCAGGTTCAAACAACAAATGCATTATTCGATTCATAGGTACATATGTTTAAGAATTACATAAGCACCAAATAAAGAATGATGAACCAGGGTTCTATACTTGTACTATTACAAATGGTAAAGAAAGAGGCGACAAACATTCCGGTTGCTGAACAATGTGAAGTGGAATGGCCCTATTGTGCTCTCCTGGATGCAGAAGGCATGTAGGACTCTAGTCCAACCCCTTGTGATGGCCGGCCGCCAATCATGTAGTTTGCGAGGTAATCTTGAGTAAACTACTTCAGGATCCACTGCAAAAGAAAAAAAGATTCAGACATTGTCATCTAACACAACTCATTATGGGCAGTAAAAAGAAGGCTACAGGGTTCTTACTTACCATCCTGCAGTTCACTGACATCTTTTGACCCATTTTAATAACAGTCTTTATCAGTTTCCTCACTTGATGCTGGTTCATGAATATCTCATTGCCCCATACACAGAAAGGGTCAAAGTGTGGATCTTTGGAATGATATATGTACCTAAAAGCACCAAGTTAATATTAGAAGCTAAACAACAACTGAAAAATGATGTAATACAACACTCCCTCCATCCCATTATATAAGATTTTATTACATGTATATCTAGACATCATCAAACATTAAGGTAACACTCTTCCTTGTTTCTATGTAGCCTGGGATTGCATATTTATTCATTCAGTACAATGCATGTTGCTATGTAACCTCAGATATATTAAATATGGCCCTAGTTAACCTACTGATAAATGGGTTACAGATATATTCAGTGAAATGTCCGATTCAACGATTAATCCCTTATCAACCCCGGGCTATATGGTACCAGCTACTGTCAGATTTTGGGTTTCGGCAGACCCTCAAGGTTGAAACTCTGGGGTGCACGCGGAGATCACACCCCCTGCCTACCCATGTCTCGTCGCCTCGCAAGGATCTAAACTACACGAAGAACAACACAAGGGACACGAGATTTATACTGGTTCAGGCCACCATTGCGGTGTAATACCCTACTCCAGTTTGTGGTGGGTGGATTGCCTCGGGGGCTGATGATGAAGAGTACAAGGAAGAACAGCCTCGCGAGGGTCTGTTCTTGGCTAGGGCGATGAACTGCTAAGGGGAGTTCAGTTGCCTCTCTCTCTCTGTGTGTCTCAGATGCGGATCCGATGCCCCTGCCTTGAGGGTGGCTAGTCCTATTTATAGGTGGAGGCCCTGGGCCTCTCCCCAAATATTGAGCGGGAAGGGCGCCAACAATCGGCCATTTTGAAGGGGAACATCTAGTACACTGATCCTAACTATAGTTGGTCCTCGCCTGACAAAGACCCTAACGATGACGCTGGCTTGGGCTCCACGATGACCTCCATTCTACCGTCCTACTGGTCTTGGTCTTGTTGCACCGAAATGGTTGCCTTTGCTTGATACTCTTGCCTGCGCTTGTCCCCTTTGCACCAAAGAGGAAACAAGGACTCTGCGCAGGCCGACGCCCGCCTGGCCTTGGTCGTCATGGCTTGCGTCATGGGCACCTCGCGAGGTACCCCGCCTTGATCTCTCCGCCTCCTTGCGAGCCAGCCTGACGAGGCCGTGCCCGAG
Organism: Aegilops speltoides; assembly: GCA_021437245.1. Taxonomy (NCBI): domain Eukaryota; kingdom Viridiplantae; phylum Streptophyta; class Magnoliopsida; order Poales; family Poaceae; genus Aegilops; species Aegilops speltoides. Next base: position 260,157,958 of record CM038141.1, read on the forward strand.
GAAGCCTCCCGTCGTCCGTCCTGCGAGGCTTGGCCCCTCGTGAGGGTCTTGAGCATGTGTTGATGAAGATGGGCCGTACTGGGCCACTCCTTGAGCCACGCCGCAGGCCGTAGGCAGGCAAGTCTGGGTACCCCCATTCCCAGAACGCTGATAGTAGCCCACGGGCCCAAGGCGCGCTTGGACTTGGCATAGCAAAGAAGTGAAGGGGCAAGTGCGAAGCGCCGCGGGCCCCAATAGACTGCGGCCTTGGGCGCCGCATGGCGGTTGATTGGACGTGGGCGTCCTGGCTACCCCCGGTGCCTCTGCAACCGCACGAATTTACAAAAGAGCGGCACCCATCTAGGCCTTCCTTCTTTACCTTCTCCAGACATTGCCCAGATCCCCTTTCTCGCTCCTACCCTTCTTGCTTCCGAAATCCCCAGATCTACTCCAACTCTGCATCCGAGCAAGGCATGGCGCCTCGCCAGACTCCGGCCGGAGCGTGGTACTCGCCCGCTCTGGACCCTCTAAATGTGTCGGGGAAGAACCTTGCCCTGATGCGCCAGATGATGGCGGCTCAAGGCATCGACGGGGCGTCCGTGCTTAAGCTTGGTTCCGCCCTTCCTGAGGATGAAGGAAGCACCTTCTACCCGCTCTTCGTGAGCGCCATCGCCGCCGGTCTGGTGCCTCCCTTTTCCGAGTTCTTCCTCTCTGTTCTGCACCATTACGACCTGCTAGCTCTGCATCTTCATCCCAACTCTGTTCTTCTCCTGGCGATTTTCGCCTACTACTGCGAGGCTCATGTCGGGGTAAGGCCCTCGGTGGCCTTGCTGCGCCATTACTTCTACCTCCAGGTCTCTCGTGGCCCCATCACCGCGTGCGTGAGCTTCATCGCGTATGGCAGCTCCAATGCCATCTCGAAGCCCGGGAAGAGGATTGAAGGCTTCAGGAGCAAGTGGGTCATGGTGGATGTTGGGCGCATCCATCCACGACTGATTCTGCCCACGGAGCAGCCCAAGTCTGTTGACGCTTGGTCCCACGCGGAGCTCGTCGACCTTCGCGCGGTTAGTTTGGAGAGGATGGACGCGACTGCGTGGCGGCAACATGCCAACGGGCGGCCGACGGGCATCGCTCCTGAGGGAGTTCCTGGAGCACCGGGTGGCTCCGCTTCGGGAATACTCACTCCCGCTATGGAGGCTCGGGGGGGCGACACCGCCCTTCGCCCGAACCCTGAAGTCCTGGCAGACGAAGATCGGGCCATGGTCCTCCAATCCTTGGTTCGGGGTGACGTGGCGAGACTGGAGGGTGCTCCTGTGTAACACCCCGGATCCGATGCGCCAGGTGTCCGCCAGTTATTCGCCGTCGTTGCCATGTCATTTGCTTGCGTGTTGCACTTTGCCATGTCATCATATGCATTTTATCATGTCATCATGTGCATTTCATTTTGCATACGTGTTCGTCTCATGCATCCGAGCATTTTCCCCGTTGTCCGTTTTGCAATCCGGCGCTCCTATGTCCTCCGGCGTCTCCCTCTTCTCTCTTCTCTTGTGCGGGTATTAAACTTTCTCGGAATGGACCGAGGTTTGCCAAGCAGCCTTGGTATAGCACCGGTAGACCGCCTGTCAAGTTTCGTGCCATTTGGAGGTCGTTTGGTACTCCAACGGTTAACCGGGTAACCGTAAAGCCCTCTTTGAGTTGCAGCCCAACTGTTGGGGAACGTAGTAATTTCAAAAATTTTCCTACGCACACGCAAGATCATGGTGATGTATAGCAACGAGAGGGGAGAGTGTTGTCTACGCCTCGTGAGACCCAAGCGAAGCGATCACAACGTAGAGGAAGTAGTCGACGTTCTCCTCGCGATCCGACCGATCCGGCGCCGTTACTCGGCGCCCGAGTTCTTGACACACGACAGCTCGATGACGTCCCTCAGACTCGATCCAGCCGAGTGTCGAGGGAGAGTTCCGTCAAGACGACGGCGTGGGACGATCTTGATGTTTCACCGGCAAGCAGGCTTCGCCTAAGCTTCATGACGGTATAACCGAGGTGGAATATGGTGGAAGGGGCACCGCACACGGCTAAGGAACGATCTCACGATCAAAACTTCTGTGTTCTAGGGTGCCTCTACCTCGGTATATAAAGGAGCCAAGGGGAGGGGCGCGGCCAGAGAGGGAGGCGCAGGAGGAGTCCTACTCCTTCCGGAGTAGGACTCCTCCAATCCTATTCCAATTAGGATTCCTGAGGGGAAAAGAGGGGGGGGCGGCCACCTCTCCTAGTCCTAATAGGACTAGGGGAAGGGGGAGGCGCAGCCCATCTAGGGCAGCCCTTCTCTTTTCCACTAAGGCCCACTATGGCCCATTTACCTCCCGGGGTTCCGTAACCTCCGGTACTCGGTAGAATTCCGTTTTCGTCCGAACCATTCGAACTCCAAACATAGGCTTCCAATATATCAATCTTTATGTCTCGACCATTTCGAGACTCCTCGTCATGTCCGTGATCACATCCGGACTCGAACTCCTTGGTACATCAAAATACATAAACTCATAATAAGCGCCATCGAAACCTTAAGCGTGCGGACCCTACGGTTCGAGAACAATGTAGACATGACCTAGAACTATTCACGGTCAATAACCAACAGCGGGACCTGGATGCCCATATTGGTTCCCACATATTCTACGAAGATCTTTATCGGTCAGACCGCATAACAACATACGTTGTTCCTTTGTCATCGGTATGTTACTTGCCCGAGATTCGATCGTCGGTATCCAATACCTAGTTCAATCTCGTTACCGCAAGTCTCTTTACTCGCTCAGTAATACATCATCTCACAACTAACTCATTAGTTGTAGTGCTTGCAAGGCTTCAGTGATGTGCATTACCGAGAGGGCCAGAGATACCTCTCCGACAATCGGAGTGACAAAACCTAATCTCAAATACGCCAACCCAACATCCGCCTTTGGAGACACTGTAGTACTCCTTTATAATCACCCGATTCGTTGTGACGTTTGGTAGTACCAAAGTGTTCCTCCGTAAACGGAGTTGCATAATCTCATAGTTATAGGAACATGTATATGTCATGGATAAAAGCAGTAGCAACATACTAAACGATCGTGTGCTAAGCTAATGGAATGGGTCATGTCAATCGATCATTCAACTAATGATGTGACCTTGTTAATCAAATAACAACTCCTTGTTCATGGTTAGGAAACATAACCATCTTTGATTAACAAGCTAGTCAAGTAGAGGCATACTAGTGACACTGCTTGTCTATATATTCACACATGTATTATGTTTCGGTTAATACAATTCTAGCATGAATAATAAACATTTATCATGATATGAGGAAATATATAATAACTTTATTATTGCCTCTAGGGCATATTTCCTTCAGTCTCCCACTTGCACTAGAGTCAATAATCTAGATCACATCACCATGTGATTAACATCGATAGTTCACATCATCATGTGATTAACACCCATAGTTCACATCACCATGTGACCAACACCCAAAAGGGTTTACTAGATTCAGTAATCTAGTTCACATTGCTATGTGATTAACACCCAAAGAGTACTAAGGTGTGATTATGTTTTGCTTGTGAGAGAGTCTTAGTCAACGGGTCTTTCACATTCAGATCCGTTATGTATTTTGCAATTTTTTCTATGTCTACAATGCTCTGCACGAAGCTACTCTAGCTAATTGCTCCCACTTTCAATATGTATCTAGATCGAGACTTAGAGTCATCCAGATCAGTGTCAAAACTTGCATCGACGTAACCCTTTACGACGAACCTTTTTTTTTTTTTTTTTCACTTCCATAATCGAGAAACATATCCTTATTCCACTAAGGATAATTTTGACCGCTGTCCAGTGATCTACTCCTAGATCACTATTGTACTCCTTGCCAAACTTCGTGCAAGGTATACAATAGATCGGTACACAGCATGGCATACTTTATAGAACCTATGGCTGAGGCATAGGGAATGACTTTCATTCTCTTTCTATCTTCTGCCGTGGTCGGGTTTTGAGACTTACTCAATCTCACACCTTGTAACATAGGCAAGAACTCTGTCTTTGACTATTCCATTTTGAACTACTTCAAAATCTTGTCAAGGTATGTACTCATTGAAAAAACTTATCAAGCGTCTTGATCTATCTATATAGATCTTGATGCTCAATATGTAAGCAGCTCCACCGAGGTCTTTCTCTGAAAAGCTACTTTCAAACACTCTTTATGCTTTGCGAATAATTCTACATTATTTCCGATCTACAATATGTCATTCACATATACTTATCAGAAATGTTGTAGTGCTCCCACTCACTTTTTAGTAAATACAGGCTTCACCGTAAGTCTGTATAAAACTATATGCTTTGATCAACTCATCAAAGCGTATATTCCAACTCCGAGATGCTTGCACCAGTCCATAGATGGATCGCTGGAGCTTGCACACTTTGTTAGCTCCCTTTGGATCGATAAAACCTTCTGGTTGCATCATATACAACTCTTCTTCCAGAAATCCATTCAGGAATGCAGTCTTTACATCCATTTGCCAAATTTCATAATCATAAAATGCGGCAATTGCTAACATGATTCGGACAGACTCAAGCATCGCTACGGTTGAGAAAATCTCATTGTAGTCAACACCTTGAACTTGTCAAAAACCTTTTTGCGACAAGTCGAGCTTTGTAGACAGTAATATTACCGTCAGCGTCAGTCTTCTTCTTGAAGATCCACTTGTTTTCTATTGCTTGCCTACCCTCGGGCAAGTCAACCAAAGTCCATACTTTGTTTTCATACATGGATCCCATCTCAGATTTCATGGCCTCAAGCCATTTTATGAATCTGGGCTCACCATCGCTTCTTCATAGTTCGAGGTTCATCATGATCTAGTAGCATGATTTCCAGAACAGGATTACCGTACCACTCTGGTGCGGACCTTACTCTGGTTGATCTACGTGGTTCTGTAGTAACTTGATCTGAAGTTTCATGATCAACATCATCAACTTCCTCACTACTTGGTGTAGGTGTCTCAGAAACTGGTTTCTGCGACGAACTACTTTCAAGTAAGGGAGAAGGTACAATTACCTCATCAAGTTCTACTTTCCTCCCACTCACTTCTTTCGAGAGAAACTCCTTCTCTAGAAAGGATCCATCTTAAGCAACGAATATCTTGCCTTCGGATCTGTGATAGAAGGTGTACCCAACAATTTCCTTTGAGTATTCTATGAAGACGTACTTCTCCGATTTGGGTTCGAGCTTATCAGGATGAAACTTTTTCACATAAGCATCGTAGCCCCAAACATTAAGAAACGACAACTTTGGTTTCTTGCTAAACCACAGTTCATATAGTGTCGTCTCAACGGATTTAGATGGTGCCCTATTTAACGTGAATGCAGCTGTCTCTAATGCATGATCCCAGAACGATATTGGTAAATCGGTAAGAAACATCATAGATTGCACTATATCCAATAAAGTGCGGTTACGATGTTTGGACACACCATAACATTGTGGTGTTCCAGGTGGCGTGAGCTGTGAAACTATTCCACATTGTTTTAATTGAAGACCAAACTCGTAAATCAAATGTTCGTCTCCGTGATCAGATCACAGAAACTTTATTTTCTTGTTACGATGATTTTTCCATTTCACTCTGAAATTCTTTGAACCTTTCAACTATTTCAGACTTATGTTTCATCAAGTAGATATACCCATATCTGCTCAAATCATCTGTGAAGGTCAGAAAATAACGATACGCACCGCGAGCCTTAACACTCATTGGATCGCATACATCGGTATGTATTATTTCCAATAAGTCAGTTGCTCGCTCCACTGTTCCGGAGAACGGAGTCTTAGTCATCTTGCCCATGAGGCATGGTTCACAAGCATCAAGTGATTCATAATCAAGTGATTCCAAAATCCCATCAAGATGGAGTTTCTTCATCGCTTTAACACAATATGACCTAAACGGCAGTGCCACAAATAAGTTGCACTATCATTATTAACTTTGCATCTTTTGGTTTCAATATTATGAATATGTGTATCACTACGATCGAGATCCAATGAACCATTTTCATTGGGTGTGTAACCATATTAGGTTTTATTCATGTAAACAGAACAATAATTTATTCTCTTACTTAAATGAATAACCGTATTGCAATAAACATGATCAAATCATATTCATGCTCAACGCAAACACAAAATAACATTTATTTTGGTTCAACACTAATCCCGAAAGTATAGGGAGTGTGCGATGATGATCATATCAATCTTGAAACTACTTTCAACACACATCGTCACTTCACCCTTAACTAGTTTCATTTATTCGCAACTCCGTTTGAGTTACTACTTCTTAGCAACTGAACCAGTACCAAATACCGAGGGGTTGCTATAAACACTAGTAAAGCACACATCAAACACCTGTATATCAAATATACCCTCTTTCACTTTGCCATCCTTCTTATCCACCAAATATTTAGGGCAGTTCCGCTTCCAGTGACCATTTCCTTTGCAGTGTAAGCACTCAGTTTCAGGCTTTGGTTCAGCTTTGGGTTTCTTCGTGGGAGTGACAACTTGCTTGTCAATCTACTTGAAGTTCCCTTTCTTTCCTTTGCCCTTTTCTTGAAACTAGTGGTCTTGTCTACCATCAACACTTGATGTTTTTCTTGATTTCTACCTTCGTCGATTTCAACATCACGAAGAGCTCGGAATCGTTCTCGTCATCCCTTGCATACTATAGTTCATCACGAAGTTCTACTAACTTGGTGGTGGTGACTAGAGAATTCATCAATCACTATCTTATCGGAAGATTAACTCCCACTTGATTCAAGCGATTGTAGTACCTGGACAATCTGAGCACATGCTCACTAGTTGAGCGATTCTCCTCCATCTTTTAGCTATAGAACTTGTTGGAGACTTCATATCTCTCAACTCGGGTATTTGCTTGAAATATTAACTTCAATTCTGGAACATCTCATATGGTCCATGATGTTCAAAACATCTTTGAAGTCCCGATTCTAAGCTGTTAAGCATGGTGCACTTAAACTATCTAGTAGTCATCATATTGAGCTAGCCAAACATTCATAACGTTTGCATCTGCTCCTGCAATAGGTCTGTCACCTAGCGGTGCATTAAGGACATAATTCTTCTGTGCAGCAATGAGGATAAACCTCCGATCACGGATCGAATCCGCATCATTGCTACTAACATTTTTCAACACAATTTTCTCTAGGAACATATCAAAAACAAACATATGAAAGCAACAACGCGAGCTATTGATCTACAACATAATTTGCAAAATACTACCAGGACTAAGTTCATGATAAATTTAAGTTCAATTAATCATATTACTTAAGAACTCCCACTTAGATAGACATCTCTCTAGTCATCTAAGTGATCACGTGATCCAAATCAACTAAACCATAACCGATCATCACGTGAAATGGAGTAGTTTTCAATGGTGAACATCTTATGTTGATCATATCTACTATATGATTCACGCTCGACCTTTCGGTCTCGTGTTCGAGGCCATATCTGCATATGCTAGGCTCGTCAAGTATAACCCGAGTATTCTGCGTGTGCAAAACTGGCTTGCACCCGTTGTAGATGGACGTAGAGCTTATCACACCCGATCATCACGTGGTGTCTGGGCACGACGAACTTTGGCAACGGTGCATACTCGGGGAGAACACTTCTTGATAATTTAGTGAGAGATCATCTTATAATGCTACCGTCAATCAAAGCAAGATAAGATGCATAAAAGGATAAACATCACATGCAAATCAATATAAGTGATATGATATGGTCATCATCATCTTGTGCTTCGTGATCTTCATCTCCGCAGCACCACCATGATCACCATCGTCACCGGCGCGACACCTTGATCTCCATCATAGCATCGTTGTCGTCTCGCCAAACTTATGCTTCTACGACTATCGCTACCGCTTAGTGATAAAGTAAAGCATTACAGGGCGATTGCATTGCATACAATAAAGCGACAACCATATGGCTCCAGCCCGATTGCCGATAACCGGTTACAAAACATGATCATCTCATACAATAAAATATATCATCACGTCTTGACCATATCACATCACAACATGCCCTGCAAAAACAAGTTAGACGTCCTCTACTTTGTTGTTGCAAATTTTACGTGGCTGCTACGGGCTTAAGCAAGAATCAGTCTCACCACGCATCAAAACCACAACGATACTTCGTCAAATAGACTCGTTTTAACCTTCTCAAGGACCGGGCGTAGCCACTTTCAGTTCAACTAAAGTGAGAGAGACAGACACCCGCCAATCACCTTTAAGCAACGAGTGCTCGTGGCGGTGAAACCAGTCTCGCGTAAGCGTCACGCGTAATGTCGGTCCGGCCGCTTCATCTCACAATACCGCTGAACCAAAGTATGACATGCTGGTAGGTAGTATGACTTGTATCGCCCACAACTCACTTGTGTTCTACTCGTGCAAAACATCAAACCATAGAAAAACCTAGGCTCGGATGCCTTTGTTGGGGAACGTAGTAATTTCAAAATTTTCCTACGCACACGCAAGATCATGGTGATGTATAGCAACGAGAGGGAGAGTGTTGTCTCGTACCCTCGTGAGACCCAAGCGGAAGCGATCACAACGTAGAGGAAGTAGTCGACGCGTTCTCCTCGCGATCCGACCGATCCGGCGCCGTTACTTCGGCGCCCGAGTTCTTGACACACGACAGCTCGATGGCGTCCCTCGTACTCCGATCCAGCCGAGTGTCGAGGAGAGTTCCACAAGACGACGACGGCGTGGGACGATCTTGATGTTTCACGGCGCAGGGCTTCGCCTAAGCTTGTGACAGTATAACCGAGGTGGAATATGGTGGAAGGGGCACCGACACGGCTAAGGAACGATCTCACGATCAAAACTTCTGTGTTCTAGGGTGCCTCTACCTCAGTATATAAAGGAGCCAAGGGGGGAGGGGGCGCCGGCCAGAGAGGGAGGCGCAGGAGGAGTCCTACTCCTTCCGGGAGTAGGACTCCCCTCAATCCTATTCAATTAGGATTCCCGGAGGGGAAAAGAGGGAGGGGCGGCCACCTCTCCTAGTCCTAATAGGACTAGGGAAGGGGAGGCGCAGCCCATCTAGGGCAGCCCTTCTCTTTTCCACTAAGGCCCACTATGGCCCATTTACCTCCCGGGGTTCCGGTAACCTCCGGTACTCAGTAAATTCCGTTTTCGTCGGAACCATTCGAACTCCAAACATAGGCTTCCAATATATCAATCTTTATGTCTCGACCATTTCGAGACTCCTCGTCATGTCCGTGATCACATCCGGGACTCGAACTCCTTGGTACATCAAAATACATAAACTCATAATAAGCATCATCGAAACCTTAAGCGTGCGGACCCTACGGTTCGAGAACAATGTAGACATGACCTAGAACTATTCACGGTCAATAACCAATAGCGGGACCTGGATGCCCATATTGGTTCCTACATATTCTACGAAGATCTTTATCGGTCGGACCGCATAACAACATCGTTGTTCCTTTGTCATCGGTATGTTACTTGCCCGAGATTCGATCGTCGGTATCCAATACCTAGTTCAATCTCGTTACGGCAAGTCTCTTTACTCGTTCGTAATACATCATCTCACAACTAACTCATTAGTTGTAGTGCTTGCAAGGCTTCATGATGTGCATTACCGAGAGGGCCAGAGATACCTCTCCGACAATCGGAGTGACAAAACCTAATCTCGAAATACGCCAACCCAACATCGCCTTTGGAGACACCGTAGTACTCCTTTATAATCACCCGATTCGTTGTGACGTTTGGTAGTACCAAAGTGTTCCTCCGTAAACGGAGTTGCATAATCTCATAGTTATAGGAACATGTATATGTCATGGATAAAAGCAGTAGCAACATACTAAACGATCGTGTGCTAAGCTAATGGAATGGGTCATGTCAATCGGATCATTCAACTAATGATGTGACCTTGTTAATCAAATAACAACTCCTTGTTCATGGTTAGGAAACATAACCATCTTTGATTAACAAGCTAGTCAAGTAGAGGCATACTAGTGACACTCTGTTTGTCTATATATTCACACATGTATTATGTTTCCGGTTAATACAATTCTAGCATGAATAATAAACATTTATCATGATATGAGGAAATATATAATAACTTTATTATTGCCTCTAGGGCATATTTCCTTCACCAACACCCCTTCCAAAGTGGCCCAAAACCCAGCAAACTCCTCTCCATGCTCTCGGTCGTTCGATCACGATCGCGTGGCCGAAAACCGCTCCTCATTTGGACTCTCCTAGCTCCCTCTACCTATAAATAGGTCCTCCCCCTCCATTTTCGCGGATATTTTCCCCCGAAACCCTAGCTTTCGTCCTCCTCCCGCAGCCGGACATGTCCGTCCAGCCGCCGGACATGTCCGCCGCCGCCCGCGCCCAATCGGGGCTCGACACCTGTCGCCGCCGCCTCCCACCTCCCATGCGTCGCCCGCGTCCCGCCTCCGGCCGCCGCGTCCACCGCGCGCCGCCCTGCTGACGCCGCCCGTCCGGCGGCGCCTCTTTCCCGAGCCCCCCGCCGAAGCCGCCTGCTCCGCCCGAGTCCGCCGCCTCACGCCGCTGCCTCGTCGGGCGCCACCCAGCCATGGCGCCCGCCCCGGCCATCTCCATCGCATGCAGCCTCCCGTGGCCGGATCCGGCCAGATCCGGCCGGAGGAGCTCTCCCCGGCCACGGATCCGGCCTCCCCCGACCTCACCGGCCTTCTCTCCGTCCAACTCCGGCAACCGCGCCGCCCAGCTCCGGCGTGCTCCGAAAACCGTGCAGGTTGACCTCCCCCCGAATCCACCAAGTCCCTGAAAATTTTACATTCTGGACCCATGTTCATCGCATCACATCTCTGCATCCGTAGCTCCGTTTTGCACGTATAATATGTCAAATTGTTCGCCTCGACGAGTACATCATTTCATTCCATTGTGTCATTTTCATTTGAGCTCATCTTCATGCCCGAAATGCTGTTGGAAGAGGGCTTCAGATCGTTAGTTCCAGAATCTTATCAGCTCGAGCTCTTTTGTTATTTTTGCCATGATTTATGTGTGCATCCTATGAGTATGAGCTCTACATGTATGTTGGACTATGCCATGCCATCTTTCCAGAGGTGTTGACCTTGTATTTTTGTGAGTTGTGTGCTGAGTGCATTGAGCTTGTAAAGTAGGGTAGTTCTTTGTTCTTTGTTTTCTGACAGATTCTGTTACATTTTGATGCCATGTTAGCATGCTTCCACTAATCATTCTATGCATAATCTGGAGACTCTCTATAAACATGTTTTGATATACATGTCATGCTCTATCCATTCATGCTCTTGGTTGCAATCATAGCCTGCTGGAACATGTTCATATCTTGCTCCAAAGTTGCTTGAAAATGTTTCCTGACAGATTGTTTGCATGAGATTCAATTTTCACGAGGTTGTTGTAGTTGATCCGTGTATGCTATGACCTTGATCTTGCCATGCTTAGCTTCATAAACATGCCTTCTTGATGTTGGTTGCCTTTCCATGCCATGTAATGCTCTGTAGTGAGTGGTTCAAGCTCATGAACATGCCTACTTATTGTTGTTCTTGCCATGTATAGATCTGTAATAAGACTTGCCATGTTTACATGGGTGCCATCATATTTTCCGTGCCTTTTTGGCTTATGGTCAGTAAGGGTCTTTTGATATATGCATTTAGTACTATCATGCCATGCCTTTGTTTGCCATGATAGCTTCCTGTAACATGTTGTTTGATAGCTCTAAACATGGCAACCTGATGTTATTTCTGCTAAAGTCTGAAATTGTTATTACTTGCAATATCTCCATGTCATTTTGAGCATGTTCTAGTTGTTTCTGGAAATAGCTCAGTGTTCATGTTTTGTTATGATTTACGTGTACTTCATGCCCATGCCTTTTGTTATTATGTTGGGGTGTTGTAGCATGTTGTTTTGATGCTTGTAAGATGCCTAGTTCTTTGTTTTTGGATGATTGTTGTTATGACTTGTATAGTGTGCATGTGTTGAACCGTTGCTCCGTTTTGAGTGTGCTCTATATGAAACTTGCTTGTTTTTGCATGTAGCTTCATATTACCATGTTGCATCCTTGTTTTGGTGTGTTTGCTTGATGTTTGGGTGCATTTTGCATCAATGCCATGTTTAACTTGTTTTGCTCATATCTTCTAGCCCGTAGCTCCGAATCTAATGAACTTTATATGTAACTTGACTAGATTTTCGTGTAGATTCTCTTGGTGCTCTTTAACTTGCTGTTTAACAACTTGAACATAAGGTTTATTCAGTTCTGGACCAATTTCGAAATTTGCATATGAGGACTTCTAGGAATTGTTATATGTTGTTCGGCCTCATTTAAACTTGCCTTGATGTGTTGTTCTTGTGTGCATCATCTTTTGCCATGAGTAGCTTCATGTAGCTTGGTTATGCATCATGCTTGTTGTGCATCATGTCTTGCTCATGTGTGGTGTGTTTACCTATGTTGTGTGCTTCTTCTTGTTAGTTCCTGTTTTGTTGCGGTCGTGAGGATTCGTTCGTCTGCGTGTGGTTCGTCTTCCGTTCGTCTTCTTCATGGACTCGTTCTTCTTCCTTGCGGGATTTCAGGCAAGATGACCGCTACCCTGGATCTCACTACTATCATTGCTATGCTAGTTGCCTCATTCTTTCGCTATGCTGCGCTTCCTATCACCTGTTTGTCCAGCCATCCCATATTGCCATGAACCTCTAACCTTTGACACCTTTCCTATGCAAACCGTTGTTTGGCTATGTTACCGCTTTGCTCAGCCCCTCTTATAGCGTTGCTAGTTGCAGGTGAAGTTGAAGATTTCTCCATGGTGGACAGGGTTTATGTTGGGATATCACAATATCTCTTATATTATTAATGCATCTATATACTTAGTAAAGGGTGGAAGGCTCGGCCTTATGCCTGGTGTTTTGTTCCACTCTTGCCGCCCTAGTTTCCGTCATACCGGTGTTATGTTCCCGGATTTTGCGTCCCTTACGCGGTCGGGTGATTTATGGGACCCCCTTGACAGTTCGCTTTGAATAAAACTTGTCCAGCAAGGCCCAACATTGACTTTTACCATTTGCCTCACCACCACCTATCTTTTCCTTGGGAGTCGCTCTCGAGGGTCATCTTTATTTTAGCCCCGGGCCAATGCTTGTCTAAGTGTTGGTCCAAACCAGAGCCACTTGCAGCGCCACCTCGGGAAACTTGAGGGTTGGTTCTAGTTATGCGATTGCTCATCCGGTCGTGGCTCGAGGCGAGATCTGCGGCTACTATCGGGATGTCGGCACGCCGGGAGGTCTTGCTGGTCTTGTTTTACCATTGTCGAAATGTCTTGATGTACCGGGATACCGAGAGTCGATCGGAGTGTCTCGGGTGAAGGTCTATTCCTTCGATGATCGCGAGAGCTTGTCATGGGCTAAGTTGGGACACCCCTGCAGGGTATAAACTTTCGAGAGCCGTGCCCGCGGTTATGTGGCAGATGGGAATTTGTTAATGTCCGGTTGTAGACAACTTGACACTTGATCCGAACTAAAACGCATCAACCGAGTGTGTAGCCGTGGTGGTCTCTTCTCGGCGGAGTCCGGGAAGTGAACACGACTTCTGTGTTATGTTTGACGTAAGTAGGTGTTCAGGATCACCTCTTGATCATTGCTAGCCTCACGACCGTTCCGCTTGCTCTCTTCTCGCTCTTATTTGCGTTGGTTAGCCACCATACTTGCTTAGTCGCTGCTGCAACCTCACCACTTTACCCCTTCCTTTCCCATTAAGCTTTGCTAGTCTTGATACCCATGGTAATGGGATTGCTGAGTCCTCGTGGCTCACGGATACTTCAAAACTAGTTCGCGGTGCCTATGTTACCGAAAGCGGTGGCGCAACCAAGCTCAAGGAGGAGCTCGATGAAGATCTTGCCCTTTGTGTTGTTTCGTTCTAGTTGATCAGTAGTGGAGCCCAGTTGGGGTCGATCGGGGACCGTTTGTCGCATTTGGGGTTCTTCTTTTATTTTGGTTCCGTAGTCGGACCTTGATTGTATTTGGATGATGTAATGCTTTATTCATGTAATTGTGTGAAGTGGCGATTGTAAGCCAACTATGTATCTTTTTCCCTTATGTATTACATGGGTTGTGTGAAGATTACCTCACTTGCGACATTGCTTTCAATGCGGTTATGCCTCTAAGTCGTGCTTCGACACGTGGGAGATATAGCCGCATCGAGGGCGCTAAGTTGGTAATCGAGCCTTCCCGACCTTAGGAGCCCCCACCGCTTGATCGTTTTTAGTGGCGAGTTGTGTCTAGAAAAATGTTTTGAGTCATTTAGGATTATATATATCGGAGAGTTAGGAATTCTTTTTACTCCCGGTCCTTTCGACCTTACGGTGAGGTATCCTGACGTAGATGTTTTGACTTTCCTCTTCTCAAATTTTACTAAATTTTTTTTAGGATCACGCGGGTATCTTAGAATCGTTCGATGGTTTTATGATGACAACATTGTCTTGGTGCCTCGACATTTAGGGGTTGTGGCGGTGTCCCGGGAGTTGAGCTCCGAGGTGTTGTCGTCATAATTTTATCGTTGCAGATTCTGGAATACCGAGTTTAATGCGCCGACATCGAAAATCTCTTTTATGCGGTTGTTGGTGAGATAACCCGCTAACCCGATCTTGAGGTGAGTACGGAGTATTGCGATGACTCGTATAACGGATGCTTTTGAAGGTTGAGGTAGGCGATTTCGAAGGTTTCTTGGTTATGTGTTGACGGATGGATACAATTTGGATGTAGGGATTGTTAGTTTGGGTGAGATATATTGCTCCCTGTATCCCCAACACCAGATTGCATAACCGAAAGTTTGGGAGTTTCATAGGTGGGAATTCAAGTAGCTCTTAGGATATCTTTCCGACGGATGTATGATATGAAATTGGGGTTCGACGTCTGGTGGTCCGCCTATTCACGGTTGGTTTTACAGTGGTCTCGTTGTGTCTTAAAGAGTCCTTGGCTATGCCGACTCAGGGACACTTCGTATGTCATGTGCACTGCCTTGTACATGATGGTGCTGCACGATTGAGCCCGTGTAGGCCCCACCACGAAAACTTCGGACGAAATCTCTATCATATGTTTGTTCCGGCTTATTCTGCAAGCCAAATCCTTTGTTTTGTTTTATTTGTGGTATTCGAGTTGCTTCAATGTCAAGTGTTGATTCCATACCTTTCCGAAATGGTGTTCTCATACTCGATGTGAATACCAAATTCTTCTCGACAATCGAGATTGTCATGTCAATCCTTTTCAACGGCGTGTTTCTCTTCAAGTGGATCCGATCACTTCAACATCAGCAAGACCAATTATCATTTCTTCTCAACGGTGTTTGTTTCGTTCATCCCAAGTTGCCTTTGTTTTTCCCACCTCCCACCCTTTATCTTCAAGGATTCAGATTTCTTAATCAAGTATCCATTTATTCATGTGAAGTCTCTTCATTCTTTTCAATCAATGTTCTGATCCGGTGATTTCCCATGAAGATGCTCAACAGCTTCAAGTTCATCATCCTTCATTGTTGTTTCTACTTCGGTGGATTTAATTCAAGCTTTCGATATTCATCATATTCCTTTCCTTGTTTCAAATGCTTTTAATACCGGTGTAACTCATTATCATTCTACTTCTCGCTATTTGTTATTCCGGAGTGCTCAAGATATCTCGAAGACTTGTGTTCCCATTCTCAATCACTTCAAGATATTTGGAGATTGTTATCCCATTCAAACCATTTAATTCAACCAGTGCAACATCTCTTTTAAATCATTTCCAACGGTGTTCTCTTTTGAGTGGGCCCTAACCCACAGGTCTTTTCCCAGGATCTTACCTGACTCTTCTATTTTCCCAGAGCTATCCTAAATTCTTCTCCAAGTTTGACGTAAGAATGAGTTATCATCAGTCAAATGCTTTTCTCCAAGATCTTTCAAATTCTTTTCATCTTTGGCTCAACTTTTCCTCTTTTAATTCTCCCGGAGTATCTCAACAATTCATGGTGGTTATCATCAGCATTCTCAACATTTGAAGACCGAAGAAGAGTTTCTCTTTAATCTTGCTCCATTCTCTTCAAGATTCATGGTGCTAGCTTGTTGCCATCCTCTCATAATTGTTTTCGATTGTGAGAATCTTTTTCACCCATCCGGAGCATTTTAGGAGTCTTTTCAGTTTCATTCTTTGAAGCCCATCATCTCAGTATTTTTCATTCAAGCTTTCAGCTCTCGTTCTCCAAATCATACCGGTGCATCATTCAAGTGTTCTCTAATCAGCTCGTGATCTATTCGTTCATTTGTATCTAAATACCCTCAAGTATCTTCATTCATTTTGCAATTCTTCCCGGTGAGTTGTGCATTTGCTACGTTCAATTTCAATTCTAACGGTGGTTCGTTCAAGAGTTCTCTTTCTTTGTTATCATATCAATTCATTCGTTCTTTCCAAATCCTACCGGTGGTTCTTTCAAGATCTCTCTTCCTTGTTTGTCATATCAATTCATTTGTTATTCCAATCCTACCGGTGGTTCGTTGAAGACCTTCTCAAGTTTTGATATATCTCTTTTAATCCTTTCTACGGGAATAAGTAGTATGCCAAATCCGTTGATGGTCATCAATGTAATTGGTGAAGGATAAGCATATAATAAATCTTATTCTTATTTCCTCGAGGTGATTCAATTCTTTTCTTCCGGAGATTATTCATGATGAATAAATTCTTGATTACAAGTGATTCATCTTTCTTTCCGGAGTTGGTCATCATATCACATTCTTGGTTCGAGATGCTTCATCTTTTTTTTTCCGGAGTCCCAAGTTTTCCGCTTTATCTCGTCGCGAAGCTCCATCTAAATCATTGCAAGGATTCACCTTGTGTTTTCAATTTCTCTTTCTTTTCATTCCTTTTGTTTACCGGAGTTCTTCATGGAGGCTCTACATGGTGGTTCCTCAAGGATTCTTTTCATTCTTCAATTGTTCTTCAAGATTTCTCTCGAAGTTAAGATCAGCCAAGCTATACTCAAAATTAAACAGGGTGCCCAACACTTGTTTTGTTTTGAGAAGTTCAAGTATTCTTCATCTTGCATTCCAAAGTGCAATTTTTTTCTACCTTATCTTTTGAGATGGTGTTATGTCACTCTTGACAATTTCCCTTGGTTATTCTTGTTGTCAAGAATGAGGTATTTTAAAACCGTCAATCTCTTCATTGGAGTTATCTTGGTATAGATTTCACCTAAAGCCTTCCCTAAGGAATGTTGCTATTTGTGGTGCTTATCATTGATCCAAGCTTTCTCCATATCCTTCTCGGTGAAAGAAGTTTTTCATCTCTTCGTTGATCTCAAGCAAGCAATTGATTTTGATAGTGGCAGAATTTCACCTCAAGTGTTGAGATGTTTACATAAGCCCACAACAAGCTTGTGCTTCTCGTTGTTGATTTTCCAACAATTCCGTTCGATTCTTATTTGCAAGGATGCTTTCCAAGCTCATTTGTGGCTGAAGTTGTCTTTTCCTTCTCCATTCTTTTATTCCTATGATCTATCTTATATTCTTTCTTCCGGAGGCATTGTAATGTTGCTCTTTTCACTCATCATCTCGATTTGTGAGGATCATGATCTTTTCGTGCTTATCAGTTTAGCCGGAGTGTTGTATCATCTCTTCAATACCTTTTCATCTCATCAAGTTTTCTTCTCTTTTCTACTGGAGTGCTGTCCAAATTCTGTCATTCTTGTTCCTTGACTATCTCATTATACCGAGGTGGTCATATTCTTTTCGTTCGTGAAACTCTTGATTCATGTCTTTGCAACCTTCAAATTCTCGTAATACTCCTTGTTCCTCTTTTCTAACGGATTGTTTGCAATCTCGCTCATCTCTATTGTACTCTTTCTTTTATATTGCTCAACCTCTCAAGGTTCATGGTTTCACTCGTTCGTCAAAGAAGCAACTTTGTTTTACCTCTCCTCTTCCTTTTCCCTCCGGTGCCATCCTAGATCTCGGGACGAGATCCTCTCGTAGTGGTGGAGTGTTGTAACACCCCGGATCCGATGCGCCAGGTGTCCGCCAGTTATTCGCCGTCGTTGCCATGTCATTTGCTTGCGTGTTGCACTTTGCCATGTCATCATATGCATTTTATCATGTCATCATGTGCATTTCATTTTGCATACGTGTTCGTCTCATGCATCCGAGCATTTTCCCCGTTGTCCGTTTTGCAATCCGGCGCTCCTATGTCCTCCGGCGTCTCCCTCTTCTCTCTTCTCTTGTGCGGGTATTAAACTTTCTCGGAATGGACCGAGGTTTGCCAAGCAGCCTTGGTATAGCACCGTGAACGCGCTGTCAAGTTTCGTGCCATTTGGAGGTCGTTTGGTACTCAGCAGTTAACCAAGGTAAATCAGTAAAGCCCTCTTTGAGTTGCAGCCCAACACCCCTTCCAAAGTGGCCCAAAACCCAGCAAACTCCTCTCCATGCTCTCGGTCGTTCGATCACGATCGCGTGGCCGAAAACCGCTCCTCATTTGGACTCTCCTAGCTCCCTCTACCTATAAATAGGTCCTCCCCCTCCATTTTCGCGGATATTTTCCCCCGAAACCCTAGCTTTCGTCCTCCTCCCGCAGCCGGACATGTCCGTCCAGCCGCCGGACATGTCCGCCGCCCTTGCGCTTAATCGGGCTCGACACCTGTCGCCGCCGCCTCCCACCTCCCATGCCCGCTGGGGCCGGATCTGGCCAGCGGGCCAGATCCGCCGCCGCCACGTTCCCTCGGCGCGCCGCCCGCCGACGCCGCGCCGACAGATCCGCGCCGCGCGCGCCTTCACCGCGATCGCGCCTCGCCGTCTCCTCGTCGCCGGGCGTGCCCAGCCGCCGGCTCCTCCACGCGACCCACCGCCGCCGCGCCCGCCGCCGAAGCGCCGCCCTTCCGCAAGGGCGCATGCGCGCGCCTCCCGCCCCGGCCAAGGCGTCACCGGCGCCGTGCGGCCAGGCCGCCCGTCCGCCGGCGCCTCTTTCCCCGAACCCCGCCGCCGCTGAAGCCCGCCTGCTCGCCCGAGTCCGCCGCCCTCGCCGCCCGGCCTCCGCCGGCCGCCACCATGGCCATGGCTGGCTCCCGCCTCCGGCCATCTCTGCCATGCCAGCCTCACGGCCGGATCCGGCCAGATCCGGCCGGAGGAGCTCTCCCCGGCCACGGATCCGGCCTCCCCCGACCTCACCGGCCTTCTCTCCGTCCAACTCCGGCAACCGCGCCGCCCAGCTCCGGCGTGCTCCGAAAACCGTGCAGGTTGACCTCCCCCCGAATCCACTAAGTCCCTGAAAATTTTACATTCTGGACCCATGTTCATCGCATCACATCTCTGCATCCGTAGCTCCGTTTTGCACGTATAATATGTCAAATTGTTCGCCTCGACGAGTACATCATTTCATTCCATTGCGTCATTTTCATTTGAGCTCATCTTCATGCCCGAAATGCTGTTGGAAGAGGGCTTCAGATCGTTAGTTCCAGAATCTTATCAGCTCGAGCTCTTTTGTCATTTTTGCCATGATTTATGTGTGCATCCTATGAGTATGAGCTCTACATGTATGTTGGACTATGCCATGCCATCTTTCCAGAGGTGTTGACCTTGTATTTTTGTGAGTTGTGTGCTGAGTGCATTGAGCTTGTAAAGTAGGGTAGTTGCTGTTGCTGTTTTCCTGACAGATTCTGTTACATTTTGTTGCCATGTTAGCATGCTTCCACTAATCATTCTATGCATAATCTGGAGATTCTCTATAAACATGTTTTGATATACATGTCATGCTCTATCCATTCATGCTCTTGGTTGCAATCATAGCCTGCTGGAACATGTTCATATCTTGCTCCAAAGTTGCTTGAAAATGTTTCCTGACAGATTGTTTGCATGAGATTCAATTTTCACGAGGTCGTTGTAGTTGATCCGTGTATGCTATGACCTTGCTCTTGCCATGCTTAGCTTCATAAACATGCCTTCTTGCTGTTGGTTGCCTTTCCATGCCATGTAATGCTCTGTAGTGAGTGGTTCAAGCTCATGAACATGCCTACTTATTGTTGTTCTTGCCATGTATAAATCTGTAATAAGACTTGCCATGTTTACATGGGTGCCATCATATTTTCCGTGCCTTTTTGGCTTATGGTCAGTAAGGGTCTTTTGATATATGCATTTAGTACTATCATGCCATGCCTTTGTTTGCCATGATAGCTTCCTGTAACATGTTGTTTGATAGCTCTAAACATGGCAACCTGATGTTATTTCTGCTAAAGTCTGAAATTGTTATTACTTGCAATATCTCCATGTCATTTTGAGCATGTTCTAGTTGTTTCTGGAAATAGCTCAGTGTTCATGTTTTGTTATGCTTTACGTGTACTTCATGCCCATGCCTTTTGTTATTATGTTGGGGTGCTGTAGCATGTTGTTTTGATGCTTGTAAGATGCCTAGTTCTTTGTTTTGGATGATTGTTGTTATGACTTGTATAGTGTGCATGTGTTGAACCGTTGCTCCGTTTTGAGTGTGCTCTATATGAAACTTGCTTGTTTTTGCATGTAGCTTCATATTACCATGTTGCATCCTTGTTTTGGTGTGTTTGCTTGATGTTTGGGTGCATTTTGCATCAATGCCATGTTTAACTTGTTTTGCTCATATCTTCTAGCCCGTAGCTCCGAATCTAATGAACTTTATATGTAACTTGACTAGATTTTCGTGTAGATTCTCTTGGTGCTCTTTAACTTGCTGTTTAACAACTTGAACATAAGGTTTATTCAGTTCTGGACCAATTTCGAAATTTGCATATGAGGACTTACCGGAATTGTTATATGTTGTTCCCGGCCTCATTTAAACTTGCCTTGATGTGTTGTTCTTGTGTGCATCATCTTTTGCCATGAGTAGCTTCATGTAGCTTGGTTATGCATCATGCTTGTTGTGCATCATGTCTTGCTCATGTGTGGTGTGTTTACCTATGTTGTGTGCTTCTTCTTGTTAGTTCCTGTTTCGTTGCGATCGTGAGGATTCGTTCGTCTGCGTGTGGTTCGTCTTCCGTTCGTCTTCTTCATGGACTCGTTCTTCTTCCTTGCGGGATTTCAGGCAAGATGACCGCTACCCTGGATCTCACTACTATCATTGCTATGCTAGTTGCCTCATTCTTTCGCTATGCTGCGCTTCCTATCACCTGTTTGTCCAGCCATCCCATATTGCCATGAACCTCTAACCTTTGACACCTTTCCTATGCAAACCGTTGTTTGGCTATGTTACCGCTTTGCTCAGCCCCTCTTATAGCGTTGCTAGTTGCAGGTGAAGTTGAAGATTTCTCCATGGTGGACAGGGTTTATGTTGGGATATCACAATATCTCTTATATTATTAATGCATCTATATACTTGGTAAAGGGTGGAAGGCTCGGCCTTATGCAGTGTGTTTTGTTCCACTCTTGCCGCCCTAGTTTCCGTCATACCGGTGTTATGTTCCCGGATTTTGCGTCCCTTACGCGGTCGGGTGATTTATGGGACCCCTTGACAGTTCGCTTTGAATAAAACTTGTCCGCAAGGCCCAACATTGACTTTTACCATTTGCCTCACCACCACCTATCTTTTCCTTGGGAGTCGCTCTCTCGAGGGTCATCTTTATTTTAGCCCCGGGCCAATGCTTGTCTAAGTGTTGGTCCAAACTAGAGCCACTTGCAGCGCCACCTCGGGAAACTTGAGGGTTGGTTCTAGTTATGCGCATCGCTCATCCGGTCGTGGCACGAGGCGAGATCTGTGCGGCTACTATCGGGATGTCGGCACGCCGGGAGGTCTTGCTGGTCTTGTTTTACCATTGTCGAAATGTCTTGATGTACGGGATACCGAGTCGATCGGAGTGTCTCGGGTGAAGGTCTATTCTTCGATGATCGCGAGAGCTTGTCATGGGCTAAGTTGGGACACCCTGCAGGTATAAACTTTCGAGAGCCGTGCCTGCGGTTATGTGGCAGATGGGAATTTGTTAATGTCCGGTTGTAGACAACTTGACACTTGATCCGAACTAAAACGCATCAACCGGTGTGTAGCCGTGGTGGTCTCTTCTCGTGAGTCCGGAAGTGAACACGACTTCGTGTTATGTTTGGCGTAAGTAGGTGTTCAGGATCACCTCTTGATCATTGCTAGCCTCACGACCGTTCCGCTTGCTCTCTTCTCGCTCTTATTTGCGTTGGTTAGCCACCATACTTGCTTAGTCGCTGCTGCAACCTCACCACTTTACCCCTTCCTTTCCCATTAAGCTTTGCTAGTCTTGATACCCATGGTAATGGGATTCTTTGAGTCCTCGTGGCTCACGGATACTTCAAAACTAGTTCGCGGTGCCTATGTTACCGAAAGCGGTGACGCAACCAAGCTCAAGGAGGAGCTCGATGAAGATCTTGCCCTTTGTGTTGTTTCGTTCTAGTTGATCGAAGAGTGGAGCCCAGTTGGGGTCGATCGGGGACCGTTTGTCGCATTTGGGGTTCTTCTTTTATTTTGGTTCCGTAGTCGGACCTTGATTGTATTTGGATGATGTAATGCTTTATTCATGTAATTGTGTGAAGTGGCGATTGTAAGCCAACTATGTATCTTTTTCCCTTATGTATTACATGGGTTGTGTGAAGATTACCTCACTTGCGACATTGCTTTCAATGCGGTTATGCCTCTAAGTCGTGCTTCGACACGTGGGAGATATAGCCGCATCGAGGCGCTACAAGTTGGTAATCGAGCCTTCCCGACCTTAGGAGCCCCTTTGCTTGATCGTTTTTAGTGGCCGAGTTGTGTCTAGAAAAATGTTTTGAGTCATTTAGGATTATATATATCGGAGAGTTAGGAATTCTTTTTACTCCCCAGTCCCTTCGACCTGCTGGTGAGGTATCCTGACGTAGATGTTTTGACTTTCCTCTTCTCAAATTTTACTAAATTTTTTTTAGGATCACGCGGGTATCTTAGAATCGTTCCGATGGTTTTATGATGACAATATTGTCTTGGTGCCTCCTGACATTTAGGGGTTGTGGCAGTGTCCCGGGGAGTTGAGCTCCGAGGTGTTGTCGTCATAATTTTATCGTTGCAGTTCTGGAATACCTGAGTTTAGTACGCCGACATCGAAAATCTCTTTTATGCAGTTGTTGGTGAGATAACCCGCTAACCCGATCTTGAGGTGAGTACGGAGTATTGCGATGACTCGTATAACGGATGCTTTTGAAGGTTGAGGTAGGCGATTTCGAAGGTTTCTTGGTTATGTGTTGACGGATGGATACAGGTGGATGTAGGGATTGTTAGTTTGGGTGAGATATATTGCTCCCTGTATCCCCAACACCAGATTGCATAACCGTAAAGTTTGGGAGTTTCATAGGTGGGAATTCAAGTAGCTCTTAGGATATCTTTCCGACGGATGTATGATATGAAATTGGGGTTCGACGTCTAGTGGTCCGCCTATTCACGATTGGTTTCTGATGGTCTCGTTGTGTCTTAAAGAGTCCTTGGTTATGCCGACTGGGACACTTCGTATGTCATGTGCACTGCCTTGTACATGATGGTGCTTGCACGATTGAGCCCGTGTAGGCCCCACCACGAAAACTTCGGACGAAATCTCTATCATATGTTTGTTCCGCTTATTCTGCAAGCCAAATCCTTTGTTTTGTTTTATTTGTGGTATTCGAGTTGCTTCAATGTCAAGTGTTGATTCCATACCTTTCCGAAATGGTGTTCTCATACTCCGATGTGAATACCAAATTCTTCTCGACAATCGAGATTGTCATGTCAATCCTTTTCAACCGGCGTGTTTCTCTTCAAGTGGATCCGATCACTTCAACATCAGCAAGACCAATTATCATTTCTTCTCAACGGTGTTTGTTTCGTTCATCCCAAGTTGCCTTTGTTTTTTCCCACCCTCCCACCCTTTATCTTCAAGGATTCAGATTTCTTAATCAAGTATCCATTTATTCATGTGAAGTCTCTTCATTCTTTTCAATCAATGTTCTGATCCGGTGATTTCCCATGAAGATGCTCAACAGCTTCAAGTTCATCATCCTTCATTGTTGTTTCTACTTCGGTGGATTTAATTCAAGCTTTTAACCCCCTTTTCCCCCAAAGGGGGCCCGGTTTTCCAAACCCAAAAAAGGGGGGGCGGGGCCCTTTTTTTTAAAAGGGGGGCCCCCAAAAAAAGGGGGGGGGAACCCCCGGGGGGTTTTCCCCCGGGGGAACCCAAAAAAAAGGGGGGGGAAGGAAGGGGGGTTTCCCCCAAAAAATTTTTTTCCCGGGAAAAAAACCCCAAAAAAAGGGGGGGGGCCCCCTTTTGGGGGCCCTTTTTTTAAAAAAATTTTACCCCCTTCCCCGGGGGGGAAAAGGTTTTGTCCCAAACCCTCCAAAACCCAAAAAATCTTTGGCCCTTTAAAACCCCCCTTTTTGGGGCCGAACCCCGGGCCCTTAAAACCCCCCCTTTTTTCAAAACCTTTTTTGGGGGGGAGCAAAAACCCCCCGGCCCCCGGGGGGGGCCCTTTTTTTTTGGGGGTTTTAACTTTGGGGAAAAAAAAGGTTTTTCCCCTTGGGGGGGTTTTTCCTGTTTTCCTTCAACCTTTTAATTTGGAAAAAAACCCCCCAAAAGGGGGGGCCCGGAAGGGGAGGAACCCCCCAAAAAAAAAGGGGGACCCCCCCCAAAAAAAACCCCCTTTTCCCCTTTTTGGGGAAGGGGGAGCCCCCCCCTTTTTCCCCCTTTGGTTTTTTTTTTTTAAAAAAAAAAAAGGGTTTAAAAAAAAAAAGGGCTTTTAAAAAAAAAAACCCCCCCCAAAAATTTTTTAAAAAAACCCCCCTTTTCCCGGGGAAAAAAACCATTTTTCCAAAAAAAGGGAATCCCAAACCTTTTGGGGCCCCCCCTTTTTTTTTAAAAATTTCCAAAAAAAATTTTTCCCGGGGGGAAAAAAATTTTTTTTTTAGGGAAAAACCCCCAAAAAAGGGGCCCCCAAAATTTTTTTTAAATTGGGGTTTTTCCCCCCCTTCTTTTTTCCCCCTCCTTTTTTTTCCCGAAACCCCTTTTCCCCCAAAGGTTTGGGGTTTTTGGCCCTTTCCAAAAGGGCCCCGGGGGCCCCCCCCCCCCCCCCAAGGAATAAAACCCCCCCCCGGGGCCCCCCCAAACCCCCCCCCCGGCCCCCCCCCCCCGGGGGGACCCCTTTTTGGGGGGAAAAACCCCCCAAATGGCCTTTTCCCCCCCCCCAACCCCAAAGGGGCCCCCCCGGGGGCCCAAAAAGGGGCCCCCAATTTTCCCCCTTTTAAACCCCCCTTTTTTTAAAACATTCCCTTTAAAAAAAAGGTTCCCGGGGAAAATTTTTAATTTTTTTTATTTTCCAAAAATGTTTGGGAAAAAAAACCGGTTTTTAAAATTTTTTTTTTTAAAAATTTTTATTTTCCTTAAGGGGAATTTTTCCCCCAACCCTTTTTTTTTTTTTTTTTTGGGGGGAAATTTTTTTTCAAATTTTTTTTTTTTCCCCCCCCCCCCAAAAAACCCCCTCCTTTTTTTTTTAAAACCCCTTTCCCCCCCCCTTTTCCCCCAAAACCCCCCCCAATTTTTCCTTTAAAAAGGGGTTTTCCCCCCGGGGGGGGGGTTTTTTGATTCCCTTTTTCCCCCCCCCCCGGGGTTTTTTGGAAATTTTGGGGTTTTTGGGGGAAGGTTTTTTTTGGGGGGCCCCCGGGGGCCCCAATTTTTTTTCCGGGTTTTCCAAAGGGTTTTTTTTTTTCCCAAGGGGCCCCTTGGGGTTCCCCCCCCCCCCCCCAAAAAAAATTTTTAAAACCCGGGGTTTTTTTTTTGGGGGGGGTTTTTTTTCCCCCCAAGGGGTTTTTTTTTTTGGTTTTTTTTTAAAATTTTTTTGGGGGTTTTTTTTGCCGTAAAAAAATTTTTTTTTTTTTTAAAAACTTTTTTCCTTTTGCCCCTTTTTTTTTTTAAATTTTTTTTTAAAAACCTTTTCCCTTTTTGGGTTTTTTTTTTTATTTGGCCAAATTTTTTTGTTTTTTTCCAAAGGGGAACCTTTAAAAAATGGTTTTGGAAATTTTCCTGGAATTTTTGGGTGTTTTTTGTTTAAATTTTGGGTTTGGTTTAAAAATTTTTTTTAAAAAAAATTTTTTTTTTTTTTTTTTTTGGATTTTTTTGGGTTTTCCCCTTTTTTCTTTTAAAAAAAATTTTTTTTTTTTTGGGATCCAATTTTTTGGGGGGGTTTTTTTTTTGGGTTTTTTTTTCTTTTTTTTTAAAAAATTTTTGGGGTTTTTTTTTTTAAATTTTTTTTCCGGGGGTTTGGGGTTTTCTAACCTTTTTTTTTGGTTCCTAAATTTTTTTTTTAAATGTTTGGGTTTTCCCCGGGGTTTTTTTTCCCCCTTTTGCAAACCCTTTTTTTTTTTTGGGAAAACTTTTTCCGGGGGGCCCTTTTTGGGGTTTTTTTTTTTTTTTTTATTTTTTTTAAAGGGGGCCCCTTTGGTTTTTTTTTGGGGGTTTCCCAACTTTTGTTTTTTGGCCCCCAAAATTTCCCCTTTTTTTTTTTAAAAAAATTTTTTAAATTTTTTTCCATTTTTTTATTTTTTTGGGGGGAAAATTTTTTTTTGGGGTTTTTTTTTTAAAAAGGGGCCCCCCTTTTTTTTGGGGGGTTTTTTTTTTTTTAAATGGGGTTTTGGGTTTTTTTTTTCCCCGGGGGGGTTTTTTTTTTTTTCCTTTTGGTTTTTGGGAAATTTGGGTTTTTTGGGAAGGGGGGTTTTTTTTGGGCCCTTTTTTTGGTTTTTTGGGGGGGGATTTAAAAAATTTTTTTTTTTTTGGCCCCCAAAACCCAACCAATTTTTTTTTTTGGGGGAAAAACCCAAATTTTTTTTTTTTTTAACAAAAAAAGGGGTTTTTCCCTTTTTTTACCAAATTTTTTTTTAATTAACTTTTTTTTTTTTTCCCCCCTTTTTTTTGGGGTTTTTTTTTTCCCTTTTTGGAATTTTAAAAGGGTTTGGGGCCCTTTTTTCCGGGTTTTTGGGGGGGGCCGGGGCCCTTTTTTTTTTTTTTTTTGGGGGTTGGGAATTTTTGGGGGGTTTTTTTTTCTTTTTTGGTTCCCCTTTTTTTTTTTAAATTTTTTGGAAATTTGAACCCCTTTAAAATTTTTTTTTTGGTTTCCCTTTTTTTTCCTTTTTTTTTTTTTTTTTTAAAAAAAAACCCCCCCGGGGGTTGGTTTTTTAAAACCTTTCCCCCCTTTTTTTGGGGGGAAAAATTTTTTTTTAAAATTTTTTTTTAAATTTTTTGGGTTAAAATTTTTAAATTTTTAATTTCCCTTTTTTTTAAAATTTTTTTTTTTTTCGGGTTTTTTTTTTCCCCTTGGCCCCGGGGGGCCCCCTTTTTTTTCCAAATTTTTTTTCCCAAAGGGGGGGTTTTTTTTGGGTTGGGTTTTCCCCAATTTTTTAAAAAAATTTTTTCCGGGTTTAAAATTTTTTTTTTTTTTGGGTTTTTTTCCCGGGGGGGTTTTTTTTTAATTTTTCCCAAACCAAAATTTGGGGGGGGAAAAAGGGTTGGTTTAAACCTTTTAATTTTCCAAGGGGGGGTTTTTTTTGGGGTTTGGGGGGCCCCTTTCCTTTTTTCCTTTTTTTTTTTTGGGGAAAAAACCTTTGGGGTTTTTTAAGGGGGGCCCCCCCCCCCTTTTTTTTTTTCCCCCAAATTTTTTTTTTTTTTTTTCCCCCGGGTTTTCCCTTTTTTTTTTCCGGGGAAAAAACCCGAAATCAAAAATTTTTTTTCCCTTTTCTCCAATTTTTTTTCCCCCCCATTCCCCAATTTTTTTTTTTTTTTTTAAAAATTTTTTTTTCCCAAAAAGGGGAGGCCCAAAAAAGGGGGGTTTTTTTAAAATTTGCCCTTTTTTTTTTTAAAAGGGGTTTAACCTTTTTTTTTGGGAATTTTTTCAAGGGGTTTTTTTTTTTTTTTTTTTGGGGGGTTTTTTTTTTTTTATTTTTTTTTTTTTTTTTTCCCCCTTTAAAAAAAAACCCCCTTTTTCCCTTTAAAAAAATTTTTTTTTTCCCCTTTTTTTGGGGGAAAAGGGGGTTTTTTTTTTAAAAAAATTTTTTTTTGGGGTTTTAAAATTTTTTTTTTCCCCCCCCTTTTAAACCCCCCTTTTTTTGGGTTTTTTTGGGGAAGGGTTTAAAAATTTGGGAAAAAGGTTTTTTAAACCCAATTTTTTTTTTTTTCCCCCCCCTTTTTTTTTGGGAATTTTCCCCGGGTTTTTTTTTTTTTTTCCCCCCAAATTTTATTTTTTTTTTTTTCCCCAAAATTTTTAAAAGTTTTTTTTTCCCCTTTTTTTTTTTTTTTGGGGGGGGGGTTTTTTCCTTTTTTTTTTTGTTTTTTTAATTTTTTTAAAAAAATTTTTTTAAAGGTTTTTTTTTTTAAAAAACCTTCTTTTTTGGGGGTTTTTTCCTTTTTCCCTTTTTGGGAAAAATTTTTTTTTTTTGGTTTTGGGCCCAATTTTTTTTTTTTTTGGGGGGAAAAAAACCCCCCCCGGGGTTTTTTTGGGAAAAAAAATTTAAATTTTTCCTTGGGGGGTTTTTTTTTTTTTAAATAAATTTTTTTAAAATTTTTTTTTGGGGTTTTTTCCCTTTTTTTTTTTTTTGGGGGGGGGGGGCCCCCCCCCAAATTTTTCATTGGTTTTGGTTTTTTTTTTTTTTGTTTTTTTTGGGGGGGGCCCCCCCCCTTTCTTTTTTTTTTAAAATTTTAAAACCAAACCTTTGGGTTTTTTTTTTTTTTAAAAATTTTTTTCCAACCTTTTCCCAAAAATTTTTTTCCCTTTTTTTTTTTTCCCCAAAATTTTTTTTTTTTTTTTAAAAAAAAATTTTTTTTTCGGGTTTTAAAACCCCAAAAAAATTTTTTTTTCCTTAATTTTTTGGTTTCCCCCTTTTTTTTTTCCCCCCCTTTTCTTTTAAAGGAAAATTTTTTTAAAAGGGAAATTTTTTGTGGGGTTTTTTTTCCCCAAAAAGGGGGTTTTTTTAAATTTTAAAAAAATTTTTGGGGTTTTTTCCCCTTTTTTTTTTTTTTCCCATTTTTATTTTTTCCTTTTTCCTTTTTAAAAATTTTTTTTTTTTTTTTAATTTTTTTTTTTTATTCTTTCCAAATATCTCCAAATTTTTTTCCCCTTTTTTTTTTTTTTGGGGTTTTCCCCAAAACCTTTAATTCCTTTTTAACCCTTTTTTTTTTTTTTTTGGGGGGTTTTTTTTTTTTGGGCCCCTTTTTCCCTTTTTTTGGGGTTTTTCCCTTTTTTTAAAATTTTTTTAATTTTAAAATTTTTTTTTTCTTTTTAAAAATTTTTTCCCCCCTTTTTTCCCCTTCCTTTTAAAATTCCCTTAAAGTTTTTAAAACCCGGGGGGTTTTTTTTTTCCAAATTTTTTGGGGGGGTTTTTTTTTAAATTTTTTTTTTTTTTAAATTCCCCCCTTTTTTTCCCCCCTTTCCTCCTTTTTTTTTTTTTTTTTTCCCGGGGGGTTTTTTAAAACCCTTTTTCCCCCTTTTTTTTCCCAAACCCTTTGGAAAAAGGTTTTTTTCCCCTTTTTCCCCCCCTTTTTTCCCCCCCAAAAACTTCCCTTCCTTTTAATTTTCCCGGGGTTGGGCCCCTTTATTTTTTTTTTAAAACCCCCCCTTTTTTTTAAATTTTTCCCCGGCCCCCCCCCGGGGGTTTTTAAACCCCCTTGGCCCCCTTTTTTTTTCCCCCCCCCCCCTTTCCCCCCCCGGGTTTAAACCCCAAATTTTCCCCAAAAGGAACCCCCCCCCCCCCCGGGGGGGGGGAAAAAAACCCCCCCCCCCTTACCCCCAGGGTTTCCCAACCCCCGGGGGGGGGGGGGCCCCCCCCCCGGGGTTTGGCCCCCCCCCCGGGGGTTTTTCCCCCCCCCCTTTTTTTTTTTTTGGGGGCCCCCCCCCTTTTTTTTGGGGGTTTTTTTTTTTTTTTTTTGGGGGAAGGGGGGCCCCCCTTTTGGGCCCCCCCGGGCCCCCCTTTTAAAATTTTTTTTTTCCCCCCCCCAAAATTTTAAAAAAACCCAAATTTAAAGGGTTTTTTTTTGGGTTTTTTTTTTTTTTTTTTTTTTTTTTGTTGTTTGATAGCTCTAAACATTGCAACTGATGTTATTTACGCTAAAGTCTGAAATTGTTATTACTTGCAATATCTCCATGTCATTTTGAGCATGTTCTAGTTGTTTCGGAAATAGCTCAGTGTTCATGTTTTGTTATGCTTTACGTGTACTTCATGCCCATGCCTTTTGTTATTATGTTGGGGTGCTGTAGCATGTTGTTTTGATGCTTGTAAGATGCCTAGTTCTTTTTTGAGATGATTGTTGTTATGACTTGTATAGTGTGCATGTGTTGAACCGTTGCTCCGTTTTGAGTGTGCTCTATATGAAACTTGCTTGTTTTTGCATGTAGCTTCATATTACCATGTTGCATCCTTGTTTTGGTGTGTTTGCTTGATGTTTGGGTGCATTTTGCATCAATGCCATGTTTAACTTGTTTTGCTCATATCTTCTAGCCCGTAGCTCCGAATCTAATGAACTTTATATGTAACTTGACTAGATTTTTGTGTAGATTCTCTTGGTGCTCTTTAACTTGTTGTTTAACAACTTGAACATAAGGTTTATTCAGTTCTGGACCAATTTCTAAATTTGCATATGAGGACTTACCGGAATTGTTATATGTTGTTCCCGGCCTCATTTAAACTTGCCTTGATGTGTTGTTCTTGTGTGCATCATCTTTTGCCATGAGTAGCTTCATGTAGCTTGGTTATGCATCATGCTTGTTGTGCATCATGTCTTGCTCATGTGTGGTGTGTTTACCTATGTTGTGTGCTTCTTCTTGTTAGTTCTGTTTCGTTCTTGATCGTGAGAATTCGTTAAATCTGCGTGTGGTTAAATCTTCCGTTCGTCTTCTTCATGGACTCGTTCTTCTTCCTTGCGGGATTTCAGGCAAGATGACCGCTACCCTGGATCTCACTACTATCATTGCTATGCTAGTTGCCTCATTCTTTCGCTATGCTGCGCTTCCTATCACCTGTTTGTCCAGCCATCCCATATTGCCATGAACCTCTAACCTTTGACACCTTTCCTATGCAAACCGTTGTTTGGCTATGTTACCGCTTTGCTCAGCCCTCTTATAGCGTTGCTAGTTGCGGTGAAGTTGAAGATTTCTCCATGGTGGACAGGGTTTATGTTGGGATATCACAATATCTCTTATATTATTAATGCATCTATATAGTTGGTAAAGGGTGGAAGGCTCGGCCTTATGCCTGGTGTTTTGTTCCACTCTTGCCGCCCTAGTTTCCGTCATAACGGTGTTATGTTCCCGGATTTTGCGTCCCTTACGCGGTCGGGTGATTTATGGGACCCCCTTGACAGTTCGCTTTGAACAAAACTTGTCCAGCAAGGCCCAACATTGACTTTTACCATTTGCCTCACCACCACCTATCTTTTCCCTTGGGAGTCGCTCTCTCGAGGGTCATCTTTATTTTAGCCCCCCCGGGCCAATGCTTGTCTAAGTGTTGGTCCAAACCAGAGCCACTTGCAGCGCCACCTCGGGGAAACTTGAGGGCTGGTTCTAGTTGTACGTACAGCTCATCCGGTCGTGGCACGAGGCGAGATCTGCGGCTACTATCGGGATGTCGGCACGCGGGAGGTCTTGCTGGTCTTGTTTTACCATTGTCGAAATGTCTTGATGTACCGGGATACGAGTCGATCGGAGTGTCCGGGTGAAGGTCTATTCTTCGATGATCGCGAGAGCTTGTCATGGGCTAAGTTGGGACACCCTGCAGGTATAAACTTTCGAGAGCCGTGCCGCGGTTATGTGGCAGATGGGAATTTGTTAATGTCCGGTTGTAGACAACTTGACACTTGATCCGAATTAAAACGCATCAACCGAGTGTGTAGCCGTGATGGTCTCTTCTCGGCGGAGTCCGGGAAGTGAACATGACTTCTGTGTTATGTTTGATGTAAGTAGGTGTTCAGGATCACCTCTTGATCATTGCTAGCCTCACGACCGTTCCGCTTGCTCTCTTCTCGCTCTTATTTGCGTTGGTTAGCCACCATACTTGCTTAGTCGCTGCTGCAACCTCACCACTTTACCCCTTCCTTTCCCATTAAGCTTTGCTAGTCTTGATACCCATGGTAATGGGATTCTGAGTCCTCGTGGCTCACGGATACTTCAAAACCAGTTCGCGGTGCCTATGTTACGGCGGTGGCGTAACCAAGCTCAAGGAGGAGCTCGATGAAGATCTTGCCCTTTGTGTTGTTTCGTTCTAGTTGATCGATAGTGGAGCCCGGTTGGGGTCGATCGGGGACCGTTTGTCGCATTTGGGGTTCTTCTTTTATTTTGGTTCCGTAGTCGGACCTTGATTGTATTTGGATGATGTAATGCTTTATTCATGTAATTGTGTGAAGTGGCGATTGTAAGCCAACTATGTATATTTTTCCCTTATGTATTACATGGGTTGTGTGAAGATTACCTCACTTGCGACATTGCTTTCAATGCGGTTATGCCTCTAAGTCGTGCTTCGACACGTGGGAGATATAGCCGCATCGAGGGCGTTACATCCTGTGCCCCTGTTCCTTCGGGAGGACTGGGAGCAGGTGGTGAACTCCATGTCCGCTTTCGACGGGGACGGACCTGTGCCCGCGGCGGTTCGCGAGGACCTGGCAGCCCTGGCGACGGTGAAAGTGTCCTCCGGCGACTCCAGCAGAGAGGAGGAGGAAGAGGAGCAGGAAGAGGAGCCCGATTCTTAGGCGACCGACGGGGAGTCGAGGGCACCCCTCCCTCGGTGCAGGTCCTGCGCTCTCTGCCTCATGTCGGATGACGACGAGGATGGCGATGAGCGAGGTGGCGAGAGCTTGCCCCTGATCCTGAAGAAGGACAGGACGGGGCTGGTTCCCCGCGGGTCTGCTCCGGCTCCGAGGCGATCTACACATGCGCCTCCTGCTCCTGAGCCTCTTGAGGTTGATTCCAGCAGCCGGCTCTCGGGCTTCAAGTTCGGAGGGAGGTTGCTTGAGCCCGCGAGCGATGACCAGTAAGTGCTTGATTCTCGTTTTGCTTCTTGCTTCGTTGTTGAGGCTTGACGTCCATGTTCCTTGGCTAGGCCGGTGCCTGCAGCGAAAAAGCTGAAGGGGGCTCCTGAGGTTTCGTCCGTGGAAGCACCTCCATCTGCGGAAGAAGGGGGCGACAAGACGTGGGCTTCTCCTTCCCGGTCATCCTCGCGAGGCTTGGCGGGTGTCGTGGTTCTAAGTCTGACAGTAGAATGGGGGGTAGGTATGGAGAGTCAAGATCCTAGCTATGGAGCAGTTGTGAAGACACTGGATGTACGAGTTCGAGGCCCTTCTGAGGAAGTAATAGCCCTCGTCTCGGGCCCGGAGGCGGTCGACTGGATTATGTATGTATGGATTACAGGGGTGCGAACCCTTTACACTTAGGAGGGGGGTGGCTTATATAGTGTCTGCCAGACCCCTCCGGCCCTCAGTTATGCAGGGTTTAAAGTACATTAAGGCTGGGCGTTACTGGTAACGCCTTACATAAAGTGTCCTAAATGCCATAAAGACTACTTAATTACAGACCGTTTGGATGCATAGTGACTCTTGATCTCCTGGTGGTCGAGTGAGTCCTCATGGTCGAGTCCTTCGAGTCCGTCGAGTGAAGTCTCTCTTAGTCAACTGGAAGGCAACTTCTTCTGAGGGTGTCCTAGGGAAGGGTACTTAAGACAGGTCTGTGACCCTACCCTAGGTACATGACTCCATCATTAGCCCCCGAATGGATCGAGGTTTGAGTGAGGAAGGAGCTGTTATCATTTCCGACCTACTTTTGTGTTCTGAACATGTCTCATCTTGGACCAATAACCTTTTGTTGATGGCAGCAACTTTTCTTTCAGTCGCCTTGATCCATTCCTTTTTATGTCGAGTGAACTTTTGCACTTAGTAAACTTCCGAGCGACGGATCGCAAGAAATCTTCCGTCTGACAGGTTGATCTGCTGTTAGCGGATTTTGTGGGATCCAAATTTTGGGCGAAGCTTGAAGCGGGCGGATTCTTGGCCTTCGGATGGGATAGAACATAGGCGCCTCGATTTCTGCGCCACCTTTTTTCGCCACGTATCGCAGCGTCTTGGCTGTTTCGGATGTGATAGGATCACCGGGCCCACTTGTCATTCACTCGGAAGTGTCCTTATAAAATGCGCCGGACGAGGGTTTCTGAACAGTACATCTCCATTTCTCCTTCTGTCCTCTCCACCTCCGCTCGCAGCGCCCACTCTCGCCTCCGCCCAACCACTCCTCGTGCACTTCGCCGGCAACAATGGTGAAGGAGAAGATGGCGGCTCTAGAGCGCATGAAGAAGGCGACGGCGACGGGGAAGGCGAAAGGGAGAACAACCAGTCGGGGCGGATCCTCGTCAAGGTCCCGCCTGCCGCACGGTTGGGTTCAAGGGGATTGGATCCGCTTGACCATCACCGAGAAGGATCTCACCGAGATGGCCAACGAGGGTTTGATCCCCCACGGGGCGGCGAGGCTCCCGGGGAATGAGTAGCAACCGGAGCCGCAGGAGGGTGAGTGTGTTCTTCTAGCTACTCACGTCGACCGTGGATTTTCCCTGCCTCTGAGTGTTTTCTTCCGTGGTTTCTTGAATTTCTTCGGGGTGCAACTCCACCATTTCAACCCAAATTCCATCGCCTACCTTGCTGCCTTCGTGTCGATGTGCGAGAACTTCCTAGGCTGTCGAGCGCATTGGGGTCTCTTTAAGCACATATTCACTTGTCACTCCTGAGCGGTAAAAAAAGCGAGTCGGATAGCGATAGGACTAAGGTTATCCAGATGAGCGGGGGTCTTGGGATTCAGATGAGGAGCAAGAGTACTTTTCCGGCCATGACCCTTCCTGAGTCGGTCAGAGGATGGCAGTCGACTTGGTTCTACTGCCAAGACGAGTCGACACCGGGGTAATCGAGTGGTCTCCCTCCGTTTACCATGGACCGAGTGAACAAGCCCTCTTCTCTGAAAGTGCTCCCCGAGGAGAAAGCCCAAGTAAAAATGCTGATAGAGCATGTAGTCCAGCTAGTTCGGGAAGGAGTGACGGGCATGGACCTTCTGGAGGTCTTTCTTAGGCGGCGTATCCAGCCACTCCAGTACCGAGGTCACCCCATGTGGCTGTACTGTGGAACAGAGGACGAAACTCGGGTCCATCCAGAGGCAGTCGACGATGCCACACTGGAGAGGTGGATGGCTGCGGTCACAGGGAATAAGGACAACCCTCGAGGAGCCAGGAGGATTCCACCACTCGACCATACATATACTCCGGACACGGTACACCCACTTTATCTTCACTTGTAGTCCTGTTATACTCATTCTGCTTTTGCTGCAAATTGGTCGATTGATCTTTGTTTTGTTGATTGCCAGGCCATCACTGAATTATACTCGATGCCGAATGGAGCTCAGACGCCGACAGAGGAGGAGGGAGGAAGTGGAGGCGAAAGTCAAGAGGAGTGGGATTCGAATGCTGCTGATGACGATGACGGCGATGATTCTGGTTAGGAGGAAGAAGAGGAGGAGGAGGAGGAGGAGGAAGTTGCACCGCCTCGCTCGGAGAGACGCTCGAAGCTCGTCCATGATTCTGCAACCAAGCGTGGTAAGGGGGTCGCAACCGTCCCTCATCGACCAAGCGTCCTCGAACCACTTCCCCGGCGCCGATTGAGAAAGCCCCGAAGCAATCCAGGGTGGCGCCGTCGAAGCCGGCCAAGGTCTTGCCGAAGATGAAGATGGTGATCCCCACTATCTCAGGGTAATGATGTTACTTGAGTTTTTCCGTTCTCCACGAACTTATTCTTGGTCTACTCATGAATCAACCGACTGACTTTTGGAATCGTAGTGCTGCTACTTCTGATACCTCAGCCAGGGCTGACGATCATGAGATGGAAGACGCTGCCACTTCAAAACCTGGTATGACTCTCATAGTTCCGCCGTTTAGTCGATTCACTCTTGGTCTCTAATTCTGATTCTTTTCTGTAGCTCCATCTAATGTCATTATCACCCTCCCCGACGACGACGACGATGAGGAACCACCGAAGCAAAGGAGGAGTAAGAAAGCGTCTGCTGGCAAGGTGACTCAAGACGTGTCAGCACCCGAGACACTGGTCGCGGAGGGGGAGACCATCACTCGACCAACCGTATCTTTTGCGGTGCCGTTGGCGAGTGCTCACCCCGCGTCATTGAGTGCTGCACAGCCTTCCCTTTTCTCGACCCACTACATCCCGGAGGACCAAGCCAGTGCTGTGAAAGAGGCAATACGCCAGGCGGGAGTCATGATGGAGCAGGTGAAGGACATCCGAGAAGCTAGCCAGGCAGCCTATGACGCCAGTTCCGCTCTTCAGAGTAACATTGGTCGATCGGTCACCTTTGTTACATAGGGATATGATGTCGAAGATTCTTCTTTCGAAATTTCTAGCGATTGTCCTACACCCACTGGGTGTGTCGATTGATATTCCGAGTTAGTGGGGGCACGCTGAGTGCACCCACTGGGTGTAGTCCCCAAGGCTATGGTGGACTGCTGGCAGTCGACCATAGTCTTTATATCTTAAATTTCTCCCTCATTCGATTAGTTCGAATGGATTTACTGACCGGTGGGGGCACGCTGAGTGCTGCTGGGTGTAATCCCGAGGCCGAGGTCATTGCTGGCGATTGACTACGATCTGAAGAACACGTCCCTCTTTTTTTTTGGGTGGTCGATTGGTCGACTCTAACTTGATAGAACTAGTGGGGGCACGCTGAGTGCACCCACTGGGTGTAGTCCCCGAGACTACGGTCGAATGTTTTTGTATTCGGCTGTAGTCTTAGAAACGTATGATTTTTCCTTAGTCACTCGGAAGTGAATTATCTTTGACATTTTGTCGATTGGTTCTTCGTAGAAATCCTACGACCTTGCGGCTCGTTACACCGAGTTGGAGAACAAACATATCCAACTCGAGCTTGATCTGAAGCTGGTCCAGGAGAATTTGGCGAAGGCGAAGGAGGAGACCAAAGGTATGTTTGGTGAGGCTTTCGACGACTGCTTTTTCTCCTCATTTGTTTCAAATTCTGACCTTGCTGTAACTTTGCAGGCAAAGTGAAGGATGCCCAGAAGAAGAAAGACCTTGAGTTGGCAGAAATGCAGAAAACAGCTTTGGAAAAGACCAAGCTCGCAGACGAGAAGTTGCCTTCGGTCACCAGGCTTGAAGAAGAGAATACCAGTCGGAAAGCTGCTCTTGATGCTGCCAACAAAGAGGTCAGTCGACTGAAAAACGACAAGATTGCTCTGAATGACAAGGCCAGTGAGCTGGTGGGGAAGAAGAACGATCGGGAAGCTTATCTGGGCGGACTCACCAAGAAGTTATTCCTTATGCCCGAAGGTAATCTTTTGCACCAAACATATATTTTAACTGTGACCTTTCCATTCGACTGATGTCTTGACTCGGTGGTTGTGTTTGCAGAATTTTGAAGAGGAGACTGGTCGACTGGAACCGAACCTGAACCCCATCAACTCTCCGGTGAATGACGAAGTCGCCATGAATGTGTTCCGGCTCGAATCTCGTGTTGCTGCCGTCGTTGATTATCTCGCAAGGCTGAAGGTCGCCACTTCCCGCATCGACACCATGCTCTGGCCCAGGGAGACGCTCCAGAATGACCTGGAGTCCCTGATGACTCGACTGAACATAGTCCCAAGCCGAGTGCAGGAGTGGAAGAAGTCTGCTGCTAGGTGTGGTGCAGATGTTGCTTTATCTCTGGCCCGAGTCCATTGCAAAGATGCACGAGAGGACAAGCTAGCGGCTCT
Organism: Aegilops speltoides; assembly: GCA_021437245.1. NCBI lineage: Eukaryota > Viridiplantae > Streptophyta > Magnoliopsida > Poales > Poaceae > Aegilops > Aegilops speltoides. The sequence goes on from CM038141.1 coordinate 260,195,746, forward strand.
TCGGGTGGCTAACACCAAGAAGCACGATTTCCGGTCTTTCATGGAGACTTTCATTGCCGCTGCCACTCGGATTGCTGATGGAATCGACCTTGATGAGTTTGTGGCACCTTCCAGCCCTCCACAGGAGGGGTAAAAAACTTCTTGAGATCGACACTTTAAATTTTTCTCGGCATGCCGAGTGATTTTTGTAACCGACAAACCTTAACAGGCTTAGCGCCTGAGCACTTTCGGTTCCGTTAGGTGTTATCCAAATTTGGATTCGACGTGTTTAAATACTCTTGCATTTTGTTTGAGGTATTTTTTGCAGGTTAAAGCGTGGTGCTTATTGCAATCGACTTGTTCCTCAATTCACTTAGGCAGGCACTGGGCTGCAGCTAAACCTCCGAGTGGGAAGTCTGTTCTCCACTCGGTAGGATTTTCAAAACTTAGGCGAGCACGGGGCTGCATTTAAGCCCCCGAGTGAGAGGTTTGCTCTCCACTCAATAGGATTTTAACTTAGGCGAGCACGGGGCTGCAGCTAAGCCCCCGAGTGAGAGGTTTGCTCTCCACTCGGTAGGATTTTTAAACTTAGGCGAGCACGGGGCTGCAGCTAAGCCCCCGAGTGAGAGGTTTGCTCTCCACTCGGTAGGATTTTTAAAACTTAGGCGAGCACGGGGCTGCAGCTAAGCCCCCGAGTGAGAGGTTTGCTCTCCACTCGGTAGGATTTTTAAACTTAGGCGAGCACGGGGTTGCAGCTAAGCCCCCGAGTGAGAGGTTTGCTCTCCACTCGGTAGGATTTTTAAAACTTAAGCGAGCACGGGGCTGCAGCTAAGCCCCCGAGTGAGAGGTTTGCTCTCCACTCGGTAGGATTTTAAGGTGCTCTTCTTATGGAAGGCACATTGTACTTGTGGTGTAGCTCAGAGGAGAGAGTAGCAGTCGACCTGCACCTCGTCCTCTTTGCGATCAAGACGTTGTACTTAATGGCGAGAGCTTCGGAGGAGAGGTAGCGATCGACCTGCACCTCGTCCTCCTTGCAAGCGCACGTTGTACTTGTGGCGTAGCTCGGAGGAGAGGGTAGCAGTCGACCTGCACCTCGTCCTCCTTGCGAGCGCACGTTGTACTTGTGGCGTAACTCGGAGGAGAGAGTAGCAGTCGACCTGTACCTCGTCCTCCTTGCGAGCGCATGTTGTATCTGTTCTTAGGCGAGTACTTGGACTGCAGCTAAGCCTCCGAGTGGGAGACTGGCTCGCCACTCGGTAGGATTTTATTAAAACTTAGGCGAGTACTTGGACTGCAGCTAAGCCTCCGAGTGGGAGACTGGCTCGCCACTCGGTAGGATTTTATTGAAACTTAGGCGAGCACGGGGCTGCAGCTAAGCCCCCGAGTGGGAGGTTTACTCTCCACTCGGTAGGATTTTTAAAACTTAGGCGAAACGGATTCGCAGCTAAGCCCCCGAGTGAGAAGTCGGCTCGCCACTCGGTAAGGATTTTTTTTACAAACTTAGGCGAAACGGATTCGCAGCTCAGCCACCCACTGGGGGAATTTTACTGAATAAATAAAAGTGACAAAAAATCATCGGAGAAATTATGACACTACTATCTTTCGAAATATGAACTACAAAAGTACTTTTGTTACAACTCATCCGAGTGAATACTTAAGTGTAAAAGTGGCGGAGTAACTCCGCGTTCCAAGCTCGGGGCTCGTCGATGTTGTGCTTGACGTTGTAGAGACGGTATGCTCCGTTGTGGAGAACCTTGGTGACGATGAAGGGTCCTTCCCAAGAAGGAGCAAGCTTGTGTGGTTTCTGCTGATCCACTCGGAGAGCCAAATCTCCTTCCTGGAAGGCTCGACTCTTCACGTTTCTGGCGTGGAAGCGATGCAAGTCCTGTTGGTAGATGGTCGATCGGATCAGAGCCATATCCCTTTCTTCTTCTAGAAGGTCGACTGCATCTTGCCGTGCTTGTTCCACTTCAGCTTCGTTGTAGAGCTCGACTCGAGGAGCATTGTGGAGCAGATCACTCGGCAAGACCGCTTCAGCTCCATAGACCAAAAAGAATGGAGTTCTTCCAGTCGACCAGTTAGGCGTGGTCCTTAGACCCCAAAGCACCGAAGGAAGTTCGTCGACCCATGCTCCAGCCGCATGTTTGAGGTCACGCATCAGTCGGGGTTTCAACCCTTTGAGGATCAAGCCATTGGCCCGCTCCGCTTGTCCATTCGACTGGGGATGGGCGACTGAAGCGTAGACAACTCGTGTGCCTTGAGATGTGCAGAACGCTCTGAATTCTTCCGAATCGAAGTTCGATCCATTGTCAATGATGATGCTGTGTGGGACTCCATATCTAAATATCAGTTCTCTGATGAAGCTGACGGCAGTACCGGCGTCAAGGTTCTTGATGGGTTTAGACTCAATCCACTTGGTGAACTTGTCGACTGCTACCAGTACATGTGTGAAACCGCTTCAACCTATCCTCAAGGGACCAACCATATCCAATCCCCATACTGCGAACGGCCAGACGAGTGGTATGGTCTTGAGAGTCGACGAGCTTGTGTGACATGTTGGAGTAAAGCCGACATCCCTCGCACTTGTCCACTATCTCCTTTGCCATCTCATTCGCCCTTGGCCAGTAAAATCCAGCTCGGTATGCTTTGGGCACGATGGTCCGAGAGGACGCATGATGGCCACAGGTCCCCGAGTGGATATCATCAAGGATTATCCGACCTTCTTCTGGCGTTATGCACTTCTGACCAACTCCAGTCGTGCTCTCTCTGTATAGTTGCCCTTTGATCACAGTAAAGGCTTTGGATCGGCGGACAATCTGTCGAGCCTCTTATTCGTCCTCTGGGAGCTCTTTTCTTAGGATATACGCGATGTACTGTATTGTCCAATCGGGAGTGATCACTAAAGCCCTCAAACTTCTTCTCAAGCTTCCTCACTGCATTACAGTATCCAGTCATGGCTGGGCTTCTAACGTCCCACTCCTTCATCACTTGGTTGACCACCAAATCTGAGTCGCCATAAACCATAAGGCAACGGACGCCGAGTGAAATGGCCATGCGCAACCCATACAAAAGGGCCACATATTCTGCCTCATTGTTGGAGGAATCAAAATGAATCTGGAGCACATATCTGAGCTTATCTCCTCTGGGGGAAACCAAGACTACCCCAGCACCGGAACCATTTAACATCTTAGAGCCGTCAAAAAACATGGTCCAATGCTCCGAGTGAACTTGAGTCGGCTGCTGCTGTTCGATCCACTCGACAAGGAAATCTGCTATTGCTTGGGACTTAATGGCTTTCTTTGCCTCAAACTTGATATCAAGGGGAAGGAGTTCAATCGCCCATTTCGCCACTCGACCAGTTGCATCTCTGTTGTGCAAAATCTCTAAAAGTGGAGCGTCGCTGACGACTGTAATGGAATGATAAGAGAAATAATGAGCAACCTTCTTCGTGGTCATGTAGATCCCATACACAAGCTTATGATAATGAGGATATCTTTGCTTTGATGGAGTCAGAACTTCAGAGAGATAATACACTAGGCGCTGAACTTTGAAGGCTTTCCCTTCTTCTTCCCTTTCGACCGTAAATCTTGTCTCGACGACTTGTCCTGTGGCTGCAATATAAAGCAACAGAGGCTCTTTGCTGATTGGAGCAGCAAGCACCGGCTGGAGTGGAGAGCGAGCTTTTAGCTCGCAAGCGCTGCATCAGCCACGAGTCCACTCGAACTTATGCGCCTTCTTCATCATCGGTAAAGAGGTAATGCCTTTTCACCGAGCGAGAGATGAATCGACTTAATGCGGCCAAGCATCAATAAGTTTCGGGCGTCGTGCACTCGCCGTAGGCGTTTCATTCGGAGTATAGTGCCAACCTTTTCGGTTAGCATCGATTCCTCGTTGAAGCGAAAAGCGAGTAACTTTCCACCTGGAACTCCGAATGTGCACTGCGACGGATTGAGCTTGATATCGTACCTCCTGAGGTTGGCAAATGTTTCAGCGAGGTCAGTCAACAGGTCAGAACCCCTTCGTGACTTGACCACAATATCATCCATATACGCTTCCATGTTCCGACTGATTTGAGTGAGCAAGCACTTCTGGATCATCCTCATGAACGTGGCTCCGGCATTCTTGAGGACGAATGGCATGGTGATATAGCAGAAGCACCCGAATGGAGTGATGAAAGCTGTTTTGATCTCATCCGGTCCATACAGACGGATCTGATGGTATCCGGAATAAGCGTCTAGAAAAGACAATCTCTCACACCCCGCGATCGAGTCGACAATTTGATCGATGCAAGGGAGAGGAAAATGATCCTTCGGGCAGGCCCGATTGATGTGCTTGAAATCAATGCACATACGGAGTGAGTTGTCCTTCTTGGGAACCATGACGACATTGGCGAGCCACTCGGAGTGGTACATCTCTCGGATAAATCCTGCCGCTAATAGTCAAGCCACCTCCTCGCCAATGGCTTTTCTCTTCTAGACGGCGGATCACCGAAGATGTTCTTTGACTGGTTTTGCTGCCGAGTTGACTCTAAGGCGATGTAACGCCCTCAATGCGGCTATATCTCCCACGTGTCGAAGCACGACTTAGAGGCATAACCGCATTGAAAGCAATGTCGCAAGTGAGGTAATCTTCACACAACCCATGTAATACATAAGGGAAAGAGATACATAGTTGGTTTACAATCGCCACTTCACACAATTACATGAATAAAGCATTACATCATCCAGATACAATCAAGGTCCGACTACGGAACCAAAATAAAAGAAGAACCCCAAATGCGACAAAAGGTCCCCGATCGACCCCAACCGGGCTCCACTCTTGATCAACTAGAGCGAAACAACACAAAGGGCAAGATCTTCATCGAGCTCCTCCTTGAGCTTAGTTGCGTCACCGCTTTCGGTAACATAGGCACACCGCAAACTGGTTTTGGAAGTATCTGGTGAGCCACGAGGACTCAGCAATCTCGCACCCGCGAGATCAAAACTATTTAAGCTTATGGGTAAGGTAAAGGCATGAGGTGGAGCTGCAGCAAGCGACTAGCATATATGGTGGCTAACATATGCAAATGAGAGCGAGAAGAGAAGGCAAAGCACGATCGATAAAAGTATGATCAAGAAGTGATCCTATAGCAACCTACATCAAACATAACTCCAACACCGTGTTCACTTCCCAGACTCCGCCGGAAAGAGACCATCACGATTACACACGCGGTTGATGTATTTTAATTAAGGTCAACTTCGGGTTTTCTACAACCGGACATTAACAAATTCCCATCTGCCACATAACCGCGGGCACGGCTCTCAAAAGTTTATACCTGCGGGGTGTCCCAACAGCCCATGACAAGCTCTCGCGATCAGCGAAGAATAGACCTTCACCCGAGACACTCCAATCAGACTCGGTATCCGGTACATCAAGACATTTCGACAATGGTAAAACAAGACCAGCAAGACCTCCGCGTGCCGACATCCCGATAGTAGCCAGCGTATCTCGTCTCAGGCCACGACCGGATGAGCTAAGCGTCATGGTACCGACGTAACCCAAGTTGCCAAGGGATGGTCCCGCACGGTGCTCTAGTTTGGACCAACGCTTAGACAAGCACTGCCCCGGGGGGGCTATAATAAAGATGACCCTTGGGTTAATTACTCCCAAGGGAAAAGTAGGTGGTGGTGAGGCAAATGGTAAAAGTCAATGTTGGGCCTTGCTGGACAAGTTTTATTCAAAGCGAACTCGTCGGGGGTCCCATAAATCACCCGACCAGCGTAAGGAGCATAAAATCCGGGAACATAACACCGGTATGACGGAAACTAGGGCGGCAAGAGTGGAACAAAACACCAGGCATAAGGCCGAGCCTTCCACCCTTTACCAAGTATATAGATGCATTAATAATATAAGAGATATTGTGATATCCCAACATAAACCCTGTCCACCAAGGAGCAATCTTCAACTTCACTTGCAACTAGCAACGCTATAAGAGGGGCTGAGCAAAGCGTTAACATAGCCAATCAACGGTTTGCTAGGAATGGTGTCAAAGGTTAGAGGTTCATGGCAATTTGGGAGGCTGACAAGCAAAAGGTAGGCATCGTAGTATAGGCATAGCAAAAGAGAGAGCAAACTAGCATAGCAAAGATAGTAGTGATTTCGAGGGTATGATCATCTTGCCTGAAATCCCGCAAGGAAGAAGAACGATTCCATGAAGAAGACAAACGGACGAAGTCGAACGGATCCTCACAACTCCGGAACGAAACCGAAGCTAACGAGAGAAGCAAACCGGAAAGAAACAAACAACATGGTAAACACACAAGCATAAACATGGCATGATGCACAAACAAGATGCATGACCGGTTTAATGAGGCATGGCATGGCAAAGTGCAACAAACAATACTACAAGTTAAGTGGAGCTCAATATGCAACGAGTTGCATATTGACAAAACACCACATCAATTATTTAGTTCTCTCTCGGTAAGGCTAACCAACAATATTAAATGTTGTTGAACATGGCAAGAGGTGAAGCATAATATAAACTACCTATCCAGGCAAGTTTAAGTGAGGCCGGAAACAACAAACAACAATTCCGGAAAAACCTCATGTCATGTAGCAATTTAATGCAACAAGTTTAAAACATTTTAATTGTTGTTATCATGATGCGGATGACATATGCAAGTTTTATGCAATTTTTATGAAGATGTTGACATGAGCAAGATATGAAACATTTGGTCACCATGGCGGAACGAAAAGGGTGCCACGGCGGCGAAACAAAAATGGTGCCACGGCAACATATCCGAAAATGATGCCACGGCAACATATCCGAAAATGATGCCACAGCAACATATCGGTTCGGTAGCTCACGAGAGATACGGTGCAAAGGAGGCGTCATGGATGCGTGCGGATGGTGGGGTGATCCGGTTCGGGTATCCCATATAATGGTGGCATGGCTTACGGCGAACGTGCAAGGAACAATTTGGACACGGTCCAAACATAGGGTGCATCTCATACAACAAATGCATTCGGTCCACGGACATCGTCTCGGAGTTATACCTTCGAAGCGTGCATCTTCGGAGCGGTTCGAGTCGTCGAGGGAAGTAGTGGTACTCATTTTGTAGATGAACTTGACAGATTCGAATCCCTTCGGGGTTGTCGTGGTACTTGCGGTCTCGGCGACGGTAGTCGTTCACGTTTCGTAGTCGTACATGTCGACGGTAGTGGAAGTAGTGGTACACGGCGGCAGCGGTAGTTGTTCAAGGTCTTGGCGGGTCGTCATGTAGCGAACTTGGCGCGCGTGGGTGTCGTGGCACTTGGCGTGTTGTGGCCTCCGTGTACTTGCGAAAACCACGCCGGATGTAGTCGTACAGATTTGAAGCGAACTTGGCGCCGAGGTCGAACTTGCGGTCTGGATGAATATGAAGGGCATCGAGGACTTGCAAGGCTCGCCTCGGGAGGTCACCGGGACCGCTCGAGCTGCTGGATCTTTGGTGCATGGCGAGCAGCGGCTGGAAGAAGTGACCGCGTGAGGAGATGGGGCGGCGTCGGCGACAGGGACGAGGAGAAACCGGGCAGCGGAAGGAGAGGGTGCGCCGGACGAGGCAGAGGAGGGCACGGCCGTGGGGACGGAGGGCGCGGAGTTCTTGGCGGCGACGAAGAAGGGGAGCACTGCGGCAGGGAGCTCGAGGCCAGGCGAGCTGCGGGGCGCGAGGCTGCAGGGAGCCTCCGCTCGATGAGGAGAAGGAGCTCGGGGATGGGAGGCTTGAGGCCGCGGGGTCCTCGTGACGCGGTTCCTGTTGGAGCTCGAGGGAGAGGGCGCCGCAAGACGGCTGGTTGCGGTGGATGGCGGAGTCGAGCAGGAGCACGGGCTGGAGGATGGCGCCTCCATGGGTAGTCTTGGCTGCTGGGAACTAGGAGGCGTCGGGGCATGAGCAGGCGTGGTCGCGGGCTCGCTGGTCGCTTGAGGGGTGGAGGCGCGAGGAAGATGGAGAGGAGGCAGGGCTGGCTGGCTGGAGGGACGGAGGGCGTGGGATTCTCTCCAGTGCGATCGTGTCTGCAGATGGCGGCTTGCAGGAATGAGGGGAGAGCATGGAGGGATCGATCGGGGCTGGGGCCTCTCGATCGGCTAGGGTTAGGTGTAGTTGGGCCTTAGGCCTTGGTGGGTCGGCCTGGCTGCGGTAGCTGGGAGGCCCAGCTGGGCTGGCTTCTCCCTCTCTCTTTCTCCAAAGGAAAAGTAATAGAGATAAGAAATAAGAGAAAGAGAGGGTTAGGGAAAGAATTTGAGAACAAGGACAATTTTCCTGGACTCATAAAAATGAGCTTGATCCAAGAAAAATAGAGTGGGCAAGATTGCAATAATTAAATTCAAAGTCATTTGAATTTATTTCAAATGGTTTGAACAAGGACTAGGTTTTTGAAGTGTCCAAAAATGTTTGGATTTTTGGTGGAGCTCCGGAAAATGATGAAAGAAATTATGGGCAGAGTTGGAGACCAAGAATTGAGATAACAAAGGCATTGGGATTTTGCAAGTGTGTTATGGTGAATTCCAAAAATGGAATATTTACTATAGCTCTCTAAATATCGAGGATATGTTTTAAAGAGAATCACCATGTGAATTCCCTCGATTTAAATGGATCAAAGATCCATGCCATTTATTTAGTTGAGTTGCAAAAGATTAATGACATGATGGCATGATGACATGATGCAATGCAAAAATAAAAGAGCAAGCAAAAATGAAACACACGGCGAAACCCGAAATATATGGAAGTCTTCTGGAGCGTCGGTCTCGGGGCGTCACAGGCGATGCTCAGCCAGTCCCCTGGGAACACCCGTCATGTCAGCAGGCTTCCATGCAAAGATGTCCCAGTTCTCACGGAGGAACTGGATGAGCGCTTCTTCCTATTTAGGGTCGAGTGTTGTGGAGATATGGGTCGGAGCTACACTGGGGTCGGTCGGGTGAATGTGAACGGGCTTCGTTTCACCGGACGACTGAAATGTTGACTCTGTGGCAGGCTTCTTGGCTCGCAACAAATCACTCAGATCTGCATTTTGCTTATATCCCTCTAGCTCGACCGCTGTCACCTGGGAATCGGCAATCTTTGAGCCTTTCTGGAAGCACTCTTCTGCTTTTTTCCGATCTCCAGTGACAGTGATCACGCCTTTGGGGCCGGGCATCTTCAGTTTGAGGTACACATAACATGGTCGAGCCATGAACCGTGCGTAAGCTGGTCTCCCCAAAATAGCGTGGTAAGCGCTCTGAAAATCCACGACCTCAAGCGTCGGCTTCTCTTTGCGGAAATGCTTGAGTCACCGAACACCATGTCGAGCTATTTGGCGAGTGACTCGGCTTTCTTTCTGGTATAACTCCATGGAAACTCATATTCTTGGTGCTCGATCGGGACATCGGAATGCCCATTCCTTTCAGCGTGTCCGCATACAATAAGTTCATCCACTACCACCGTCCATTAGCACCTTCGTCGATCGAGTGTCTTCGACGACGGTCGATTCACTCAAAGCTTGCCTCCCAGGGGTGGCTATATGAGTTGGGTGATCGGACTGGTCGAATGTGATGGGAGTTTGGGACCATCTCAGATAACTGGGTGTCGCCGGGGCAACCATGTTCACCTCACGGTTAATAACCTTCAGTCGGCTCTTGCTTTCCACATCGGCAAAGATCATCAGAGTGGAGTTAACATGAGGATATCCTCCCTCACTATCCTCCTTGTCTTCGGCTTTGTCCGACTCCTTTTCCTTGTCCTTGGGCTGTTTACCTTGGAACTGCTGGATCAGGAGTCGGCACTAGCGAGTGGTATGCTTCGGGTAGATGATATTACCCTCTTCGTCTTTCTTCGTGTGGATGTGACACGGCATATCCATCACGTCATTTCCTTCTTTATCCTTCACCTTCTTGGGGTTCCAGGATACTTTGGACTTTCCCTTGAACTTGCCCTGAGTCACGGCCAGAGCCTCCCCAGGAGCCGCTGGCTCGGCCTTCCGCTTCTGTTTCCGACTGGAGTTTCCTTTCTCCGACTGACTCGGCTTGTACTTGCTGCTTCGGAGTCGGTCCTCCTCTTCACCATTGGCGTACTTGGTGGCAATTTCCATCATTCGACTCAGGGTCATATCTCCGGTCCGCCCAAACTTCAAGCTTAACTCTCTGTTCTTGACACCATCCTTGAAAGCACAGACTGCCTGATGATCAGACACATTCTCCACGGTATGATGCAAAGTAATCCACCTCTGGATGTACTCTCTTAGGGTTTCATTCGACTTCTGCACGTAGACTTGCAGCTCTGTCAGACCAGCTGGTCGCTTGCAGGTTGCTTCGAATGTCCTGACGAACACTCGGGAAAGATCTTCCCAAGTGTAAATGCTGCTTGGAGTTAACTGATTCAACCACGCCCTAGCCGAACCTTCCAACATGAGTGGCAAATGCTTCATGGCCACTTCGTCATTCCCGCCGCCGATCTGTACCGCCACTCGGTAGTCCTCAAGCCAAGTTTTAGGCTTAGACTCACCGGTGAACTTGCTTACTCCAGTCGCCAACCTGAAGTTGGGGGGAATCACCGCGCTCGATAGCCTGCTGAAACATTCGGACTGAAACATGCACTTTCGGCTGCTAGTGGGTGCATCTCTGTCGTGGCCACCTCGATGAGCCTGTTCCGATCAACCAAGCCTTGCACGATGATGGATCGCGCGTCGAAGCCTGGTTCCGGGGATCGGCCGAGCTCTTCGCCCCTGCGAGTTGGCCTTTGTCATCTTGCTGCCGAGGAGCGTAAGACCCGCCTCTCGGAGGAGGAGTGGGCACTCGACGCCTATCATCACGATCGTATCGGTCACCATATTGGTCTCGTTGATTCTCGCGTCCTTCACACCACGGAGGCGATCTAGGGCTATGAGCCGACTGAACCGTATTCGCAGCGACGGATCGACTGTGAATCCTGTTGCGTGACTGTGACACGGCTGAATTCGATCTCTGCTGCCGGGCAAATCTCTAATCTGCATCAAGCCTCTGCCAGCCTTCGACTGAGAGGGCTGAATCGACTCTGCTATACGGGTTGCAGCTGCTAAATTCTGAATCGGGGTTCGATATACCTGAGTCGGTGGGAAGAGTTGGCGTCATTGCGATCGGTACTCGTTGCGGCATTCGTCGAGTGCTCGCTGGAGATTCTCCAAACGAGCGCATTCAGCCAAGTTGGCCAAACGCGCCTCTTCCAAGGCACGAGCCTCGGGGGTTTCTCCTGCGATAGGAGTATGCAGGGCATCCATGTTCCTGCGGCGAATTTCTTCCCTTTGCAGGGAGTTAAGTGGCTCTAGTTGATATTCCTCATGGACTTGAGCGGGGTCACCTCCACCGTCCGCTCCGTCACCACGGGGGAAGCCGGGAGGGCTACGAGGTCCGTTGACCATCAAGACCTCCGCCGCTAGATCACTACTATCGCTTTTCGGATCACGGTCTCTCTGAGCGGTCGGCAGATCGAGCAGGCCGTGAGGGATTCGTCGAACTTCGATTGCCGCAACTTGGGTGGTGGCCATCTGGCGAGCCACCGTGTGCCTCACCCACCGCTGAAGTCTCGACCGACCAGATCGCTTGCGCTGGCGGGAAGCGAGGAGGATGACGGCGGTGGAGTCGACCGATATGGAGTCGACGGTTGCAGCCGTAACGCCCGCGGACACATGCGAAAATCGTCGCAGCACCATGGACGGGAGCGCGTCGATGTCAAGTGGAGCCTCCTGGAGCCAAGCGGAGTCGTCGGCGATGAAGGTGAGAGCGCCGAGACGGATCTCGCGGCCCTCGACCAAAACTCCACCAGCAACCATGATGAAAGTAATCGGAAGAATTGCAACTTCTCCAAAAATCGCTAAGACACCTGCCCCATGGTGGGCGCCAACTGTCGTGGTTCTAAGTCTGACAGTAGAATGGGGGGTAGGTATGGAGAGGCAAGATCCTAGCTATGGAGCAGTTGTGAAGACACTGGATGTACGAGTTCAGGCCCTTCTCGGAGGAAGTAATAGCTTATGTATGGGTTACAGGGGTGCGAACCCTTTACATTGAGGAGGGGGGTGGCTTATATAGTGTCTGCCAGACCCCTCCGGCCCTCGGTTATGCAGGGTTTAAAGTACATTAAGGCTGGGCGTTACTGGTAACGCCTTACATAAAGTGTCCTAAATGCCATAAAGACTACTTAATTACAGACCGTTTGGATGCAGAGTGACTCTTGATCTCCTGGTGGTCGAGTGAGTCTTCATGGTCGAGTCCTTCGAGTCCGTCGAGTGAAGTCTCTCTTAGTCGACTGGAAGGCAACTTCTTCTGAGGGTGTCCTAGGGAAGGGTACTTAAGATAGGTCTGTGACCCTACCCTAGGTACATGACTCCATCAGCGGGGCTAGCTGCGGCAAGCTCAGCCCCCATGGCCCAAGCGATTCCCGAGATGTCCTTGCCAGACACCACCGCCGCAGTCGTCGGGGCCCAGAAGGTCCTGACTCATGGTGCTGTGATTACGCTGTCGCCTTCTCCTCCTACTCCACCAACTGCCATCTCTCCGACTCCTTCTACTGTCCTGGATCGTGCTGCCGCTGAGCTGGACCGGCTACGGAAAGATCTTCTGGGCGCCGACCCTCACTTGGTGGCCGGGCGCCTGGAGCTAGTCTCTGGCTGGGTCCGCTCTGATGCTTCAGCCCGGGCGGCGCTGGCTCAGGCCGCGACGGCTTGCGACAAGGAGAAGCAGGCCACCCTCAAGGTGAAGGCTGCTTGTGATGCCGCCTTGGGTGAGGTTGTGGATGTCCGGGGTCGTTGCGAGGTGCTGGAGAGCGAGCTGCAAGGCCTGCGCGACCAGCTTGCCAAGGAGGCCCGTGTCTGCCAGGAGAAGGAGGAAGACATGAAGGCTCGCGAGGCTACCGCCCAGGACCAGGATGCAAGCTTGATGAACGCCAAGGCCGCTTGGGTGCGCTAGAGCAGGCGTTGGAGGCGAAGAGGATCAAGCTGGACGGCAAGGCGCGGGTCCTGGCCGAGGACCGCGTGGCCTTCGCGAAGCTAGAGGTGAAGGCTCGCACCTTGCTGAAGTCGCTCTATGACAGTGGCCTGGAAAGCCCGCTGGCCGGCGCCGAGGAGGGCCCCGCCAAGCTGCTTCCCTTCCTAGTCCGCTCCCTCGAAGATGTCGCCCTCGGCCTTGGCCCCACGGCTGAGGCTGAGGCGCGTGTCCTTTCTTCTGCAGAGCTGACGCGTGTCTTCACCCACGTCTACCTTCGCGACCCCGACGTTGACCCTGACAGCCTGCTGGAGCCCGTGAGTGGCGAGCTTGCCGCCGTCGCCACCGAGGCCGTGAGGGGTCGAGCAAAGGCTCTGCTGGCTAAGTTCCGGGCTTTCAGCACCAAGCCAAAGCGAGGCGCTGCCGATCCTGAGGCTCCTCGAGGCAAAGTCGCCCAACGCAGCTCCGTCACCACCGATGGCACCGGCAGAAAGTGACCCCTTCGCGGCTCCTGTCCTGCTTTTAATTCCTGCAACATGCATCCTACCTCGTGGAGGCGTTGAAACTTGTGTTTGGCGTTGTCAAAGTACTCTATGGACTGTAATATTTGCTTTTGAATTCCTTGAGATTTGCGTTTTTCCTTCCTACTTGCTTGTGTTCTACGTCAGCAGAGCAAGGCCCCACGCATACCTCAGCCGCCGTTAGCCCCGACCGGAAACCAGGACGGGACCAAGGAGTGAGGGGCTACGTGACAAGTTAGGCTCCTGAGTCGCGATGCTCAGGAGTCCCCCTTGACGCACGAACAGCAAGTAGGGAGGTGAGATGTATGGGTGAATTTACCGTTCTACGTCGGCAGAGCCCGGCCCTGCGCATACCTCAACTGCCGTTAGCCTTTCGGAACTAAGGGGTGAGGAGCTACATGACCAGTTAGGCTCCTGAGTCGTGATGCTCAGGAGTCCCCCTTGAAGTTCAAACGGCCTTCGTACCTTGGCTCCGCTCGGGGAGAGGCGTGCGACGAACCAGGCCCGAGGGGCCTGGCTGGGTGGCGTGCGCCTGGGCGTGACCCGGTCGTAGCCCCCATGCCCAGCCCCCTCGCGCGGCGCTCCCGAGGGGAGGCGTTACGATGAGGCCAGACACTGAGCTCTAGGCTCCCTGAGGTTGATGTGGCCGGGGGCCACCCTTAGTTGTTTATCACCAGCGCGGAGCATAGCGCTTTTGTATGTGTATGGGCATAGCCACTCCTCGGCAGTGTCGTCAGCCAGCGCGAGCATGGTGCTTCCAGCAGTGCGTGGGAGGGGCTCCCCCGGGAGGAGCCCTGGCGTGTCTGAGCCCATACGACACGTGGCTGGCACGGTAGGGCCTGGCGAGGTGTATCTGGCACCCATGAGCCAGCACGGGACTCACGGGCCCCTACCTCAAGGCGGGTTGCACCTGGCTCTTGGCCTTTGCTTGTAATGTGTTCCTGCAAATTTGGTTGGTTAGCCGCGTGCTCTCGTCCTCGGGTCCGACCCTCGGCGGGCTCGGCCGTGTTGGTATGCCGGTCGCGATGCCGTGGACAAGGCCAGAGGGTGAGGGCTGGAGAGCCAGTAGGAGCCCATGAGTCGCGATGCTCAGGTACCCCCCCTTTAACGTGCAAGCGGCCGACATGAAGGAAGAAGGGTGCCGTGGACAGGCATCAAACAACGATCATGATGGGTCGAATGCACTACTTCGAGTAAACGCGAGGGGAATGCATGCCACTGGGTCTGGCCCGGGTGGCTTGGGGATAATGCAGCCCGAGGGGCGCCCCCAATAAAGTAAGCTAGAAAACATGAATCAAAGGGATACATGCCGCAGGGACGGACCCACGCGGCCTGGAAATGATGCAGCCCTAGGGGGCGCTCCCAGCTGAAAATGAAACTCGAAGGGTGTCACCTGATGATGCTAAAGATGGAGGGATGCTGAAGCAGCGGATAGCGTGCGCTGCAGGAGACGATCTTCACGAGCCCCCTAGCCCAGGGGCCTTGGGAGGCTCTGGAGGCGCTGGCGGCTCCTCGCGGACCGTCTCCAGCTCCGCCAGGACTGTAGAGTGCCTGACCGCTTGAGCTTCCAAGATGCTCCTCATGACGCGCTGACGCACAGCAGCCGCGTTCGGCAGGCTGTAAGGCATGTGAACATAGCTATGGGGTGGACCTTCGCAGCATCCCACGCGTGAGGGCCAGAGGCGCTCCTGAGAGGCGGCTCAGTTGAGTCCTGGTATGTCGATCTTGAGACGCGCGCCCACCATCCTCGGCGGATGGGGGCTACGGCGGAGTGGCGGCGGCGCCACTCATGACTCTTGACTCCTGCAGCTCCTAAATGATCTTCTTGACGAATTCCGAGGTTTGGCCCTCCTTGCTTTGCTTCCTCTGAGGGAAGCGTCGTTGAAGCACGCCTCCAAGTGGTGCCCGAGCGCCTCCCTCGTGATCCTAGCAAAGTCGATGGCCCTCCAGGAGAGAGCCCCTGAGCCTTGCTCGAGGAGGGCACCGGGCACGCCTTCCTATGCGACAGAAGGAGGTGCCCCCCGAACAGGCGCGGACCCTGAGGGGCCTGCCTCCCGAGGGGTCAGGCCAGGCGATGTCTTCTTCTTCTTAGGAGTAGCCTCGGGAAGCCTCCCGTTCCTGTGATCTGGGTCTTCAATTGCTGCGGCTTGGAAAGCACGTTCCAGAGAACACACAGCGTCTCTCTCTTCACAAGGCACAGTGATGACTCCACCGCTTCCTGGCATCTTGAGGACATTGTAGCAATGATGGGTCACGGCCATGAACTTGGCCAGGGCTGGGTACCCAGGGATGGCATTGTACGGCAGGCGGATGTGAGTGACGTCAAAGTCAATGAGCTCGGCACGGTAGTTGTCGCGCTTCCCGAAGGTAACAGGAAGGCGGACCTGCCCTATCGGAACCGTGGAACCATCAGTGACTCCTGAGAAAGGCTTGGTTGGCTGCCGATGATTGTAGGGCACTTGGAGATTGTTGAACGTCTCGACGGATAGGACATTGAGCCCTGCTCCGCCATCGATGAGGGTCCTGGTGACTTGCATATTGCTGATGATTGGGGAACAAAGCATCGGGAGGACTCCGGCTGTGGCCGCGCACTTGAGCTGATCCGCTGAGCTGAACGTGATAGCGCACGCTGACCACCTGAGAGGGCGTGTGGCCTCAAGCTTGGGAAGGACTGCATTCACTTCGCGAGCAAACTGCTTGAAGATGCGCTGAGAGGCCGGGGCTTGAGCGCCGCCCAAGATAAAAGCGATTGTGCGCGGCTCCTGGAAGCCTCCAGCCCCCTCGTCCTGATGATGGTCTTCATTCCTCCTTGGCTGTTGTGGCAGAGGAGGGAGGCCTGCATTGCCTTGCGGGCGATCCTCACGAGGCTGATCCCTCCAACCCCCCTCGCAAGGTGGGTCTCTCCAACCTCCCTCACGAGGCTGGTCCTGCCAGCGGTCCTCGCGAGGCCGGTCACGCCACCCTTGGTGAGGGCCACGGTCTTCCCATCGTCCTCCACCTCTTACTCCTCCTCGGCCATAGCCCCGGTCGCTGCGCTCGGGGCGTCGGCTGGCACGCATGTCTCGCACAGCCCTGAGTTATTGGCATTCGTTGGTGTTGTGGGTGTGGAGGTCGTGGTACACGCAGTACCGGCTGCCCTTGGATGACTCTGGCTGATCCCTGCCTCGCTTGGTGTCCGGCTCTGCTGCAAGCACAGCAGCCCCCTTGCGCTTCACGTCCTTGGCCTTGGGCTTCTTCTCCTCTGGGTCGTGGTGGCAGCTCGAGGAGGAAAAGCGCCTTCGTCAGCCCTAAGCGCACTTGGTCGCCAGTTGAACAGCTCTAGGGAGGTGCACAGGTCCTCATGGATCATAGCTCCTCCTTCATCTTGACGTCCACGACGCCGTCGGAGAAGGCGAGATGATGGCCTCCTCGGACACCTTAGGGATCTTAAAAGCGCTGTTGAAGCGCTGGATGAACTTCGCAGGTCTCTCGGCTGCTTTGCTTGATCTTGGCACAAGTCGCTCATGGCGGGGCGGTCGCGGTGCCTTGGAAGTTGGCGATGAATCGGTGCGCATCTTGTCCTGGGAGGATATCGTGCGAGGCCGTGTTCGAAGCCGGTGCGGGTGCCGTCCTTGAGCTCCATGGGGAACCAGTTTGCCATGACCTTCTCATCCTCGTTAGCGGCTTCGATGCCCAGCTCATAGAGCTGGAGGAACTCTGCAGGGTCAGCCGTGCCATCGTAGCGTGGGGGCAGGTCTGGCTTGAACTTTCTGGCGAACAACGCTGCGCCTTTCGGCGGAGAAGGCTGGCAGACTTCTTTGGCCACGGAGGCCTTGGGTGACGGAGAGCTTGATCTTGGAAGTCCCCGTGCGCTGCCGCCAGTGCAGTGCTGGTCTTGATCTGTTGGACCGGGAACACGTTCGTGCGGGCGGTCGGGAGCACTGGCGGCTTCTTGAGGCGTGGGATCTCTTGGCAACTCTTCTCTTCTTTGTGTTGGCGCCGGACGGAGTAGAGTTCCGCCAGAGGCCACGCGCCTTGGGGCCAAAGCGCCTTCTTGAGGGGCCGTGGCGCCCGAGCTTAATCGCCACGCAGGGCGGGCGCGATGCAGCGAAGGATGGCGAGGCAGCCCGGCGGCGCTAACGAGCTCGGTGATGCGGGCGAGCCACTCGTCGTAGATGTCGTTGACGGGACGGTAGTGTAGGAGCTCCCGTGCCAGGAGCAGCGCGACGTGCGCGTCCGCAGGGGCGCGACGGGCATGGGATGAGGAGCCGGCTGGAGTCAGCGACGGGGTGGCGGTGCGGCCTTCTCGCCGCACCGGCGATGAGGATAGCGCTGCTGCTCGTTCCCGCCGGGCGGTGGCGGCGTTGACGGCAAGCAGCGGAACGGCGAGCGGCGCCCGCCGACGGGGGCCGTCTGGGCGACGCGAGTGGCGAGAGCGGCCCGGTGCTCGGCGCGGGCTCGACGAGTGTCTGACATGGATGCGACGAGCGGCGAAACACGAGGCGACGGAAGGCGGATTCTGCCGCACCCCTACCGGGCACGCCAAATGTCGGATTTCGGGTTCCGGCAGACCCTCAAGGTTCAAACTCTGGGGTGCACGCGGAGATCACACCCCCTGCCTACCCATGTCTCGTCGCCTCGCAAGGATCTAAACTACACGAAGAACAACACAAGGGACACGAGATTTATACTGGTTCAGGCCACCATTGCGATGTAATACCCTACTCCAGCTTGTGGTGTGTGGATTGCCTCGGGGGCTGATGATGAAGAGTACAAGGAAGAACAGCCTTGCGAGGGTCTGTTCTTGGCTGGGGCGATGAATTGCTAAGGGGAGTTTAGTTGCCTCTCTCTGTGTGTGTGTGTCTCAGATGCGGATCCGATGCCCCTGCCTTGAGGGTGGCTAGTCCTATTTATAGGTGGAGGCCCTGGCCTCTCCCCAAATATTGAGCGGGAAGGGCGCCAACAATTGGCCATTTTGAAGGGGAACATCTAGTACACTGATCCTGACTAAAGTTGGTCCTCGCCTGCCAAAGACCCTGACGATGACGCTGGCTTGGGATCCACGATGACCTCCATTCTACCGTCCTGCTGGTCTTGGTCTTGTTGCACTGAAATGGTTGCCTTTGCTTGATACTTTTGCCTGCGCTTGCCCCCTTTGCACCAAAGAGGAAACAAGGACTCTGCGCAGGCTAGTGCCCGCCTGGCCTTGGTCGTCATGGCTTGCGTCATGGGCACCTCACGAGGTACCCCGCCTTGATCTCTCCGCCTCCTCGCGAGCCAGCCTGACGAGGCTGTGCCCGAGGAAGCCTCCTGTCATCCGCACCATGAGGCAGCCCTCGCGAAGGTCTTGAGCATGTGTTGATGAAGATGGGCGTCTTGGGCCACTCCTTGAGCCACGCCCGCAGGCCATGAGCGAGCAAGTCAGGTACCCCATTCCCAGAACGCCGACAACTACCAATATCCTGAACAGTGAGTACATATAAGCAATGCGATGAAACTAACCTCGATGGAAAACAACTCTGTTCTCAATATTGTCCTGCATGAGTACATATAAAGACATGTTAAGCACAACAGGCTAAACATCTACCAAATATATCCATGGTAGACAACATAATCTACAAATGATAGCTTCAGTGTGCAGGCTTAAGCATGCTAGTTAAGGAAAACAAGAAGTGGAAAGGTGTGTTAACAGCATCAGGCATAACATTTAAAAACAAGCAAATAGTCATTCAAACTGGTATTGTGCAGGTCTATAGTACGCTAGTTATTGTTAAAAAAACGAAAAGGCATGTTAACTGCAATATCCTTAACAACAACCAAATATAGTAATTCATAGTGGTATTGTTGAAACTGTTATTGATGAAATTGAACTGCACGGCAAATAGTTGCACATATAGAGCATCACATTGTCAAGAACTGAAATAAACAAGTCATAAGGACATCTCTAGCCGATCCTTAAAAAGTTAAAGGACTAAAACCCTTAGTGGATATATATATATATATATATATATACTCCAGCAATTTTTGGCCTTTTCTAGTTGATCCCCTAAACTTAAGGTAGTAAACTTCAATTTGGTCAAGTTCAAAGCAGGTTCAACCGAAAGTAGCATGCAATCAAACATAAACATAGATACTTTTGCATAACCGAACATAATACATAAATTTAAACTGAGCTAAACTACTTTCGGTCGAAGTAGAGGTCAAGCCAATCCTTCCTCGTCATGTACGGTGTGCCGCGAGCCGGGTCTAGGCCGGTACCGTCGGCGGGGTCATTGTGGAAGGCACTCCTCCACTCATCGATGTCGATCTCCTCATCCTCGGGGCCCACCTCGACGCCCTCCGCGCCGCCATTGCTGCTGCCTTCGACCTCGTCATCGGAGGAGAGCGCAATAACCTCGCCGCCCTCCGTGCCACCGTCCTCGCCGCCTTTGACCTCGTCATCGGAGGATAGCGCGATAACCTCGCTGCCCTCCGCACCGGCAAAGATTGCCCGCTCCGCCTCCACGTGCTCCAGGTGCTGTCGGCGCCGCTCTTGCATGTAGGCCTTGTTGGTGGCCTCGGCCTCAAGGCACTCCCACGCCTCGTGGTCGTCCCGCGCCATAGCCGAGATCACCACCCCTGGCTCCGGCAGAGCGAGGTCGACTGGACGTGTGCCGAAGGGGAAATTGAGCCTAGCCACCGCGCCATGGTAGCGGACCTGCCAGTGGTCGTACTCCATGGCCTCGAGCTCGGACGTGTGGAAGCTATCGAGCCACCAGCGGGTGTGGCTCTCCCGATCTGTAATCTCGGCGACCCGCCTTCCCGGCCCACTGCCGCTGCCGTACCCCGAGGTAGGACCTCGGTGACTGCCGGGTCCGAGGGAGGATGGGGAAGTCCTCGAACCGGCATAGGGGCACAGCGGCGGGCGGATCGGGGGACCGGCGACGGCGGATCAAGCCCGCAGAGGACAACGGGGACACCTTGGCGGCCACCTTGCTGGCGTCGGGCGAAAAGGCCTCTTTCTGGCCATTGGGTCCTCGAGCTCACCGGCACACAGGAAGAGATTGAGGATGGAGGCACAGGCAACGACGGTAACCTACCAATGGTTTCGAGGGTTGTGTGTGTCTGTGTGAGCGGAGGTTTTGGAGTGTGTGTGGTGGGGGGTTGGGGGGCAGGCGGTGTTTTTGGAAATACTGCGGCAACTGAAAATTTTACTAGGCGGGAGTAACAAGGCGGGGCCACTGAAAATTTGGATCAAGGGCGAGCAAATATTTTTGAGATTGCGAGGGATGTAGAGGCGGGAGTAAAATGCCAGGGCTACTGACAATTTGAATCAAGGGACTGAAGCAAAGTGGGAGTAACAGACATCACACATGGTCCGCACATATTAATCATGTGCTATCAAACATTAAAACTTTCCAGGCGGTATATATTTTCAAGATTATGAGGCAGTAATATTTTCAAGATTGCGAGGGATGCAGAGGTGGGAGTATTTGGGGAGCGAGCTAGTGTGCTTGACACGCTGGCTGTGGACTGTAGCCGACGCACCTTCTCGCGTAAGCCATAGGCGTATTATACACCGACGGAGCTCCAAGATATTTTGTGCTGCATCTCACACGGTTGGTGATAATAAACTGTGTGCGATCTACTTGATTTTTCATCTTGATTTGAATTACATAATGGGGTCACAGCGGCAATGGATGGTGTTTGAATTGCTAGAACTTTTATCTGCAGTGAACATGCAACTATATGTGTCTCATAAAAGAATTGGAATTATTCATGGTTCGTTTGAACATTTTAGACATTAAATTGGTTTTCTAGCCATTTCAGGTACATAATTCAAAATTAAACTACATGCAAATGCTCCGGTGCACCAACATGGGTTGTAAAATCATATATGTGTCCATGGGTTTATGCTTATGTCCCATGGAAGAAATGGGATGAAATTCAAATAACACGCCACAGTGGCTCTCCGGCAAACGTCGACGTACTTGCTCTTGTAATTCTAGTAAATCCAAAATTCGTCTGAAATTCATGAAACATGGCATGCTATCATGGAGCGGCATCAAAATGCCGTGGTAAAAATTTTGTGCCATTTGGGGCAGGTTTGGGTATAAGCTTCTCATAAACGAGAGCTTCTCACAAGAAGTTTGATGGTTTCG
Organism: Aegilops speltoides; assembly: GCA_021437245.1. Lineage (NCBI taxonomy): Eukaryota > Viridiplantae > Streptophyta > Magnoliopsida > Poales > Poaceae > Aegilops > Aegilops speltoides. Next base: position 260,217,312 of record CM038141.1, read on the forward strand.
GTAGGGAACGTTTCACCTTTCTGGACTAAACGATATCCGTTGCCTCTTCTCGACTTCAAATTTTTTCCCCAGTGTCAACATAGAACAACAGGAGTGTTGTGTCAATTTTTGGGATTTTTCGGGGTTCGCTTGGACATTTTTATGCATCAACTGAGTTTCAATGCATTCATGTGCGTAATTCAAATTTGAACTACATGCACATGCTCTAATTCATATAAATTGGTTGAAAATTCAAATCGGTGTCCTTGGTTGTATGCTTAGGTCCCATGCAAGAAATGGGAATGAGTGTTAAACACCCTACCACCGTCACTCGGCCGCAAACATTGAGGTACCTAGTTTTTAAATTCTAGTAAATCCAAAATTCGTCTGAAATTCATGAAACTTGGCATGCTATCATGGAGCGGCATCAACATGTCGTGGTAAAATTTCTGTCCCATTTGGGGTAGGTTTGGGTATATGCTTCTCACAAACCAGAGCTTCTCACAACAAGCATGATGGTTTCGATAGGGAACGCCCCACCTTTGGGGACGAAACGATATCCATTGCCTCTTATTGCTTTCAAATTTTTTTCTCGTGTCAACATAGAACAACAGGAGTGTTGTGTCAAGTTTTGTGATTTTTCGGGGTTCGTTTGGACATTTTTATGCATTAAATGAGTTTTCAATGCATTTATGTGCATAATTCAAATTTGAACTATATGCACATGCTTCAGTGCATATAAATTGGTTGAAAAATCAAATATGTGTCCTTGGGTGCATGCTTAGGTCCCATGCAAGAAATGGGAATGAATTTCAAAAATCAGGGCAGCGTTGATTGCCGGCAAAACGTTGAGATACTTTGTTTTTAAATTCTACTAAATCTAAAACTTGTCTGAAATTCATGAAACTTGGCATGCTATCATGGAGCGGCATCAACATGCCGTGGTAAAATTTTGTCCCATTTGGGGCAGGTTTGGGTATATGCTTCTCGCAACAAGAATGATGGTTTTGATTGGGAACGTCCCACCTTTGGGGACGAAATGATATCCATTGCCTCTTATTGCTTTCAATTTTTTTTCTCGTGTCAACATAGAACAATAGGAGTGTTGTGTCAACTTTTGTGATTTTTCGGGGTTCGTTTGGACATTTTTATGCATTAACTGAGTTTTCAATGCATTTATGTGCATAATTCAAATTTGAACTACATGCACATGCTCTAGTGCATATAAATTGGTTGAGAAATCAAATCTGTGTCCTTGGGGTGCATGCCTAGGTCCCATGCAATAAATGAGAATAAATTTCAAAAACCAGGGCACCGTTGATTGGAGGAAAAACGTTGAGATACCTGGTTTTTAAATTCTAATAAATCCAAAACTCGTCTGAAATTCATGAAACTTTGCATGCTATCATGGAACGGCATCAACATGATGTGGTAAATTTTTTGTCCCATATGGGGCAGGTTCGGGTATATGCTTCTCACAATAAGCATGATGGTTTCCATAGGGAACGTCCCACCTTTGGGGACGAAACAATATCCATTGCCTCTTATTGCTTTCAAATTTTTTACAATAGGAGTGTCGTGTCAATTTTTGTGACTTTTCGGGGTTAGTTTGGACATTTTTATGCATTAACTGAGTTTTCAATGCATTTATGTGCATAATTCAAATTTGAACTACATGCACATGCTCCAGTGCATATAAATTGGTTGAAAAATCAAATCTGTGTCCTTGGGTGCATGCTTAGGTCCCATGCAAGAAATGGGAATTAATTTCAAACATCAGGGCACCATTGATTGTCGGCAAAATGTTTAGATACCCGGTTTTAAAATTCTAGTAAATCCAAAACTCGTCTGAAATTCATGAAACTTGGCATGCTATCATGGAGCGGCATTAACATGCCGTGGTAAATTTTTTGTCCTATTTGGGGCATGTTTGGGTATATGCTTCTCACAAACCAGAGCTTCTCACAACAAGCCTGATGGTTTCAGTATGGAACGTGCCACCTTTGGGGACGAAACAATATCCATTGCCTCTTATTGCTTTAAAAAAATTCTAGTGTCAACATAGAACAACAGGTGTGTTGTGTTTAATCTTGGAATTTTTCGGGGTTCGTTTGGCCTTTTTATACATTAACTGGGTTTCTAGGCATTTTATGTGCATAATTCAAAATTGACCTACATGCACATGCTCGAGTGCATATAAATTGGTTGAAAAATCAAATCTGTGTCCTTGGGTGCATGCTTAGGTCCCATGCAAGATATGGGAATGAATTTCAAACATGAGGGCACCGTGATTGCCGGCAAAACGTTCAGATACTTTGTTTTTAAATTCCAGTAAATCTAAAACTCGTCTTAAATTCATGAAACTTGGCATGCTATCATGGAATGGCACCCGACATGCTGTGGTATTTTTCGTGTCCATTTTGAGAGAAGGCGCACTCGAATAATGACATCCAACAAAGGCATTTTGAAAAAATAGCTGCCACTTTAATATCTCAAATGTTTGTATAATTCAAACCGTGTGCGTTCTGCTAACCATTCATGTGAAACCACATGTCTTCATTTTAATGGCTATAGGAGGTGCTCTGTGGACAGTTGCTTGACTGAACGGGAGGCATGCGAGCGCAGTCAGATGCGCAGGCTCACCGGGAAGCGTACAAGCTGTTCAATGCAGGATCTGTGCATCTCTTCAATGCAAACGGTTCATATTACGGTATGCAAATTAAAGACAGACTTCAGAGCTAAGCCAAGAGACACCGTGATTTGTCAAAATATCCAGCTAAAAATCAATAGCACTATCTATTTTTTGCAACTAAAATTCAGTAGTTAAGCATAGATTTCATTCATAGAGATTAAGCAGTCGTTCTCATCGGGAAGCAAGACAACCTTGGACCGCTGCCCGCCTCGCTCCCACTGGTCTATATTAATGGCGTCGCCGAGCGGCCGCACCCCCCCATCCTCGCCACACACACAATCCTCTCTCTCCGCCCGCATCCTCGACGCCGCTCTGAGTCCTCAAAGCCGTCAGTGTACGAGGATGCCGCAGAAGCGCCCCATCGGAGGGAGTGGCGATGCCGGGGCTGCTGAAGCACCAGAGCACGGCGTGAATATGGAGTGAGAGGTTTCCGTCGCCGCTGACGAGGTGGAGAACGAGGCTGCCAACAAGCAGAGGCGGGTCGAGAAAGAACCGCAAGCGACTCCAGGAGGCCTAGACTTCATCAACAACCTCCCCGATGATATGTTGATAGTCATCATATCCCTCCTCCCAATCAAATATCAGGCGAGGACAGCCGCCCTTTCTCGGCGGTGGCACCCCCTATGGATCCTCACCCTTGTCGACCTCCTCAACGCCCACAAGCTCTGCCATGGCTATCGCCAAAGCTTGGATGCGTTCTCCCAGATCCCCGACAGTCACCATGGCCCAATCAAAGGCCTTATCACGGGCAAGTTCCGTTCCAATGGCAAGGACCGATCCAAGCTTGACGAGTGGTTCCGATCCCCCGCCATAGATCAGCTCGAGAAGCTCAGTTTTAATGATGGGCATATGTGCTTGCTGCCAACGTCTGCGCTCCGCTTCACGCCCACGCTGCGCCTCGCCAAGTTCATGAACTGCCATCCCCCCTAATGACACGTCCGCTATTTTTCTACCACGACTGAAGCACCTCGAGCTCGTCGCCGTCCGCATCCCAAAGGATGACATGGAGCGCCTGCTCTGTAACGCCCCGGATTCGATGCGCCAGGTGTCTGCCAGCTATTCGCTTTCGTTGCCATGTCATTTTCTTGCGTGTTGCACTTTGCCATGTCATCATATGCATTTCATATCATGTCATCATGTGCATTTCATTTTGCATACGTGTTCGTTTCTTGCATCCGAGCATTTTCCCCGTTGTCCGTTTTGCAATCCGACACTCCTATGTCCTCCGGTGTCCCCTTTTTGTCTCTCGTTGTGAGCGGGTGTTAAACTTTCTCGGAATGGACCGAGATTTGCGAAGTGGCCTTGGTATAGCACCGGTAGACCGCCTGTCAAATTTCGTGCCATTTGGAGGCCGTTTGATACTCCAACGGTTAACCGGGTAACTGCAAAAGCCTCTTTTGTTTGCAGCCCAACACCCCTTCCAAAGTGGCCCAAAACCCAGCAAACTCTCCTCTATGCTCTCGGTCGTTCAATCACGATCGTGTGGGCGAAAACCGCATCTCATTTGGACTCTCCTAGCTCCCTCTACCTATAAAAAACGTCCTCCTCCTCCTATTTTCGGATGAAAACCCTAGATCAAATCGCCCCGCCGCCACCGGACACGTCCGGCCTCGCCGGACGAAATCGCCGCCGCGCCCGCAGCCAACCACCGCGTGCCACGTGGCGTCCCTGCGACCACCTTGCCGCCGCCCATGGAGCCCATCGCGGGCCAGCGAACCTCTCGCCGCCGCCGCCCGGCCAGCTTCCACCGCCGTCGACCGCCGCTTCCTCGCCGGCGCCAAGATCGCGCGCCGCCGCCCGCCGCAACACGCCGCCCGCCTCCGGCGCCCTCCGCGTTCTCCGCCGGTCTCCCCGACCCCCGCCTCCAGCGCCGGAGCCCGTTCCACGCCGGCTGCCGACCACCGAACCCTAGCGCCTCCTCTGCCGCGCTCTTCCTCCGTCTCCCGAGCGCCTCGCACCCGCGCCGGCGTCCCTCCGCCGCAGGTGACATCGCCGGACCCCGCGCTCTCTCTTTTCCCCTCCTGCTCTCTCTCTCTCTCCCTCCTAACCTCCACTGCCGCCATGGACAGGGCCGCCATGGAGCTCCTCCGCCGCCCGGCCGCGCCCGCGTCGCCCGAACGTCGCCGGCCATCCTCCGGCCAGATCCGGGCTGGCGCCGCCCGGATTCGGTCGCCCCGGCCTCCCCAGTGCTTCCTCCCACCGCCACCGGCCCCGTCCGCTCCGGCGAGGTCCGGCCGACCTCGGGAGTCGCGCTCGAACCCTGATCCAAAACGAAGGTTGACCCCGAAAATCCCTAAGTCCCGAAATATTTTGCATAATCAAGCCATGTTCATTGCATCATAACTCCATGTATACTGCTCCGTTTCTTGCGTGTGATATGTCGAATTGTTCGCCTCGACGAGTACTTCATTTCACTCCATTGCATCATTTTCATTTGAGCTCATCTTGATGCCCGAAATGCTGTTGGAACAGTGCATGTTGATGTTAATCTGCTGAAACTGTTATAACTTGCTCATTTATCATTTTTGCCATGTTTGATGTGTTCATCCTATGAGGTTGATATCTACATGTGTTTTGATCTATGCTATGCCATCTTTCCAGAGGTGCAATCCATTTATTTTTGTGACTTGTGTACTGAGTGCATCGAGCTTGTTAAACACGGTACTTGTTGTTGCTGTTTTCCTGACAGATTCTGTTATGTTATGATGCTATGTAAACCTGCTTCTACAAGTCATTTCGTGCATTATTTTGGAGATGTTCACTAAGGATGTTTTGTTATACATGTCTTGCTCTATCCATTCATGCCCCTGGTTGCATTTATAGCCTGATGTATCATGTTGTTATCTTGCTCCAAAGTTTGCTAAATAATGTTGCTGTCAACCTGTTAACATTAAGTTCAGTTTTGGCCATGTGCTTTTCTAGTGATCCATGCACCCTATGAACTTGATCTTGCCATTCTTAGCTTCATAAACATGCCTTCTTACTGTTGGTTGCCTTGCCATGCCATGTATTGCTCTGTTGTGAGTGGTTCAAGCTCACCAACATGCTTATTGTTGTTTCTGCCATGTATGAAACTGTCATATAACTTGCCATGTTTACATGGGTGTCATCATATTTTCTGTGCCCTTTTGGCTCATGGTCAGTAAGGGACATTTGTTCTATGAGTTTAGTAGATTCATGTCACGCGTTGGTTTGCCATGATAGCGTCCTGTAACATGTTGTTTGATAGCTCTAAACATGGCAACCTGATGTTATTTCCTGATAAGTCTGAAACTGTTGTTATTTGCAATCTTTCCATGTGTGTTTGAGCATGTTCTAGTGATTTCTGGAGTTAGCTCAGTGTTCATGTTCTGTCATGCTTTACCTGTACTTCATGCCCATGCCTTTTGTTCTTATGTTGAGATGTTGTAGCATGTTGTTTTGATGCTTGCAATATGCCTAGTTGCTGTTTTGGACAGATTGTTATTATAACTTGTTTCATGTGCGTGTGTTGAACCGTTGCTCCGTTTTGAGTGTGCTCTATTGAAACTTGCTTGATTTTGCATGTAGTTTCATATTACCATGTTGCATCCTTGTTTTGAGGTGTTTGCTTGATGTTTGTATGCATTTTGCATCAATGCCATGCTTAACTTGTTTTGCTCATATCTTCTAGGCCGTAGCTCCGAATCTAATGAACTTTATATGTAACTTGACTAGAATCTCGTGTAGATCATGCTTGTCGTGCATCATGTCTTGTCTATGTGTGGTGTGTTTACCATGTTGTGTGCTTCTTCTCGATAGTTTCCGTTTTCGTTGCGATCGTGAGGATACTTTCGTCTACGCTTGGTTCGTCTTCGTGGCTTCATCTTCTTCATGGACTTGTTCTTCTTCCTTGCGGATTTCAGCAACATGAACGGCTACCCTGGATCTCACTACTATCATTGCTATGCTAGTTGCTTCGTTCTATCGCTTTGCTTCGCTACCTATCTTTTGCTCTTCAAGCCTCCCAAATTGCCATGAACCTCTAACCTTTGACACCCTTCCTAGCAAACCGTTGTTTGGCTATGTTACCGCTTTGCTCAGCCCCTCTTATAGCGTTGTTAGTTGCAGGTGAAGTTGAAGATTGCTCCATGGTGGACAGGGTTATTTTGGGATATCACAATATCTCTTATATTATTAATGCATCTATATATTTGGTAAAGGGTGGAAGGCTCGGCCTTATGCCTGGTGTTTTGTTCCACTCTTGCCGCCCTAGTTTCCGTCATACCGGTGTTATGTTCCCGGATTTTGCGTTCCTAACGCGGTTGGGTGATTTATGGGACCCCCTTGACAGTTCGCTTTGAATAAAACTTCTCCAACAAGGCCCAACCTTGGTTTTACCATTTGCCTCACCACCACCTATACCTTTCCCTTGGGTCGGCCAACCCGAGGGTCATCTTTATTTTAGCCCAACCGGGCCAATGCTTGTCTAAGTGTTGGTCCAAACCGAGCGATGTCCGGCGCCCCCTGGGCAACCAGGGTCTATGCCAACCCGACGTCTAGCTCATCCGATGTGCCCTGAGAAAAAGATATGTGCAGCTCCTATCGGGATTTGTCGGCACATCCGGGCGGCTTTGCTGGTCTTGTTTTACCATTGTCGAAATGTCTTGTAAACCGGGATTCCGAGACTGATCGGGTCTTCCTGGGAGAAGGTATATCCTTCGTTGATCGCGAGAGCTTATCATGGGCTAAGTTGGGACACCCCTGTAGTGTATAAACTTTCGAGAGCCGTGCCCGCGGTTATGTGGCAGATGGGAATTTGTTAATATCCGGTTGTAGATAACTTGACACCAGATCCGAATTAAAACGCGTCAACCGCGTGTGTAGCCGTGATGGTCTCTTCTCGGCAGAGTCCGGGAAGTGAACACGGTTTCTGTGTTATGTTTGACGTAAGTAGGTGTTCAGGATCACCTCTTGATCATTGCTAGTTGACGACCATTCCTTTGCTTCTCTTCTCGCTCTTATTTGCGTATGTTAGCCACCATACTTGCTTAGCCGCTGCTGCAACCCCACCACTTTACCCCTTCCTTACCCATTAAGCTTTGCTAGTCTTGATACCCATGGTAATGGGATTGCTGAGTCCTCGTGGCTCACAGATTACTACAACAACATTGCTTGTGAGTACAGTTATGCGATGATCATGACGTGAGAGCGATGTTTGCTTGTTTTGGAGTTCTTCTTCTGCTTCTTCTTCGATCAGGGGATAGGTTCTGGGTCGGCAGCCTGGGCTAGCAGGGTGGATGTCGTCTGAGTTTCTGTTTGTGTTTCATCCGTAGTCGGATGGTGCCCTTATGTAAGATGATGTTGTATTCGTGTGGCATTGTATGCCTTATGTATATATCCCTATCTATTATGTAATGTTGATGTAATGATATCCACCTTGCAAAAGCGTCTTCAAGATGCGCTCCTATCCTTGGTGGGACCTTCGAGTTCCTTTAGGATAGGGTCGCATCTTGGGCGTGATAAGTTGGTATCAGAGCCTCGACCGACCCTAGGAGCCTCCTTGATTGATCGTGTAGTTTGGCCGCTGTTGAGTCTAGAAGAAAACTGTTTTCTAAGTCTAGTTATATCGGAGAGTAGGAATTCTTTTTACTCCTCTGCCCCTTCGTCACTCTGGTAAGGAATCTTGACGTAGGTGTTTTGGACTACTTCTCTTCCCTTTCAAATTTTTCTTTAGGATCACGCAGTTGGTTTTTCTGATCGTTGGTTCTCAGCTCCTTTCATCCGGTGCATTTCTCGTCAAGTTGACTCAAGCCTCTTCATTGTTGTCAAGTTCAATCCTCAGTTGTCTTCTTTTCCCACCCGCCCACCCCTTTTTCATCTCGGAGCCGGAGCTCGTAATCGAGTATCCATCCTACTCGTGCGAAGCCTTTGCATTCTTTCAACCGGTGTTTTCTCTTCAAGATATTCGTCGGTTTCCCCTTCCAAGTTGCCTTTGTTTTCCCGCCCTCCCACCCTCTTCTTCCCGGAGCCTGAGTCTATTCAAGTATCAATTTCATTCGTGCGGAGTCTCTTCAGTCTTCCCTCAATTGTTTCAACCGGTGAATTCTCTTCTCGTTCGTCATTCTTCATCTCTTTTCCGATGGACGCAATTCAAGTTTTTTTCGGGTTGATCATATTCTTTTCCGTAGATCAAGTGTTCTCCTTGCTCGTTTGCCTCTCTCCATTCAATCATTCCGGAGTTCAAGACATCTCAGGAGATTCGTCAATGTTCCAATTAATTTGAGGTTGTCACCTCATTCAAATATTTCAATTGTTCCGGTACATCATCTATCTGTTCAACAATCTTTTCCAACGGTGTTTTTCTCTTCAGTTGGCCCTAACCCACAGGTTTTTTTCCCAGGATCTTACCTAACTCTTCTAATTATTCCGGAGCCATCACTAATTCTTTTCAAGTGTGACGTAAGAACGGATCCCATCAGTCATATGCCTTTCCAAGATCGATTTCAAATCATTTTCATTGTTGCCTCTACTTCTTTGCTTTTCATTCTCCCGGAGTATCTCAGTAATTTTGGTGGTGTTTCCCGTCGTCTTTTGAAGATCGAAGAAGAGTTTCTCTTAAATCTTGTCCGTTCTCCCGAAGATTCATGTCGCTAGCTTGATGCTATTCGCTCAAATTGTTTCCAGTCGTGCAATTCTTTTCTTACCATCCGGAGCATTTCATGAGTTGTTTCCATTTCTTTCCTCCGTAGGCCATCATGTCATAATTCTTCATTCTCAGCGTGTAGCTATCATTCTCCAAATCTTACCGGTGCATCGTTCAAATACCCTCTAATCAGCTAATGATCTCTTTGTTCTTTTGCATCTAAATCCCCTCAAGCATATTTGTTCTTCTAATTCTTCCCAGTGATTCATTCTCTTTCATCAGTCATTTTCAAATTCTTACGGTGGTTCGTTCAAGATTCTTTTTCTTTGATATCATATTAATTCATTCGTTCTTTCCAATCCTACCGGTGGTTCATGAAGACTTTCTCAAGTTGTGTGCTATACCCCCTTAATCCTTTTCAACAAGAATAAGTAGTATGCAAAATTTGGTTATCATCAATGAAACTGATGAAGGATAAGCATACAATAAATCTTATTCTTATTTCATCCAAGTGAGTAATCCCATCCTTCGGAGTTTGTTCTTGATGAATAAATTCTAATTCCAAGTGTTTTCATTTTTTCTTTTCCGGAGTTCAAATTTCCTCGGTCATTTCGTCGGAACCTCCATCTAAATCATCGTAACATTTAATCTTATTCTTTCATCCTTCATTCTATCTCACCATCCTTTTGTTAACGGAGTTCTTCACGGTGGTTCTTCATGCTTTAATTCATTTCTCGAGAGTTCATCAAGATTTTGTTAAAAGAGCTCAAGTATCTTCTTCTTATTGCTTCCCGAGATGCTCATTCTTTCAATTCTCCCGGAGGCATTGCATGGTTCTCTAGTAAGTGTCATTCCATCTTGTGAAGTTCATGTTCAATTCTTTCCATGTTCAGTCAGAGTTTTGCCTAAATCCTTTCAGTCTTATTCGTTTCTTATCTCGTTCTAACCGGAGTGGTTTCATAGTCTACCTGATTCCGTGAGTTTTTGATTCTCGTCATTCTCGTCGTTCCTCTCTTCTTCTCGAGTGCTCTCGATTCTTTGCTTCTTCTCTTGAGTTCTTGTTTCACCTAATCCATTTTCCCTTCCGTCTCGGTCCTAAGATCTCGGGACGAGATCTCTTGTTAGTGGAGGAGTGTTGTAACGCCCCGGATTCGATGCGCCAGGTGTCTGCCAGTTATTCGCTTTCGTTGCCATGTCATTTGCTTGCGTGTTGCACTTTGCCATGTCATCATATGCATTTCATATCATGTCATCATGTGCATTTCATTTTGCATACGTGTTCATTTCTTGCATCCGAGCATTTTCCCCGTTGTCCGTTTTGCAATCCGACACTCCTATGTTCTCTGGTGTCCCCTTTTTGTCTCTCGTTGTGAGCGGGTGTTAAACTTTCTCGGAATTGACCGAGATTTTCCAAGTGGCCTTGGTATAGCACCGGTAGACCGCCTGTCAAGTTTCGTGCCATTTGGAGGTCGTTTGATACTCCAACATTTAACCGGGTAACCGTAAAAGCCTCTTTTGTTTGCAGCCCAACACCCCTTCCAAAGTGGCCCAAAACCCAGCAAACTCCCCTCTATGATCTCGGTCGTTCGATCACGATCGTGTGGGTGAAAACCGCACCTCATTTGGACTCTCCTAGCTCCCTCTACCTATAAAAAACGTCCTCCTCCTCCATTTTTCGGATCAAAACCCGATCAAATCGCCCCGCCGCCACCGGACACGTCCGGCCTCGCCGGACGAAATCGCTGCCGCGCCCGCAGCCAACCACCACGCGCCACGTGGTGTCCCCGCGCCACCACGCTGCCGCCCCATGGAGCCATCAAGGCCATGCGAACCCTCGCGCCGCCGTCGCCGCCGCTTCCCGTCGCCCGGCTGCTGCAGGCGCCGCCCGCCGGCACGCCGCCCGCCTCCGGCGCCCTCGCGTTCGCCACGGTCGCCCGACCCCGCCTCGGCGCGAGAGCCCGTTCGCGCCGCCGCGGCCGCCAAACCCTAGTGCCTCCTCTGCGCGCTCCTCCTCCGTCTGCCGAGCGCCTCACGCCCCCGCCGGCGACCTCCGCCGCAGGTGACGTCGCCGAACCCCGCGCTCTCTCTTTTCCCCTCCTGCTCTCTCTCTCCCTCCTAACCTCCACTGCCGCCATGGACAGGGCCGCCATGGAGCTCCTCCGCCGCCCGGCCGCGCCCGCGTCACCCGAACGTCGCCGGCCATCCTCCGGCCAGATCCGGGCTGGCGCCGCCCAGATCCGGTCGCCCCGGCCTCCCCAGTGCTTCCTCCCACCGCCACCGGCCCCGTCCGCTCCGGCGAGGTCCGGCCGACCTCGGGAGTCGCGCTCGAACCCTGATCCAAAACGAAGGTTGACCCCGAAAATCCCCGTCCCGAAATATTTTGCATAATCATGCCATGTTCATCGCATCATAACTCCATGTATACTGCTCCGTTGCGTGCGTGTAATATGTCAAATTGTTCACCTCGATGAGTACTTCATTTCATTCCATGGCATCATTTTCATTTGAGCTCATCTTGATGCCCGAAATGCTGTTGGAACAGTGCATGTTGATGTTAATCTACTGAAACTGTTATAACTTGCTCATTTGTCATGTTTGGCATGTTTGATGTGTGCATCCTATGAGGTTGATATCTACATGTGTTTTGATCTATGCTATGCCATCTTTCCAGAGGTGCAATCCATGTATTTTTGTGACTTGTGTACTGAGTGCATCGAGCTTGTTAAGTAGGGTACTTGCTGTTGCTGTTTTCCTGACAGATTCTGTTATGTTATGATGCTATGTAAACCTACTTCTACAAGTCATTTCGTGCATTATTCTGGAGATGTTCAGTAAGGATGTTTTGTTATACATGTCTTGCTCTATCCATTCATGCCCCTGGTTGCATTTATAGCCTGATGTATCATGTTTTTATCTTGCTCCAAAGTTTGCTAAATAATGTTGCTGTCAACCTGTTAACATTAAGTTCAGTTTTGGCCATGTGCTTTTCTAGTGATCCATGCACCCTATGAACTTGATCTTGACATTCTTAGCTTCATAAACATGCCTTCTTACTGGTGGTTGCCTTGCCATGCCATGTATTGCTCTGTTGTGAGTGGTTCAAGCTCACCAACATGCTTATTGTTGTTTCTGCCATGTATGAATCTGTCATATAACTTGCCATGTTTACATGGGTGTCATCATATTTTCTGTGCCCTTTTGGCTCATGGTCAGTAAGGGACATTTGTTCTATGAGTTTAGTAGATTCATGTCATGCCTTGGTTTGCCATGATAGCGTCCTGTAACATGTTGTTTGATAGCTCTAAACATGGCAACCTGATGTTATTTCCTGATAAGTCTGAAACTGTTGTTATTTGCAATCTTTCCATGTGTGTTTGAGCATGTTCTAGTGATTTCTGGAGTTAGCTCAGTGTTCATGTTCTGTCATGCTTTACCTGTACTTCATGCCCATGCCTTTTGTTCTTATGTTGAGATGATGTAGCATGTTGTTTTGATGCTTGCAATATGCCTAGTTGTTGTTTTGGACAGATTGTTATTATAACTTGTTTCATGTGCGTGTGTTGAACCGTTGCTCCGTTTTGAGTGTGCTCTATATGAAACTTGCTTGATTTTGCATGTAGTTTCATATTACCATGTTGCATCCTTGTTTTGAGGTGTTTGCTTGATGTTTGTATGCATTTTGCATCAATGTCATGCTTAACTTGTTTTGCTCATATCTTCTAGGCCGTAGCTCCGAATCTAATGAACTTTATATGTAACTTGACTAGAATCTCGTGTAGATCATCTTGGTGCATCTTAACTTGCTGTTTAACAACTTGAACATAAGGTTTATTCAGTTCTGGACCAATTTCCAAATTTGCATATGAGGACTTACCGGAATTGTTATATGTTTTTTCCGGCCTCATTTAAACTTGCCTTGATGTGTTGTTCTTGTTTGCATCGTCTCTTGCCATGAGTAGCTTCATGTAGCTTTGTCATGCATCATGCTTGTCGTGCATCATGTCTTGTCTATGTGTGGTGTGTTTACCATGTTGTGTGCTTCTTCTCGATAGTTTCCGTTTTCGTTGCGATCGTGAGGATACTTTCGTCTACGCTTGGTTCGTCTTCGTGGCTTCATCTTCTTCATGGACTTGTTCTTCTTCCTTGCGGGATTTCAGGCAAGATGACGGCTACCCTGGATCTCACTACTATCATTGCTATGCTAGTTGCTTCGTTCTATCGCTTTGCTTCGCTACCTATCTTTTGCTCTTCAAGCCTCCCAAATTGCCATGAACCTCTAACCTTTGACACCCTTCCTAGCAAACCGTTGTTTGGCTATGTTACCGCTTTGCTCAGCCCCTCTTATAGCGTTGTTAGTTGCAGGTGAAGTTGAAGATTGCTCCATGGTGGACAGGGTTATTTTGGGATATCACAATATCTCTTATATTATTAATGCATCTATATATTTGGTAAAGGGTGGAAGGCTCGGGCCTTATGCCTGGTGTTTTATTCCACTCTTGCCGCCCTAGTTTCCATCATACCGGTGTTATGTTCCCGGATTTTGCGTTCCTAAGACGGTCGGGTGATTTATGGGACCCCCTTGACAGTTCGCTTTGAATAAAACTCCTCCAGCAAGGCCCAACCTTGGTTTTACCATTTGCCTCACCACCACCTACACCTTTCCCTTGGGTCGGCCAACCCAAGGGTCATCTTTATTTTAGCCCCCCCCCCCGGGCCAATGCTTGTCTAAGTGTTGGTCCAAACCGAGCGATGTCCGGCGCCCCCTAGGCAACCAGGGTCTATGCCAACCCGACGTCTGGCTCATCCGGTGTGCCCTGAGAACGAGATATGTGCAGCTCCTATCGGGATTTCTCGGCACATCCGGGCGGCTTTGCTGGTCTTGTTTTACCATTGTCGAAATGTCTTGTAAACCGGGATTCTGAGACTGATCGGGTCTTCCTGGGAGAAGGTATATCCTTCGTTGATCACGAGAGCCTATCATGGGCTAAGTTGGGACACCCCTGCAGGGTATAAACTTTCGAGAGCCGTGCCCGTGGTTATGTGGCAGATGGGAATTTGTTAATATCCGGTTGTAGATAACTTGACACCAGATCCGAATTAAAACGCGTCAACCGCGTGTGTTGCCGTGATGGTCTCTTCTCGGTGGAGTCCGGGAAGTGAACACGGTTTTTGTGTTATGTTTGACGTAAGTAGGTGTTTAGGATCACCTCTTGATCATTGCTAGTTGACAACCGTTCCTTTGCTTCTCTTCTCGCTCTTATTTGCATATGTTAGCCACCATACTTGCTTAGCCGCTGCTGCAACCTCACCACTTTACCCCTTCCTTACCCATTAAGCTTTGCTAGTCTTGATACCCATGGTAATGGGATTGCTGAGTCCTCATGGCTCACTGATTACTACAACAACGATTGCAGTACAGGTTATCACGATGATCATGACGTGAGAGCGATGTTTGCTTGTTTTGGAGTTCTTCTTCTGCTTCTTCTTCGCTCAGGGGATAGGTTCCAGGTCGGCAGCCTGGGCTAGCAGGGTGGATGTCGTCTGAGTTTCTGTTTGTGTTTCATCCGTAGTCGGATGGTGCCCTTATGTAAGATGATGTTGTATTCGTGTGGCATTGTATGCCTTATGTATGTATCCCTATCTATTATGTAATGTTGATGTAATGATATCCACCTTGCAAAAGCGTCTTCAAGATGCGCTCCTATCCTTGGTGAGACCTTCGAGTTCCTTTAGGATAGGGTCGCATCTTGGGCGTGATATGCTCCATGGTTGTACTGCACTCGAGTTCCTTCGTCTTCAGGCGATGAATTGGTCGAGTACCTTGCACATCACCTCTAGGACTCTCCGGACTATTTATGTGTGTTACTGGTGCTGCAACGAGAGATCACAAAAGGTGGACCACAATATGGTCATTGAGGACACACCTTCACTTGAGAGATTACTTGTAGTTGATCAACAAGGTCCAACAAGAATCAATGTCATTTCTGCGCCGAAATTGAAAGTGGTGGCCTACTGGTCTGTCAAATACTACAACTTTCAAGTACAACAATCGCCTTATACCTCTCCTTCTTGATATCAACGTTATTTCTAGTTTTGAAGATGTATGTTCGTCTGTCATCCAGCAAAGCTTCACCCAGGCTCTGGGCACAGTGAAGGTCTTGGCACTTGAATCTGTCGGCCCCAACCTGGACCAAGTTGTCAGTTGCCTGAGATGCTTTCCGTGCCTGAATAAGCTGTATATCGAGGTGATGTTTCTTTCCTGTTAAATGTTAACCATAAGGGAGTTCAATTTTTTGCACCTTTTCCCAAGTTTACAATGACAATGTACTATGATGTCTGAAGGAATTTTGGAGGATTTTAGGACATACACCCCCACCCCATATTGGTTGCTTCATTCATATGGTTACAATCATCCATAAGTATTTCTCCTTTGGATTCATCTGTACTAGTTTTCTTAGGGAATTTTTCATCCAATCCAACCTCTTGTGAAGAAGGCTACATGTTTCTAGATTGTGATCAAATGCCCATGTTAATCATGTCAGATCGAAGATGGCACGTTGGTGCATTTTACAAATCCTGCAAACCAAATGGGCGTGTAGCGGTGTTCAAAACTGCATGTAGGCACTAACACGTTCTCTTCTTTTGCAGATAATAATAGGACCGGAGGTGGATAATGTTTATAACGACAATCACATCGAATTCCTGGATCTGCATCTCTCAAATATTACTTTGAAATCCTACTGAGGGACCTTACCGGAGATTACACTCGCCAGGTTCTTTCTTGCCAGAGCAAAGGTGCTGAGGTACTGAGGTTGAACACGCATTTAATTAGGAAAGATGAATGGTATGATTATCAGAGCCGACAGGTACTGCGGAATGGAAGAGCCTCCAAAAATGCTAAACTTCGTATTGGAAGAGCATATGCTGGAGCAATTGGAAGTCACTATGTCAAACCCAAACATGACTTGTCAGCGGATGACCCCTTTGCAGAAATGATGATGCTTGCAATGTTTGAATTTGGGTGTTGTAATCTTTGAATTTGAACCTTGCAATATTTATGCCATTTGTTATATTGAACCGTTTCTGCTCTCTTATCTCAACGCAAACAGTTCATCCGAGTGAATTGCATGTCGTATATCGCACACACCTTGATCTGGCTGACCATTTCTTTTGTGTTGCCTAATCACAAACAGTTCATCTAAGTGAACCGTATGTTGTACATCGCACACACCTTCATCGGCTAACCGTTTCTTTTGTTTACCTAATCACAAACAGTTCATCCGAGTGAACCGTATGTTGTACATCGCACACACCTTCATCTGGCTGCCCGTTTCTTTTGTTCCTCCTCAATGCAAACGGTTGATTGAACTGAACTGTATGCCCTGCATCGCACACGCAACCAAAATCTGAACCGTGTTTGATGCATCCTCCATCGCAAATGTTTTGCACCTTTTTTGATGTTTTTTACACCACCATTTGCGATTATTGCATCGCACACAGTTTCGTTGAAGGGTCTCTGATCGTAGTGTCGTGTTAGCAGCATCCTGCAGTAGTGGTATATAACCTTCCAATATACGTATCCTTACCTCTCGACCATTTTGAGACTCCTCGTCATGCCCTTGATCTCATCCGAGACTCCGAACAAACTTCGGTCACCAAAACACATAACTCATAATACAAATCGTCATCGAATGTTAAGCGTGCGAACCCTACGGGTTCGAGCACTATGTAGACATGACCGAGACACATCTCCGGTCAATAAACAATAGTGCAACCTAGATGCTCATATTGGCTCCTACATATTCTACGAAGAACTTTATCGGCCAAACCGCATAACAACATACATTATTCCCTTTGTCATCAGTATGTTACTTGCCAGAGGTTCGATCATCGGTATCAACATATCTAGTTCAATCTCGTTACCGGCAAGTCTCTTTACTCGTTCCATAATGCATCACCCCGCAACTAACTCATTAGTCACAGTGCTTGCAAGGTTCATAGTGATGTACATTACCGAGAGGGCCCAAAGATACCTCTCCGATACACGGAGTGACAAATCCTAATCTCAATCTATGCCAACCCAACAAACACCTTCTGAGACACCTGTAGAGCATCTTTATAATCACCCAGTTACTTGTGATGTTTGATAGCACACAAAGTGTTCCTCCAGTATTTAGGAGTTGCATAATCTCATAGTCAGAGAAATATGTATGAGTCATGAAGAAAGCAATAGCAATAAAACTAAACGATCATTATGTTAAGCTAACAGATGGGTCTTGTCCATCACATCATTCTCCTAATGATGTGATCTCATTCATCAAATGACAACACGTGTCTATGGTTAGGAAACTTTAACCATCTTTGATTAACGAGCTAGTCAAGTAGAGGCATACTAGGGATACTTTGTTTTGTCTATGTATTCACACATGTATCAAGTTTCCGGTTAATACAATTCTAGCATGAATAATAAACATTTATCATGATATAAGGAAATATAAATAACAATTTTATTATTGCCTCTAGGGCATACTTCCTTCAGCTTCATTCGTCGCGGAGAAAGAGCTCACTACCATCGAGGAGGAGCTCCCGCCACAGTCTATCATTGAGCGGCGGAGCACGCCTCATCCGGTTCGGACGCGCTTGACGAGTCCCCGGCGGCAAGCCCCACCAAGTCGATGCCGTTGGAGCTGAAGCCGAAGCCGACCATGGCGGAGGGGAGGGGGATCGCAGATTGGAATGGGAGGGGAGAGGAAAGAGCGAGAGGAGTGGGGTTTGGGACTAGTATTTTGGTCAGATTTACTTTTTGTGGGGCAGGTGGTGGGGTCGGAGGGACGTGGCAGCGGCGTCCGAGCTATCCGGGCCTCCCCCTATTCGCCCCAGATTTGGGCCGGATATGGGGGATGCCGATTAATCCGAACGTTTGGGCCGACTATGAAGAGTCTAATTGGACGGCAAAATTTCGTCTGTGCACTAACCGGGCAGCCCGCTCGAGCGTTTGGGCCAGGTTTGAAGACTCCTGTTGCAGATGCTCCAATATCCAACAACTACATCGTCCAAACTTTTAAAAATGCCACTCCAGTTCTCATGTATCGTCCAAATATGCTACTAAAGCCAGTTGAACTCATATACCGTCAAATACACGCCCATATTTCATTCCTGTAAAACCAACACATCAATCAACAGAAGCCATTATAGGCATCCATCTACTAATTTTTTTTCAGAAAAACTTCTGATTTATTCATCTTCAATAATGGTAGTACAACGAACACTAAAAATAATAAAAATCACATCCGTACACCACCTAGCGGCGAATACAAGAACTAAAGCGAGCCAAAGACGCGCCGCTGTCATCGCCCCTCCCTCGCCGGAGACGGGCATACTTTGTTGTAGTAGACAGTCGGGATGTCGTCATGTTAACACCCCATAAAACCAACGCATCAGAACAACAATCGATGTCGATGAAGAGTGTAAATCAGAAGGATCCAACCTGAAAACACACAAACATAGTCGAACAACGAATAGATCCTAACAAAACTCAAAAAAAAATATCTAAAAGTGGAGCCCTCCCACCGGCAAGGACCAGGATCCACTCTGCTCCCCAAGGCCCTAAGGCCACTGGAGACGGGGCGGACCGACGACGACACCTGCGGGAGGTAGAGAAACCCTAACTTTTGGGGGAGGCGGCGGCTGGCTAGGTCGTCTCTACGAATCAAGAAGTTGTCCACTTCATATGTAAAATTTATCTTTGTTCAACGTCTGCAATCTACTAAAGAAAAAAAAACTAGTGCATTGTTCATAGAATCCAGGTAGCAGCAGCATTCGACAGTTGAATCATATGATCTCATCACTCAATGACAACAACATGCAAGAAAAACACAAGATACGTTTCACCACGAAGGGTATACCGTATATGCATGGCAAAAGTGCTCCGGCGCCGATGCGTTTATGCTTATGAATGCTTCGCTGCGCTTCCGAGTCGCCGTGAAATAGCCAGGCTGGCCCCCTCAATAAAAAATCAGAAAGAAATAGCCAGGGTGGCGAGGCGGCCCCCCCACGGCCGTAACCGACTTTTCACCTCGCGCGCGGCCGAATGGAACGATGGGGAGAACTACGAACGGTTAAAAAATCTGAAAAATTGGTGGGGCCGACGCTGTCAGTGACACGGTAATGCGGTGAATTCCTCGCGCGTCCCCTCCCAACTCGCCCAAGCCCTTGGAGCGAAGAGCATCGCTCTCTCTCTCTCTCATCACCTGGCTCCGTTCCGCCGTCTTGCAGCTTCCCTCCCTCCCTTCCTCTATAAAACCACCAACAGCTTTCGCCTGCCACCCAATCTTCCCGAATCTTCCCTTCCGCCGCCCGCAGCCCGCACCCTCACCTCCTTCCCTCTTCCCCCCTCCGTTTCGCCGCGTGCTTGCTGAAGCCAGATGGCGGGCGCGGATCCCGGCGAGAAGCCGCCGCCTCCTCCTGCCGCGGCGCCCGGCGGCGGCGACTCCTCCCTTCTCGGTGCAGGTGCGTGGCGTGGGTACCAGTACCAGGAAAAGATGCGCGCTCGTCGAGTTCGAGTTTTTGATCGAGACGTTGATTTCGAGTTCGAGTCGGTGTTTAGCAGCGTGAGATAGTTCGTTCGCTCCCTCTTGCAGTTGCAGGCGGGCGGAGTGGTTCGGAGACGGGGGTTCGGGGGCTTGTGGTTGGGGCGGATCCTCCGCCGCAGGCGCAGCTGCAGCCGACGGGGAGGAGGGCGTCGCACGATCGCGTCATCGGCGAGGAGGAAGAATCGCGGCGCCCGACGCCGACGGCCTCGGTCACGGGACAGCGCGTGGGCGACGATGCCATCGTGAGTTTCTTCCATAACCCGTGCATTTACTCCTGTTCTCCCTTCTCTGCTGGGTTGGCTTCTTAGCTGGCCGCCGCCATGACATCTTGTTGTTGGTTCGACCAGCCTTCTACGGCGGCGCTGCACGCCGTCACGGCCCGTTTTCTGGCGAACCTCCCCGTCGTCGACCAAGCTTCTTCTTCCGCGCCGGTCCCCGCGCGCCAGCCCAGCACGGAGGCGACGCCGACAGCATCGGAACTGCTCGACGTCCCCAAGTCCAAGGAGTGCCTACTCGACACGCGTCCCGGCTCGGAGGATGCCCTCATCTACAACTCGCTGCTCGGTGACGGGAGCGCAACCTCTGCACTCGCTCAAGGTAATTTCTCTGGCCCGTAATGCTCCGTGAAACGTCCGTGTGTGTGTAGTTTTTTGGGTCGTAATTGGACTCCTTCGTTCGTTGCAGTCTGCAGGAGGGCTTCGGTGTCGGTGCCGGGGATGAGCGAGTCCGAGACGGGGGTTCGAGGCTTGGCGGCGGCGCCAACACCGGCACGTCTGTTGCCGTTCCAGTTCCTCCAGGCGAGGGGATTCCGATATGAGTGGGAGGAGCCGGTGCCGGGGTCGTCGGCGGACCCGCCCTTCACACAGGTGAGGCCGCGCGGCGACGTCGGCGTGATCGGCGACAGAAGGCCACGAAGGGGAGCCGCAGATGTTCTAGGCTTGGATTCTGCCGCGACGACGACCATGGTGTCGCGAGCTCTGGGCGCGCAGCTGGAGCGGGCGCTGCAGCCGCACGGCGCAGTGGTGTCGGGCGCAGTGGTGGGACGAAAGGGGTTCGTGCAACCTGACCGTGACCGCAGGCTCGCCCTCGCCCCCCATGGGTGCCACAGCAGGGCACCCTCGCCGGCAAATAACTTCGTCATGATCTCGGTAAGCAGCTACTGGTCTTACCCGTGCTCCCGTCCCATGCATCCTCTGACTGTATTTTGTCTTCCGTGACACCCTTCTCTCCCGTTTTTTCACATGATGACAGCGAGCTGACGTTGATCGCGGCTGGGCGGCACTTCAACAGGCGGTCATCGAACGCGACATGCTGATCCGCCAGAACCACGACCTTGCTACGGCTCTCCAGGAAGCGGCCGGGCGTACCCAAGGTCTACAGCAAGAATGTCTGTTGCTCCGCCAAGAGCTGCAACGGCACCAGACGCAGCGCGGCGGCGTGGCCGGCCAGCATGAGTGCTGGGACTGCTTCTCCAGGCCAGCGGCGGTGGTGGCGGTTCCTTGCCTTCACAAGTGCCTCTGCCATAGATGCTACGTCAAGCGCCACTCGTGCCCCTTCTGCGGCCTTTGTTGGCTTAATTCTTGAGGTAGTTTGACCTTCGGTACTCGCCAGTTTGCTGCCCCTGTGAAGGTTATTCTATGATTTCGCGCAGTGCTACAGTGATGTCGGGATGCTGCTGGGTTAGGCTAGCTAGATCAATGAACATGTTTCTGTCTGTGAATCTGCGACTGTGATGCGGTGAGGCTACTGGGTTCTTTCTGCAATTGTCTAGTTTCTGGATGATACTAAATGCTCTAGTTCTATTATGCTAAATGGCATCTCTTCTACTGGTTTCTGCTGTTAGTGTTAACCACTGAGTTTCTAAGTCCTCTGCACAAAGAATTTTTTGATGCAATGCTATGTCATGTTCTGGGACTCTCATGCTCCAGCTAGTAGTTGCATTACTGCGGCAATTGTCTACTCCCTCCGTTCCAAAATAGATGACTCAACCTTGCACTAATTTTAGTACAAAGTTAGTACAAAGTTGGGTCATCTATTTTGAAACGGAGGGAGTACTTCCCTAAGAGTTTCAGGGGAAAGTTGTATCCTGAGGCAGCACATCTAATCATGCCCTGTTTGAATCCCCCACTTGAAAAAGATCCTTATATTCAATCAGCACTTCAGCAGTCAATAACAATATATCAGTAACCAAGTTTTGCGCAGCCATGTCGTAGCCATAGCTAGTTGAACTGATGAAGAAAACTGCAATAAAAGTCGGTGCATAAATATTATGAACAAAATTTTGTGAGGCTCAAAGCTACTCTAACAATGTACTCCCGCCATCCTATAATATAAGATATTATTACAACCAATGTATTCATATATTGGTTGTAATAACATCTTAAATTATGGAAAGGAGGGAGTAATTAACAAGATCACTCACATTAATTTGAAGGTATAGCAATTGGTGAACAAAAGCTTAAAGACTACGATCACCAAAAAGTCATGTGGAGCAGAATGCAGGAATCATTTCATGGGGCAAAAATTTCCATAATAACAAACTTAAGTAGTGACACACCCATTGCATGCTTTCATGAGAATAAAGAAAGTTCTTCAACAAAATCCTCCATTATGTAGTGAGAAATCACCGAGACACATTTGTATGAAAAATAGAAAAATAATCGAGATAAACTCCATGCTGAGCTACACCTCTAGTTGAGGATAGCATGGAAGCAAGCTCCAAATGTTGCAAGCAAGGGCGATATTATACCTACCACGGCCATGTGTTCAGAAGTGAAACAAGAATAAGGGCTCATATGAAGTACTCCCTCCGTCCGAAAATACTTGTCATCAAAATGAACAAAAAAAGATCTATATAGAACTAAAATACGTCTAGATACATCCCTTTTTATCAATTTTGATGACAAGTATTTCCGGACGGAGGGAGTATACATTAACAGCGACACACATCAGGGAAACAATCAAGTAATGTCAGGAAAGAGCCAAAGGTTTAGGTTATGGGATAAGTTGAGAAATTTAATTATCAAATATCACAAAAACGAAGGCATCTCATATAACACTAATCAATCAATGAGGATGCGAGAACAATCCTAATATGTGGCCTTCTTTGGTTCATATGATAGGAAAAGCATAGAAAATCAAAAGGCTCGAAAGGTATATTTTCTATGAAAATCATATCCTATAGAGTTCCTATAAAACTCCTACAAACCAAAAATATCTGCAGACACCGGACTGCACAAACATCGATCCAATGCAGCCGCAATGCCAAAAGGATTCAACCAATCAGTTCTCACCTGACAAGTACACAACAGTTGCTTCCTCGCAAAAAAAAGTACACAACAGTTGCTATCAAAATTAAGACCACATCAGTGGACTAACATGGTAACTGATTTCAACAGCATCAGAGTGAACCTCGAAGGTGACCGGACCACGGGATTTTTATTCAGAGTTCTTAACTGCTCTGCGCCACCGGTGCCGCTAACTAAAACTGTGATCTGCCTCTGCGTTCACCGACGCTGTTCTGCCCTAACCCGATTCACGCTTCATGTATTCGGCGAGATCGGCCTACACGGCGGCGCGGCCACAGTTCCAGGGCAACTGTGCAGCACTGCTGCTTTCATCCAAACACACACAAAAGTTTCGACAGTCATATGTGGAGTGCAGTCATGCACTCATGTTGGCCGTCGCTTGCCTTTCTTTTTCTGCTAGATTTTTTCTTGGGGGAACTGAAGGGTTTATTCAAGGAAAATGTTTCTTTTAAACCGACTGATCAGCGGAAGAGGATCTGGGGCACGCAAGTGCGAGGATACCGAGTCCCCAGCGCGTGCTTTTATTTTTGGCTACCAATTTTCAAACATTTATATCTTTTAAACAAATAGTTCATATCAAGTTTTGTTTTCGTTTCTCGTGACAAGGGCTTTCAAATAAAATACATTTTGATGAATTTTAAAAATAAATGTTAAGTTTCAACTCCTGAAACTTACTACAAGCGACCGAGAAAATCATGATTTTAGTACCTAAGAACAACAACAAGAATGTCTCTCAAAATTTATCTCTGAAACTTGGTAAGAGCGAGCGAGAAAATCGCAAGTTTCAGTTTAAAAGTCGTAAGTTTCAACGACTGAAACTTAAAAATTATTGTGCCCACGTGCGGAATTCAACTACTTCGTGAATTGCGAGTCATTCGAGCGCCCGAGCAGGGTTTGACATGTGTGTGCCCCTGCGAATTTCCGATATGACACTCTTAAGGTAGTAACATTGTATATGCCCGAACCAACTCTCCAGTGGCAATTCTAACTTGAATAGGGGGTGAAAACAAACTTTTGAGGCCTCGTTGAAAAGTTTGATGCATCTCGTTTTCCCTAAAGGATTGAGCCTTGCTAGAACAATTTAAAAATACCCGCAAACTCATTCAATCTTCAAATTTTCTTCACCAGGATCTAGGCAAAGACGAGAAACAATGCTCATCATGTCAAAAACCCAAGTATGAGCGAGTTATGTCTCGCTTTATGCAAGATTGAAGACCACGTCGGCTAGTGTTCATCCTGTAATGAAAATCATGTATGGGCGACTCTATGTCTCGCTTTATGCGAGATAGAAGACAACGTTGCCCGCTGGGACCCGGTAATGGGTGGCCTAGTAACCATGTGACCTCTTCACCTTGACATCACGCTAGTTTTTTTCACTCTGGATTATATTTTGGAAAATTCTATATATATTGCGAAAAATAATTTAGTTAATAATTTTAAATAAATTCATCCACATTAAAAATGTAAATGCAATGTAAAGAAATGTTCGCTCAACAGTTAGAATTTTTTTGCATCATTCGAAAAATGTATGTGACATTTCAACAAAAATCATGTGTTTCAGAAAATAAATTATGTGACATCGTATTTTTTATACAATGTAAACAAATGCCGTGTAATTCAGTAAAAGTTTTGTACTCCCTAAGTTCCTAAATATAAGTCATTTTAGAGGTTTCAAATGAACTACACTATACGTATGTATATAGACATATTTTAGAGTGTAGATTCACTCATTTTGCTCTGTATGTAATCACTTGTTGAAATCTCTAAAAAAAACTTATATTTGGGAACGGACGGAGTATGAATAAAAATGCACGTTACATGCATTTCAAACAAAATCTTTGGGACATGTATAAAAATGTTTATGCAATGTAAAAAATGTTCGCATAGTTTAAAAAATATATTCTGTATCATAAAAAAAAGTTGGACCTGTATTAGAAACATGTTGAAACAATAATTTGAGAACATATTAATCATGTGATTAAAAATCATAAATATATTTAGAAGAATATTTTAGATCTATAAAAAAATGTATAATGTCTATGAGAGAAAGTTGACATCAAACATATATTTTAGAAAATCATGTATTTAGAAAATATTTAACATGCATAAAAATATTCCTGATGTATATGGAAAATGGCAGTATGTATGTGAAAATTGGACATGTGTTAAAAAAAGGAAAAAGAAAAGGAAAAAGAAAAACACTCTGGTGCAAATCGAAGAAGGTAACAAAGAAAACCAAAGAAAAAAGTAAAAGGAAAAAAATAAAATAGGAAGAAAGAAATAAAAACCAAAGAAAACCAAGGCAAAACAGTGAAAAACAGTATTGGGCTACAGTATTGGGCTGGCCCAAAAGGCGCCGCGCTATAGACAAGTGGTAATAGAAATCGGGCGATTATCTTCTCGAAAAAAAAAATGAAAAAAAATCGGGCGATTGTTTCTAAAAAAAATGAAAAATCGGGCGATTTTCACTCAAAATAAAATAAAATCGGGCGACATATATAGGATATAGCTCCGTCGAACCAAAGTATCTCCCACAAAAGAAACAGGTACACGTGTCATACGTTTATCATGTGATTTCAAGTGTACAGGAAGGATACGTTTAAATCGGGAACAACTTCAGTTTATATATATATCGTACTTGCTCTTCATACACAGAACTACTAGTACAATGGAGGCTGATCAGGAACAACCTGACTGGTTGAATCTCCCCTTGGATCTCCTGGAGACCATCGGCAACCGATCCTATGATGCCGTCACCGGACTGACCGTGTTCCGCTCCGTCTGCCGGACATGGCGCTCTGCTCTAGGTCATGCGCCTCGCCTCCTGCTTCCTACCCCTCCGAACAGCCCTGTTCCCCGTGCGGGCTCACAAGAGGCGCTCATCTTCCCGTTGTCGCGCGGGTGGTCGATCATCGTCGATGCTCGCGACGCATCCTGCCGCCTCTCTTGCCCGGCGACGGGCGCAACGGTTGCTCTGCCCAAGATCAACGCCGTCCGCGACAGGAGCGCCGCACCCGGCGACGTCACGCATGTCAAGTACGTGCACCATACCGACGAAGAAAGCGCGTCCTGGTTTCCGGGGGACAAGATCAAGATCGAACGCCCCGCCTACGGCTACATGGTCTTCTTCGGAAATTACCTCGACTTCACGGATTACTTCCGCTTCGCCGTCCACGCCCCGGCGGCAAGCGCGGCGGACGACATGATGATCATGATGTGCCACATGTGGCTGCTGGGCAGGAAGACCATCGTCCTCTGCCGGCCTGGTGACGCCGCCTGGACGAAGCTGGGAGATTGCCCGTCTTTCAGCTTTTGTTTCGTCGACGTCGCCTACTTCCAAGGAAGGATCTACGGCCTAGAAAGCGACGGCTCCACGGCGGTGTTCGACGGCGCCACGCTCGAGTTCCTCCACTCGGTCCATGTGCCATGCGCGACGTTGAAGCCTTGCACCGTGGTAGAGGAGGACTCTCCACATGACTTCGATCGCATCAATCTCGTTGCCTTGCCAGGCAAGCTGCTTTTGGTCAGTACTAGGGTCAAGTCGCTCGAGGCAGAGGGTTTGGCCATCTTCGAGTTAACCTCCAGGCCCGAGGATGGGGGTCTCTCTTGTTGGCGCAAGGTAGTTCGGGGCGGCATCGGTGGTAACTACGATATCTTCATGGACTGCTACCACACCGCATTTACCCACAACGGCGCCGTGGGTGGAACTCGGATCTATCATGTCCTGAGCAGGAAGCGAAATCCCAAGACATCAACGTACTCCTACCACATGCAGAATGAGGAGCTGGAGAGCGTGTACACGACACCACCAGATGATAGTTGCGAATATTCAACTAGACCAAGCTGGTTTGTTCCCTAGCTACTACGAGTACTAGTTGATTTTCCATGCATACCTTAGTGTGACAACAATACATGTAATTAAACAGGTTAATTTTCGGTGCATAGTGTGGTGAACCATATATGTAAACGACGCGTGCATGTCCGTTTACTTACTGCTCGCGATGTTTAGCTAGAGAAGTGCTTTTTTTTAACCATGCATGAGAGATTACAATTTGCTTTGATAGCAATATATAAACCCATATAAATGACCCATTGCTGTCAGAATCTACTAATTAATGTCATAGCTCTTTTGTTGCCCACATTTCTAAAGGGGTGTTTGGTTCACGGACTTTTTAGTCCCAAAGACTAGAAAAAGTCCCTAAAAAGTCCCTAGGAACCAAACGGGAGGGACTTTTTCTACAGGGACTAGAAAAAGACTTTACTGAAGAGTCTTTTCTGATTAGTCCCTGGGACTAGAGAAAGTCCTAGGACTTCTGAACCAAACACCCCCTAAAACCGAGTCTAATCTCAGCCCTTCTCGCATTTAGCGTTTTCAGCCATCATCAAATCTCATGTACAGATCGTTTCTGGCCGTCAGATGCTTCTCTAATTTAGTGATTATATTTTCTGGGCCAACTGTTCTAAAGGGCTGCTACTCAAGAAGAAAAATCAAAGATCTCTGGGACCATTCAGCTAACCTCCATACGACTGCAGTAGAAAGCTTCTGGGATCGCTAACCCTGTAACACCCAATATGCGGTCCTATCCTCGAGAAACTTGGAAGTCCCGCCAAGGATAGAAGCGCATATCAGAGACGCTTCGTAAGGTGGATATCATTACAAAATACCATATACTGAATAGATGAGAATATCAGATAAAGGCTTACACTCGGCACAAGCCACATTATAAATACATCATACATAGCAATCATCATACATAAGAGCAGGATCCAACTGCAGATCAAATCAAACGAAAAACAAGTGCTTGAATTTTTGTCTATTTGGGCCTAGTCCAATAGCAGTTTTAGAAATTCCTAATAAATCCTAGAGGCCCACGCAGCCCATTCGTGCAAGGCAAGAGGTGGAACTAAAGTTTAGTCCCACATTGCTAGTTTAGAGGGAGTTGGACCTTTTTATAAGGGAGGTTCTTTCCCCACTTGTATGAGTATGAGAACAAGAGGGACATCCACGCGCGCTCCTCCTCCGCCGCCCGCCGCGCCCGCGTCGCGCCGCTGGTTGCGGGAATGAGCCGATGTCTAAATTTTTGCCACGCACTACGGATATTGAATAAAAACGTTGCACCCTTCAACTGCTGCCTGTTCGTTTCGTCTCCCTCGTTCCCTTCAACTCCCGGCGCAGCCTCTCGCCTCCTTCTCTTGCGCCTACAAAAGGGAGGTCGCTCCTCTGGAAGAGACGCACCAGAATTACTTCTTCCTCTCGCCACCGGTTCCTGAGCACTGCGCTGCCGCTACGATCTTCCTCATCCCGGCCTGCGGCGTGCACCTCAGGTCAGGACAGTAGGCCTCCAAAATCGCACCTCTTTGAGTCCTGTACGGGAGAAGGGTGATAAGGTTTTGGGAGCGCCAGTGACGATCGACTTCTTAAATCACGGACGCCCGGACTCAAGCGACTACTTCCCCGACGACGACTACTTCCCCGATGTCGACAACCTCCTCGATGACATGGCTACCGAGGACACCGACCCCAAGTCTAGTGCTACTGTTGTTGCTGTTGTGCCGTACGTGTTCTTGTTTTTCCTGTTAGAGGTCATGCTTTATCTAGTATTTCTGTTAATAAAATCATATGGTAAATTACTCATATTTCCAACAATCCAAAAATGTTATGATAGGCAATTTACCCCAAGTGGATTTGCTGATTCCATGAGACCTCCTATGTTTGAGGGTATCCACTATAAGAGGTGGCGCGTGAGAGCCGTTCTATGGTTTCAAACCATGAGCTGCTATGACGCCACTCTTAGCAAACCTGAAGGAGAGCATGATGCTGAACAGGCACAAGCTTTTCAGAAAATGGATACCTTGTTTAAGGCTGCTCTCTTGAGTGTTCTTGGTGAGAACATAGTTGATGCTTATGCGTCAATTGATAATGGAAAAGATATGTGGGACGCACTCAAGGCCAAGTTTGGGGTCTTGGATGCTGGCACTGAGCTGTACATCATGGAGCAATTCTATGATTACAGGATGACTGAAGAGCGCTCCGTGGTTGAGCAAGCTCATGAGATACAGTCATTTGCTAGAGAACTTGAGCACTTCAGTTGTATGCTACCGGACAAGTTTGTTGCCGGAGGTATCATCACTAAGCTTCCTCCTTCGTGGAGGAACTTTGTTACCTTACTGAAACATAAGAGACAGGAGTTTTCCGTCCCGGATCTCATTGGCACTCTTGATGTGGAAGAGAAGGCGAGAGCAAAGGACACACGTGCTCGAGGTATTGAGGGAGGATCTAGTGCCAATCTGGTACATAAGAAGAACTTCCAGCCCCACAAGTTCAAGAACAAGGGCAAGTTTGATGGTGAAGCAAAGTTTGATGGGAAGAACAAGGCTGTGCAACACACGAACTTCAAGAAGAAGAATGACAAGAAGAAAGGTGTTTGTCATGTGTGTGGGGATCCTGATCATTGGGCTCCTAGTTGCCCTAATCGCTATGACAAGCATCATCCTGGGAAAGGCGGCAAGACCACTAATGTTGTCATTGGAGACACCGACATGAAGGATGCTGGGTATGGTGAAGGAAATATGCCCTAGAGGCAATAATAAAGTTATTATTTATTTCCTTATATCATGATAAATGTTTATTATTCATGCTAGAATTGTATTAACCGGAAACATAATACATGTGTGAATATATAGACAAACAGAGTGTCACTAGTATGCCTCTACTTGACTAGCTTGTTAATCAAAGATGGTTATGTTTCCTAACCATGAACAAAGAGTTGTTATTTGATTAACAAGGTCACATCATTAGTTGAATGATCTGATTGACATGACCCATTCCGTTAGCTTAGCACCCGATCGTTTAGTATGTTGCTATTGCTTCCTTCATGACTTATACATGTTCCTATGACTATGAGATTATGCAACTCCGTTTATCAAGGAACACTTTGTGTGCTACCAAACGTCACAACGAATCGGGTGATTATAAAGGTGCTCTACAGGTGTCTCCGAAGGTACTTGTTGGGTTGGCGTATTTCAAGATTAGGATTTGTCACTTGAATGTCGGAGAGGTATCTGGGCCCTCTCGGTAATACACATCACTTAAGCCTTGCAAGCACTTCAACTAATGAGTTAGTTGCGAGATGATGTATTACGGAACGAGTAAAGAGACTTGCGAGAACGAGATTGAACTAGGTATTGGATACCGACGATCGAATCTCGGGCAAGTAACATACCGATGACAAAGGGAACAACGTATGTTGTTGTGCGGTTTGACCGATAAAGATCTATGTAGAATATGTAGGAACCAATATGGGCATCCAGGTCCCGCTATTGGTTATTGACCGAAACGTGTCTCGGTCATGTCTACATTGTTCTCGAACCGTAGGGTCCGCACGTTTAAGGTTTCGATGATGATGGTTATATTATGAGTTTATGTATTTTGATGTACCGAAGGTTGTTGGATTCGGATGTGATCACGGACATGACGAGGAGTCTCGAAATGGTCGAGACATAAAGATTGATATATTGACGGATATATTTGGACACGGAAAGGTTCGGATGAGATTGGGATTATACAGAGTTCCGGAGGTTCTGGAACCCCGGTAAGTATATGGGCCTTATTGGGCCTTTGTGGAAGGAGGATAAGGAGCAAGGGGGGCGCCCCCAAGCCCAATCCGACTGGGAGGGGGCGGGCCCCCTTTCCTTCTCTCCCCCTTCCTTCCCTCTCCTACTCCTAATAGGAAAGGGGGCCAAACCTACTTGGAGTAGGTTTGCCCCCCTAGGGCGCCTCCCCTTGGGCTGGCCTCCTCCTCCTCCCTCCTTTATATACGGGGTGGGGCACCCCATAGACACACAAGTTGATCATTGAGATCGTTCCTTAGCTGCAGCGGTGCCCCCTCCACGATATTACACCTCGATCATATTGTAGCGGTGCTTAGGCGAAGCCCCACGACAGAGAACATCAAGATCGCCACCACGCCGTCGTCTTGACGGAACTCCTCCCCTGCACCTCTGCTGGATCGGAGTTCGGGGTGCATCATCGAGTTGTACGTGTGTCAAGAACTCGGAGGTGCCGAGTAACGGTACTTGGATCGGTTGGACCGGAGGACGACGACTACTTCCTCTACGTTGCGTCAACGCTTCGCTTCGGGTTCACGAGGGTACATAGACAACACTCTCCTCTCGTTGCTATATCATCACCATGATCTTGCGTGTGCGTAGGGAATTTTTTGAAATTACTACGTTCCCCAACAAGATGGCATCCGAGCCTAGGTTTTATGGTTTGATGTTATATGCACGAGTAGAACACAAGTGAGTTGTGGGCGATATAAGTCATCTTGCTTACCAAAGATGTCATACTTTGGTTCGGCTGTATTGTTGGATGAAGCGGCCCGGACCGACATTACGCGTACGCTTACGTGAGACTGGTTTTACCACCGTGCTTTGCACACGGGTGACTAGCGGGTGTCAGTTTCTCCAACTTTAGTTGAACCGAGTGTGGCTACGCCCGGTCCTTGCGAAGGTTAAAACAGCATCAACTTGACAAACTATCGTTGTGGTTTTGATGCGTAGGTGAGATTGGTTCTTGCTTAAGCCCGTAGCAGCCACGTAAAACTTGCAACAACAAAGTAGAGGACGTCTAACTTGTTTTTGCAGGGCATGTTGTGATGTGATATGGCCAAGACATGATGCTATATTTTGTTGTATGAGATGATCATGTTTTGTAACCGAAGTTATCGGCAATGGCAGGAGCCATATGGTTGTCGCTTTATTGTATGAAATGCAACGCATACATAGTTGCTTTACTTTATCACTAAGCGAGAGCGATAGTCGAGAAGCAATAGATGGCGTAAACGACAACGATGCTACGATGGAGATCAAGGTGTCGCGCCGGTGACGATGGTGATCATGATGGTGCTTCGGAGATGGAGATCACAAGCACAAAATAATGATGGCCATATCATATCACTTATATTGATTGCATGTGATGTTTATCCTTTATGCATCTTATCTTGCTTTGATTGACTGTAGCATTTTAAGATGATCTCTCACTAAAAATTATCAAGAAGTGTTCTCCCTGAGTATGCACCGTTGCCAAAGTTTGTCGTGCCCAGACACCACGTGATGATCGAGTGTGATAAGCTCTACGTCCATCTACAACGGGTGCAAGCCAGTTTTGCACACGCAGAATACTCAGGTTAAACTTGACGAGCCTAGCATATGCAGATATGGCCTCGGAACACGGAGACCGAAAGGTCGAGCGTGAATCATATAGTAGATATGATCAACATAAGATGTTCACCATTGAAAACTACTCCATCTCACATGATGATCGGTTATGGTTTAGTTGATTTGGGTCACGTGATCACTTAGATGACTAGAGAGATGTCTGTCTAAGTGGGAGTTCTTAAGTAATATGATTAATTGAACTTAAATTTATCATGAACTTAGTACATGATAGTATCTTGCTTGTCTATGTTGATTGTAGATGGATGGCCCATGCTGTTGTTCCGTTGAATTTTAATGCGTTCCTTGAGAAAGCTAAGTTGAAAGATGATTGTAGCAACTACGCGGACTGGGTCCGTAATTTGAGGATTATCCTCATTGCTGCACGTAAAAATTACGTCTTGGAAGCACCGCTGGGTGCGAAGTGCTCGCGCCGATGCAACCGACGATGTTAAGAACGTCTGGCGAGCTAAACCGATGACTACTCGATAGTTCAATGTGCCATGCTTTACGGCTTAGAACCGGGACTTCAACGACGTTTTGAGCGTCATGGAGCATATGTGATGTTCCAGAGTTGAAGTTAATATTCCGAAGAATGCCCGGATTGAGAGATCTGAAGTCTCCAATAAGTTCTATAGCTGCAAGATGGAGGAGAATAGTTACATCGGTGAGCACATACTCAAGATGTCCGGGTATTGTAATCACTTGATTCAACCGGGAGTTACTCTTCCGGATGATAGCGTCATTGATGAATTCTCCAATCACTTCCACCAAGCTACAAGAGCTTCGTGATGAACTACAATATGTAAGGGATGGATAAGGCGATTCCCGAGCTCTTCGCAATGCTAAAGGCTGGAGGTAGAAATCAAGAAGGAGCATCAAGTGTTGATGGTCAACAAGACCACTAGTTTCAAGAAAAGGGCAAAGGGAAGAAGAAGGAACTTCAAGAAGAACAGCAAACAAGTTGCTGCTCAAGAGAAGAAACCCAAGTCTGGACCTAAGCCACAAATCGAGTGCTTCTACCGCAAGCAAGCGGAGTCGTTTGAAGCGGAACTGCCCCAAGTATTTGGCGGATAAGAAGGATGGCAAGGTGAACAAAGGTATATGTGATATACATGTTATTGATGTGTACCTTACTAGAGCTTGCAAGAGCACTGGTATTTGATCTCGGTTACATTGCTAATATTTGCAACTCAAAGCAGGGACTACGGATTGCGAACAACGGCAAAGGACGAGGTGACGATGCGGCGTGGGAAATGGTTCCAAAGTCGATGTGATCGCGGTCGGCACGCTACCTCTACATCTACCTTCGGGATTAGTATTAGACCTAAATAATTGTTATTTGGTGCGGCGTTGAGCATGAACATTATATCTGGATCTTGTTTGATGTGAGACGGTTATTCATTTAAATCGAGAATAATGGTTGTTCTATTTATATGAGTAATATCTTTTATGGTCATGCACCCTTGAAGAGTGGTCTATTTTTGATGAATCTCGATAGTAGTGATACACATATTCATAGTGTTGAAACCAAAAGATGCAGAGTTGATAATGATAGTGCAACTTATTTGTGGCACTGCCGTTTAGGTCATATTGGTGTAAACGTATGAAGAAACTCCATATTGATGGTCTTTTTGGAACCACTTGATTATGAATCACTTGGTACTTGCGAACCGTGCCTCATGGGCAAGATGACCAAAACGCCGTTCTCCGGTACTATGGAGAGAGCAACAGACTTGTTGGAAATCATACATACAGATGTATGTGGTCCGATGAATATTGAGGCTCGTGGAGGATATCGTTATTTTCTCACCTTCACAGATGATTTAAGCAGATATGGGTATATCTACTTAATGAAGCATAAGTCTGAAACATTTGAAAAGTTCAAAGAATTTCAGAGTGAAGTTGAAAATCATCATAACAAGAAAATAAAGTTTCTACGATCTGATCGTGGAGGAGAATATTTGAGTTACGAGTTTGGTCTACACTTAAAACAATGTGGAATAGTTTCGCAACTCACGCCACCCGGAACACCACAGTGTAATGGTGTGTCCGAACGTCGTAATCGTACTTTACTTGATATGGTGCGATCTATGATGCCTCTTACAGATTTACCGCTATCATTTTGGGGTTATGCTTTAGAGACGGCCACGTTCACGTTAAATAGGGCACCGTCAAAATCCGTTGAGACGACACCTTATGAACTATGGTTTGGCAAGAAACCAAAGTTGTCGTTTCTTAAAGTTTGGGGCTGCGATGCTTATGTGAAAAAGCTTCAACCTGATAAGCTCGAACCCAAATCGGAGAAATGTTTCTTCATAGGATACCCAAAGGAGACAGTTGGGTACACCTTCTATCACAGATCCGAAGGCAAGACATTCGTTGCTAAGAATGGATCCTTTCTAGAGAAGGAGTTTCTCTCGAAAGAAGTGAGTGGGAGGAAAGTAGAACTTGATGAGGTAACTGTACCTACTCCCTTGTTGGAAAGTAATACATCACAGGAACCGGTTTCTGTGACGTCAATACCAACTAGTGAGGAAGTTAGTGATGATGATCATAGAACTTCAGATCAAGTTAATACAGAACCTCATAGGTTGAACAGAGTAAGATCCGCACCAGAGTGGTACAATAATCCTATTCTGGAAGTCATGCTACTAGATCATGATGAACCTACGAACTATGAAGAAGCGATGGTGAGCCCAGATTCCGCAAAATGGCTTGAAGCCATGAAATCTGAGATGGGGTCCATGTATGAGAACAAAGTATGGACTTTGGTTGACTTGCCCGATGGTCGGCAAGCAATTGAGAATAAATGGATCTTCAAGAAGAAGACTGACGCTGACGGTAATATTACTGTCTACAAAGCTCGACTTGTTGCAAAAGGTTTTCGACAAGTTCAAGGGGTTGACTACGATGAGACCTTCTCACCCGTAGCGATGCTTAAGTCTGTCCGAATCATGTTAGCAATTGCCGCATTTTATGATTATGAAATTTGGCAAATGGATGTAAAAACTGCATTCCTGAATGGATTTCTGGAGGAAGAGTTGTATATGATGCAACCAAAAGGTTTTATCGATCCAAAAGGGGCTAACAAAGTGTGCAAGCTCCAGCGATCCATTTATGGACTGGTGCAAGCCTCTCGGAGTTGGAATAAACGTTTTGATAGTGTGATCAAAGCATTTGGTTTTATACAGACTTTTGGAGAAGCTTGTATTTACAAGAAAGTGAGTGGGAGCTCTATAGCATTTCTAATATTATATGTGGATGACATATTATTGATTGGAAATGATGTAGAATTTCTGGATAGCATAAAGGGATACTTGAATAAAAGTTTTTCAATGAAAGACCTCGGTGAAGCTGCTTACATATTGGGCATTAAGATCTATAGAGATAGATCAAGACGCTTAATTGAACTTTCACAAAGCACATACCTTGACAAAGTTTTGAAGAAGTTCAAAATGGATCAAGCAAAGAAAGGGTTCTTGCTCAGTATTGCAAGGTGTGAAGTTGAGTAAGACTCAAAGCCCGACCACTGCAGAAGATAGAGAGAAAATGAAAAGTGTTCCTATGCTTCAGCCATAGGCTCTATCATGTATGCAATCTTGTGTACAGACTGATGTGTGCCTTGCTATAAGTCTAGCAGGAGGTACCAAAGTAATCCAGAGTGGATCATTGGACAGCGGTCAAGAACATCCTGAAGTACCTGAAAAGGACTAAGGATATGTTTCTCGTATATGGAGGTGACAAAGAGCTCATCGTAAATGGTTACATTGATGCAAGCTTTGACACTGATCTGAACGATTCTAAATCGCAAACCGGATACGTGTTTACATTAAACGGTGGAGCTGTCGGTTGGTGCGTTCAAAGCAAAGCGTCGTGGCGGGATCTACGTGTGAAGCGGAATACATAGCTGCCGGAAGCAGCTAATGAAGGAGTCCGGATGAAGGAGTTCATATCGATCTAGGTGTCATACCTAGTGCATCGGGTCCAATGAAAATCTTTTGTGACAATACTGGAGCGATTGCCTTAGCGAAGGAATCCAGATTTCACAAGAGGACCAAACACATCAAGAGACGCTTCAATCCCATCCGGGATCTAGTCCAGGTTGGAGACATAGAGATTTGCAAGATACATACGGATCTGAATGTCGCAGACCCGTTGACTAAGCCTCTTCCACGAGCAAAACATGATCAACACCAAGACTCCATGGGTGTTAGAATCATTACTATGTAATCTAGATTATTGACTCTAGTGCAAGTGGGAGACTGAAGGAAATATGCCCTAGAGGCAATAATAAAGTTATTATTTATTTCCTTATATCATGATAAATGTTTATTATTCATGCTAGAATTGTATTAACCGGAAACATAATACATGTGTGAATATATAGACAAACAGAGTGTCACTAGTATGCCTCTACTTGACTAGCTTGTTAATCAAAGATGGTTATGTTTCCTAACCATGAACAAAGAGTTGTTATTTGATTAACAAGGTCACATCATTAGTTGAATGATCGATTGACATGACCCATTCCGTTAGCTTAGCACCCGATCGTTTAGTATGTTGCTATTGCTTCCTTCATGACTTATACATGTTCCTATGACTATGAGATTATGCAACTCCGTTTACGGAGGAACACTTTGTGTGCTACCAAACGTCACAACGAATCGGGTGATTATAAAGGTGCTCTCTGGTGTCTCCGAAGGTACTTGTTGGGTTGGCGTATTTGAGATTAGGATTTGTCACTCCGAATGTCGGAGAGGTATCTCTGGGCCCTCTCGGTAATACACATCACTTAAGCCTTGCAAGCACTTCAACTAATGAGTTAGTTGCGAGATGATGTATTACGGAACGAGTAAAGAGACTTGCGTAGCGAGATTGAACTAGGTATTGGATACCGACGATCGAATCTTGGGCAAGTAACATACCGATGACAAAGGAACAACGTATGTTGTTGTGCGGTTTGACCGATAAAGATCTTCGTAGAATATGTAGGAACCAATATGGGCATCCAGGTCCGCTATTGGTTATTGACCGAAACGTGTCTCGGTCATGTCTACATTGTTCTCGAACCGTAGGGTCCGCACGCTTAAGGTTTCGATGACAGTTATATTATGAGTTTATGTATTTTGATGTACGAAGGTTGTTGAAGTCCGGATGTGATCACGGACATGACGAGGAGTCTCGAAATGGTTGAGACATAAAGATTGATATATTGGACGGATATATTTGGACACCGGAAAGGTTCGGATGAGATTGGGATTATCTGGGAGTTCCGGAGGTTACCGAACCCCGGTAAGTATATGGGCCTTATTGGGCCTTAGTGGAAGGAAGGAGAAGGAGCAAGGGGGGCGCCCCAAGCCCAATCCAAATTAGGAGGGGGCGGCCCCCTTTCCTTCTCTCCTCCCCTCTTCCTTCCCTCTCCTACTCCTAATAGGAAAGGGGGCCAAACCTACTTGGAGTAGGTTTGCCCCCCTAGGCGCGCCTCCCCTTGGGCGGCCTCCTCCTCCCTCCCTCCTTTATATACGGGGTGGGGGCACCCCATAGACACACAAGTTGATCATTGAGATCGTTCCTTAGCGTGTGCGGTGCCCCCTCCACGATATTACACCTCGATCATATTGTAGCGGTGCTTAGGCGAAGCCTGCGACAGAGAACATCAAGATCGCCACCACGCCGTCGTCTTCGACGGAACTCCTCCTGCACCTCTGCTGGATCGGAGTTCAAGTGCGTCATCGAGCTGACGTGTGTCAAGAACTCGGAGGTGCCAGAGTAACGGTGCTTGGATCGGTTGGACCGGGAGGACGTACGACTACTTCCTCTACGTTGCGTCAACGCTTCCGCTTCGGTCTACAAGGGTACATAGACAACACTCTCCCCTCTCGTTGCTATATCATCACCATGATCTTGCGTGTGCGTAGGAAATTTTTTGAAATTACTACGTTCCCCAACATATGGTATATTTCCCACTATTCTTTCAGTATGTCATTCTCCTGATTGGTTGATTGACACGGGTGCTAATGTGCATGTATGCGGTGATATTTCCATGTTTTCGTCTTACCAGACGGCATGTACTTCAACCGTGCTGATGGGCAACGGTTCAAGTGCTTCTGTTCGTGGTGTTGGCACGGTCGATCTGAAGTTTACTTCGGGGAAGATCTGCGGCTGAAGAACGTGCATTTTGTCCAATAAAAATCTTGTTAGCGGATCTCTTCTGTGTAGAGATGGCTAAAAGCTTGTCTTTGAGTCGAATAAATTTGTAATATCCAAGTAGGAACATTTGTTGGTAAAGGCTATGAGTCAGGAGGCCTGTTTCATTTATCCTTATCAGACGTCTGTAATAAATTTGTTAATAATATTTGCAACAATAGTGAATCAAATGTGTGGCATTCACGTCTTTGTCGTGTTTACTTTGGTTGCATGTCGCGACCAGCGAAGTTGAACTTAATCTCTAGTTTCACCACCGTCAAGGGATCCAAGTGTCAAATGTGTGTGCAAGATAAGCAACCTTGTAAGTCACATGTGACTGCGGAAACGAGAAATCTTGCACCACTAGAACTCATACATTCAGATCTATGTGAAATGAATGGTGTTTTGACAAAAAGGTGGAAAGAAATATTTCATGATGTTAATTGACGACTCCACTAGATACTGCCGTGTGTATCTTCTGAAATCTAAGGATGAGGCTTTGAACTTTTTCAAGATCTATAAAGCTGAAGTGGAAAATCAACTTGATCGAAAAATCAAGAGGCTTAGGTCCGACCGTGGTGGAGAGTATTTTTCCAATGAATTTGATGCTTTTTGTGCGGAACATGATATAATCCATGAGAGAACGCCTCCCTATTCACCTCAGTCAAATGGGGTGGCCGAAAGAAAGAACCGTACTCTAACGGATTTGGTTAACGCCATGTTAGACACATTGGGTCTCTCCAAGGCATGGTCGGGGGAGGCGATATTGACTGCATGTCATGTTCTAAACCGAGTTCCCACAAAGAATAAAGAGATAACTCCATTCGAGGAATGGGAGAAGGAAAGATTAAAACTCTCTTATCTACGAACCTGGGGTTGTTTGGCGAAAGTCAATGTGCCAATTCCAAACAAGCGCAAGTTGGACAAAAGACCATGGATTGTGTTTTCCTGGGATATGCTTTTCATAGCATTGGTTATAGATTCTTGGTTGTAAATTCGGAGGTGCCTGACATGCATGTCGGTATGATCATGGAGTCGAATGATGCGACTTTCTTTGAAGATACCTTTCCCATGAAGGATATGGCTACCTCATCTAATCAGGAGATGCCTAGTTCATCGACTCGGGAACCATTTACAAGTATTGAACCTGCCATTTCGATGGAACACTTTGAAAGTCCCGTGGAGGAGAACAATGAAGTTCCTACTAGGAGCAAGAGACAGAGGATTGCAAAGTCCTTTGGTGATGATTTTCTTGTGTATCTTATAGATGACACTCCTAGTTCTATTTCAGAGGCCTATGCATCTGAAGATGCTGACTACTGGAAGGAAGTAGTTTGTAGCGAGATGGATTCCATCTTGGCGAATGAAACTTGGGAGATAACTAATCATCCTTATGGGTGCAAACCTATAGGATGCAAATGGGTATTCAAGAAGAAGCTTAGGCCTGATGGTACTATTGAAAAGTACAAGACTCGGCTCGTGGCTAAGGGTTATACCCAAAAGGAAGGTGAAGACTTTTTTTATACTTATTCACCTATGGCTCGACTGACCACTATTCGAGTTCTACTTTCACTTGCTGCTTCACATGGTCTTCTCGTTCATCAAATGGATGTTAAGACTGCTTTCCTAAATGGAGAGTTGGACAAGGAAATTTACATGGAACAACCAGATGGGTTTGTAGTAGATGGTCAGGAAGGAAAAGTGTGCAAGCTGCTGAAGTCTCTGTATGGACTTAAGCAAGCACCCAAGTAGTGGCATGAGAAGTTTGAAAGAACTTTAACAGCTGCAGGCTTTGTTGTAAACGAAGCTGATAAATGTGTGTACTATCGCCATGGTGGGGGCAAGGGAGTTATCCTTTACTTGTATGTTGATGACATACTGATCTTCGGAACAAATTTGAAGGTTATTAAGGAGGTCAAGGATTTCCTATCTTGTTGCTTTGAGATGAAGGATATAGGAGTGGCTGATGTCATTCTGAACATCAAGTTGTTGAGAGACGATGATGGTGGGATTACATTGCTTCAATCCCACTATGTGGAAAAGATCTTGAGTCGCTTTGGCTACAGTGACTGCAAGTCCTCTCCAACACCATATGATGCTAGTGTGTTTCTTAGAAAGAATCGAAGAATTGCTAGAGATCAATTGAAATATTCTCAGATTATTGGCTCGCTCATGTATTTAACCAGTGCTACAAGACGACATCTCTTTTCTTTGTTAGCAAACCGAGCAGTTTGTCTCAAAACCAGAGATGTGCATTAGAAAGCTCTAGAGAGAGTTTTGCGTTATTTGAAAGGCATTGCGAATTATGGAATTCACTACACTGGGCACCCAAAGGTGCTTGAAGGGTATACTGACTCAAACTGGATCTCAGATGCTAATGAGTCAGGATGGGAATGGGCCGGGTCGGCCCGCCGGGTCACTGACCCGGCCCGAAAAATCGAGGCCAATGGGCCATGTGGGTCGGCCTCGAACAATAGTTGGGTCAGTGGAGCCGGCACCGACTAACCCAATGGGTCAGCAGGGTCGACCCACCTCCGAGGCCTCAACTTCATCGCGTAGTACGGCTGCTTTGCCCTTGGCGCCCCGTCCATGCCTCCCGCTCGGTCCGTTCCTGGCGCACCTGCCGCTGGTCGTCTCGCGTTCCAGCTCGCCACTGTTAGGAATAATCTTGATTGGGATGTGTTCCTGGTCGATGCATGAGTTAGGTAGTCACTGGGGCATGCATGTGGTTTGTTGTGGTGGAGTGCTGTTAGTTCGTTAGCGTAAGTGCCCATGGGCGTAGCTAGCTAATTCGTTTGAATGTATAACGTGCGTGCATGTAGGATCTGTTGGGGAACGTAGTAATTTCAAAAAATTTCCTACGCACACGCAAGATCATGGTGATGTATAGCAACGAGAGGGGAGAGTGTTGTCTACGCACCCTCGAGACCCAAGCGAAGCGATCACAACGTAGAGGAAGTAGTCGACGTTCTCCTCGCGATCCGACCGATCCGGCGCCGTTACTCCGGCGCCCCGAGTTCTTGACACACGTACAGCTCGATGGCGTCCCTCGACTCGATCCAGCCGAGTGTCGAAGAGAGTTCGTCAAGACGACGGCGTGGTGACGATCTTGATGTTTCACGGCGCAGGTTTCGCCTAAGCTTCGCGACGGTATGACCGAGGTAGAATATGGTGGAGGGGGGCACCGCACACGGCTAAGGAACGATCCGTAGATCAAACTTGTGTGTTCTAGGGTGCCCCCCTGCCCCCGTATATAAAGGAGGGAAGGGGAGAGGCCGGCCGGCCTAGCTAGGGCGCGCCGGGAGGAGTCCTACTCCTACCGGGAGTAGGACTGCCCCCCCTTTTCCTAGTTGGACTAGGTTTGGGGGAGGGGAAGAGAGAGGCGCGCCGCCTCCTTGTCCTATTCGGACTGGGGGGGGAGAGGGCGCGCTGCCACCTCCTGGCCGGCCCCTCCTCTTCTCCCTCGAGGCCCACCGAGGCCCATTTACCTCCCGGGGGGTTTCGGTAACCTCCGGTTTCCCATAAATTCCGTTTTACCGGAACCATTCCGAACTCCAAACATAGGCTTCCAATATATCAATCTTTATGTCTCGACCATTCCGAGACTTTCGTCATGTCCGTGATCACATCCGGACTCGAACTTCTTGGTACATCAAAATACATAAACTCATAATAAGCGTCATCGAAACCTTAAGCGTGCGGACCCTACGGTTCGAGAACAATGTAGACATGACCTAGAACTATTCACGGTCAATAACTAACAGCGGGACCTGGATGCCCATATTGGTTCCTACATATTCTCTGAAGATCTTTATCGGTCGACCGCATAACAACATACGTTGTTCCTTTGTCATCGGTATGTTACTTGCCCGAGATTCGATCGTCGGTATCCAATACCTAGTTCAATCTCGTTACGGCAAGTCTCTTTACTCGTTCCGTAATACATCATCTCAAAACTAACTTATTAGTTGTAGTGCTTGCAAGGCTTGATGATGTGCATTACCGAGAGGGCCCAGAGATACCTCTCCGACA
Source organism: Aegilops speltoides (assembly GCA_021437245.1). Lineage (NCBI taxonomy): Eukaryota > Viridiplantae > Streptophyta > Magnoliopsida > Poales > Poaceae > Aegilops > Aegilops speltoides. The sequence continues at coordinate 260,259,924 of CM038141.1, forward strand.
ATCGGAGTGACAAAACCTAATCTCGAAATCGCCAACCCAACATCCGCCTTTGGAGACACCTGTAGTACTCCTTTATAATCACCCGATTCACGTTGTGACGTTTGGTAGCACCAAAGTGTTCCTCCGTAAACGGAGTTGCATAATCTCATAGTTACAGGAACATGTATAAGTCATGGATAGAAGCGGTAGCAACATACTAAACGATCGTGTGCTAAGCTAATGGAATGGGTCATGTCAATCGATCATTCTACTAATGATGTGACCTTGTTAATCAAATAACAACTCTTTGTTCATGGTCGAAACATAACCATCTTTGATTAACAAGCTAGTCAAGTAGAGGCATACTAGTGACACTGCTTGTTTATATATTCACACATGTATTATGTTTCCGGTTAATACAATTCTAGCATGAATAATAAACATTTATCATGATATGAGGAAATATATAATAACTTTATTATTGCCTCTAGGGCATATTTCCTTCATCTCCCACTTGCACTAGAGTCAATAATCTAGATCACATCACCATGTGATTAACATCGATAGTTCACATCATCATGTGATTAACACCCATAGTTCACATCGCCATGTGACCAACACCCAAAGGGTTTACTAGATTCAGTAATCTAGTTCACATCGCTATGTGATTAACACCCAAAGAGTACTAAGGTGTGATCATGTTTTGCTTGTGAGAGAGTCTTAGTCAATGTGTCTTTCACATTCAGATCCGTTATGTATTACGCAATTTTTCTATGTCTCGCAATGCTCGCACGGCTACTCTAGCTAATTGCTCCCACTTTCAATATGTATCTAGATCGAGACTTAGAGTCATCCGGATCGGTGTCAAAACTTACATCGACGTAACCCTTTACTTACCTAACCTTTTGTCACTTCCATAATCGAGAAACATATCCTTATTCTACTAAGGATAATTTTGACCGCTGTCCGATGATCTACTCCTAGATCACTATTGTACTCCTTGCCAAAATCAGTGCAGGGTATACAATAGATTTGGTACACAAGACATGGCATACTTTATAGAACCTATGGCCAAGGCATAGGGAATGACTTTCATTCTCTTTCTATCTTCTGCCGTGGTCGGGTTTTGAGTCTTACTCAATTTCACACCTTGTAACACATGCAAGAACTCTTTCTTTGACTGTTCCATTTTGAACTACTTCAAAAAAAAATTCAAGGTATGTACTCATTGAAAAAACTTATCAAGCATCTTGATCTATCTCTATAGATCTTGATGCTCAATATGTAAGCAGCTTCACCGAGGTCTTTCTTTGAAAAACTTCTTTCAAACACTCCTTTATGCTTTGCAGAATAATTCTACATTATTTTCGATCTACAATATGTCATTCACATATACTTATCAGAAATGTTGTAGTGCTCCCACTCACTTTCTAGTAAATACTGAGGCTTTACCATAAGTCCAGATAAAACTATATGCTTTGATCAGCTCATCAAAGCGTATATTCCAACTCCGAGATGCTTGCACCAGTCCATAGATGGATCGCTGGAGCTTGCACACTTTGTTAGCTCCCTTTGGATCGAAAAACCTTCGGTTGCATCATATACAACTCTTCCTCCGTAAAACCATTCAGAATGCAGTTTTACATCCATTTGCCAAATTTCATAAATTGTGGCAATTGCTAACATGATTCGGACAGACTTAAGCATCGCTACAGTTGAGAAAATCTCATTGTAGTCAACATCTTGAACTTTGTCGAAAACCTTTTTTGCAACAAGTCGAGCTTTGTAGATAGTAACACTACTATCAGCGTCAGTCTTCTTCTTGAAGATCCATTTATTTTCTATTGCTTGCCTACCCTCGGGCAAGTCAACCAAAGTCCACACTTTGTTTTCATACATGGATCCCATCTCAGATTTCATGGCCTCAAGCCATTTTGCGGAATCTGGGCTCACCATCGCTTCTTCATAGTTCGTAGGTTCATCATGATCTAGTAGCATGATTTCCGAACAGGATTACCGTACCACTCAGTGCGGATCTTACTCTGGTTGATCTACGAGGTTCTGCAGCAACTTGATCTGAAGTTTCATGATCAACATCATCAACTTCCTCACTACTTGGTGTAGGTGTCTCGTAAACCGGTTTACTGATTTAACTACTTTCAAGTAAGGGAGAAGGTACTATTACCTCATCAAGTTCCACTTTCCTCCCACTCACTTCTTTCGAGAGAAACTCCTTCTCTAGAAAGGATCCATTCTTAGCAACGAATGTCTTGCCTTCGGATCTGTGATAGAAGGTGTACCCAACTGTCTCCTTTGGGTATCCTATGAAGACACATTTCTCGATTTGGGTTCGAGCTTATCAGGTTGAAGCTTTTTCACATAAGCATCGCATCCCCAAACTTTAAGAAACGACAACTTTGGTTTCTTGCTAAACCATAGTTCATAAGGTGTCGTCTCAACGGATTTCGACGGTGTTCTATTCAGTGTGAATGCGGCCGTCTCTAGAGCATAACCTCAAAACGATAGCGGTAAATCAGTAAGAGACATCATAGATCGTACCATATCTAGTAAAGTACGACACGACGTTCGGACACACCATTACTGTTGTGGTGTTCGGGTGGCGTGAGTTGTGAAACTATTCCGCATTGTTTCAAATGTAGACCAAACTCAGAACTCAAATATTCACCTCCACGATCGATCGTAGAAACTTAATTTTCTTGTTACGATGATTTTCAACTTCACTCTGAAATTCTTTGAACTTTTCAAACGTTTGGACTTATGTTTCATTAAGTAGATATACCCATATATCGCTTAAGTCATCTGTGAAGGTGAGAAAATAACGATATCCGCCACGAGCCTCAACATTCATCGGACCACATACATCGTATGTATGATTTCCAACAAACCGTTGCTCTCTCCATAGTACCGAGAACGGTGTTCTAGTCATCTTGCCCATGAGGCACGGTTCATAAGTGCCAAGTGATTCATAATCAAGTGACTCCAAAAGTCCATCACATGGAGTTTCTTCATGCGCTTTACACCGATATGACCTAAACGGCAGTGCCACAAATAAGTTGCACTTTCGTTATCAACTCTGCATCTTTTGGTTTCAACATTATGAATATGTGTATCACTACTATCGAGATTCATCAAAAATAGACCATTCCTCAAGGGTGCATGACCATAAAAGATATTACTCATATAAATAGAACAACCATTATTCTCTGATTTAAATGAATAACCGTCTCGCATCAAACAAGATCCAGATATAATGTTCATGCTCAACGCAGGCACCAAATAACAATTATTTAGGTCTAAAACTAATCCCGAAGGTAGATGTAGAGGTAGCGTGCCGACCGCGATCACATCGACTTTGGAACCATTTCCCACGCGCATCGTCACCTCGTCCTTTGCCGAGTTAAGCAATCAGTAGTCCCCTGTTTGAGTTGCAAATATTAGCAATGTAACCAATATCAAATACCAGTGCTACTACGAGCTCTAGTAAGGTACACATCAATAACATGTATATCACATATACCTTCGTTCACCGCCATCCTTCTTATCCGCCAAATACTTGGGGCAGTTCCGCCCAAATGACTATCGCTTGTAGTAGAAGCACTCGGTTTGAGTTTAGGGCCGACTTGGGTTTCTTCTCTGAGCAAACAACTTGCTTGTCTGTTCTTCTTGAAACTAGTGGTCTTATTGACCATCAACACTTGATGCTCCTTTTGATTTCTACCTCCGCAGCCTTTAGCATTGCGAAGAGCTCGGTATAGTCTTTACTAACCCTTGCATATTATAGTTCATCACGAAGCCTTTGTAGCTTGGTGGCGTGATTGGTGAATTTGTCAATGACACAATCATCCGGAAGATTAACTCCCAATTGTGTCAAGTGATTATAGTACCCGGACATTACGAGTATATGCTCACTAATGTAACTGTTCTCCTCCATCTTGCAGCTATAGAACTTATTGGAGACTTCATATCTCTCAATCCGGGCATTACATTGGAATATCAACTTCAACTCCTGGAACATCTCATATGCTCCATGACGCTCAAAACGCCGTTGAAGTCCCGGTTCTAAGCCATAAAGCATGGCACATCGAACTATAGAGTAGTCATCGGCTTTGCTCGCCAGACGCTCATAACATCTGCAGTTGCATTAGCAAGAGTTCTGCACCTAGCGGTGCATCCAGACGAACTCTTCAGGCAGCAATGAGGATGATCCTCGTTACGGACCCAAATCCGTGTAATTGCTACCATCATCTTTCAACTTTGCTTTCTCAAGGAACGCATTAAAATTCAACGGAACAACAAAGACGAGCCATCTATCTACAATCAAACATAAACAAGCAAGATACTATCGGTACTAAGTTCATGATAAATTTAAGTTCGATTAATCATATTACTAAAGAACTCCCACTTAGAAAGACATCCTCTAGTCATCTAAGTGATCACGTGATCCAAATCAACTAAACCATAACCGATCATCACGTGAAATGGAGTAGTTTTCAATGGTGAACATCTTATGTTGATCATATCTACTATATGATTCACGCCGACCTTTCGGTCTCCGTGTTCGAGGCCATATCTCGCATATGCTAGGCTCGTCAAGTATAACCCGAGTATTCTGCGTGTGCAAAAACTGGCTTGCACCGTTGTAGATGGACGAGAGCTTATCACACCCGATCATCACGTGGTGTCCGGGCACGACGAACTTTGGCAACGTGCATACTCGGGAGAACACTTCTTGATAATTTAGTGAGAGATCATCTTATAATGCTACCGTCAATCAAAGCAAGATAAGATGCATAAAAGGATAAACATCACATGCAAATCAATATAAGTGATATGATATGGTCATCATCATCTTGTGCTTCATGATCTCCATCTTGCGGCACCACCATGATCACCATCGCCACCGGCGCGACACCTTGATCTCCATCGTAGCATCGTTGTCGCCTCGCCAAACTTATGCTTCTCGACTATCGCTACCGCTTAGTGATAAAGTAAAGCATTACAGGTATGATTGCATTGCATACAATAAAGCGACAACCATATGGCTCCAGCCATTGCCGATAACTTCGGTTACAAAACATGATCATCTCATACAATAAAATATAGCATCACGTCTTGACCATATCACATCACAACATGCCCTGCAAAAACAAGTTAGACGTCCTCTACTTTGTTGTTGCAAATTTTACGTGGCTGCTACGGGCTTAAGCAAGAACCAGTCTCACCTACGCATCAAAACCACAACGATATTTCGTCAAATAGACTCCGCTTTTAACCTTCTCAAGGACCGGGCGTAGCCATACTCGGTTCAACTAAAGTGAGAGAGACAGCACCCACCACGGTCACCTTTAAGCAACGAGTGCTCGTGGCGGTGAAACCAGTCTCGCGTAAGCGTCTGGCGTAATGTCGGTGCAGGCCGCTTCATCTCACAATACCGCTGAACCAAAGTATGACATGCTGGTAGGTAGTATGACTTGTATCGCCCACAACTCACTTGTGTTCTACTCGTGCAAAACATCAAACCATAGAAAAACCTAGGCTCGGATGCCATTGTTGGGGAACGTAGTAATTTCAAAAATTTCCTACGCACACGCAAGATCATGGTGATGTATAGCAACGAGAGGGAGAGTGTTGTCTATGTACCTCGAGACCCAAGCGGAAGCGATCACAACGTAGAGGAAGTAGTCGACGTTCTCCTCGCGATCCGACCGATCCGGCGCCAGCATTCGGCGCCCGAAGTTCTTGACACACGACAGCTCGATGGCGTCCCTCAGACTCGATCCAGCCGAGTGTCGAAGAGAGTTCCACAAGACGACGGCGCAGGACGATCTTGATGTTTCACGGCAAGCGAGGCTTCGCCTAAGCTTCATGACGGTATGACCGAGGTAGAATATGGTGGAGGGGGCACCGACACGGCTAAGGAACGATCCGTAGATCAAACTTGTGTGTTCTAGGGTGCCCCCCGCCCAGATATAAAGGAGGGAAGGGGGAGGTCGGCCGGCCTAGCTAGGGCTGCGGGAGGAGTCCTACTCTCACGGGAGTAGGACTCCCCCTTCCTAGTTGGACTAGGTTTGGGGGAGGGGAAGAGGAGAGGCGCGCCCCCTCCTTGTCCTATTCGGACTGGGGGGAGGGCGCGCGGCCACCTCCTGGCCGGCCCCTCCTCTTCTCCCTCGAGGCCCACCGAGGCCCATTTACCTCCCGGGGTTCCGTAACCTCCGGTTTTCCAGAATTCCGTTTGCCGCCGAACCATTCGAACTCCAAACATAGGCTTCCAATATATCAATCTTTATGTCTCGACCATTCCGAGACTTCTCGTCATGTCTGTGATCACATCCGGACTCAACTTCTTGGTACATCAAAATACATAAACTCATAATAACCGCCATCGAAACCTTGCGTGCGGACCCTACGGTTCGAGAACAATGTAGACATGACCTAGAACTATTCACGGTCAATAACCAACAGCGGGACCTGGATGCCCATATTGGTTCCTACATATTCTACGAAGATCTTTATCGGTCAGACCGCATAACAACATACGTTGTTCCCTTTGTCATCGGTATGTTACTTGCCCGAGATTCGATCGTCGGTATCCAATACCTAGTTCAATCTCGTTACGGCAAGTCTCTTTACTCGTTCCGTAATACATCATCTCACAACTAACTTATTAGTTGTAGTGCTTGCAAGGCTTGATGATGTGCATTACCGAGAGGGCCCAGAGATACCTCTCCGACAATCGGAGTGACAAAACCTAATCTCGAATACGCCAACCCAACATCGCCTTTGGAGACACTGTAGTACTCCTTTATAATCACCCGATTCGTTGTGACGCTTGGTAGCACCAAAGTGTTCCTCCGTAAACGGAGTTGCATAATCTCATAGTTACAGGAACATGTATAAGTCATGGATAGAAGCAGAGCAACATACTAAACGATCGTGTGCTAAGCTAATGGAATGGGTCATGTCAATCGATCATTCTACTAATGATGTGACCTTGTTAATCAAATAACAACTCTTTGTTCATGGTCAGGAAACATAACCATCTTTGATTAACAAGCTAGTCAAGTAGAGGCATACTAGTGACACTGCTTGTTTATATATTCACACATGTATTATGTTTCCGGTTAATACAATTCTAGCATGAATAATAAACATTTATCATGATATGAGGAAATATATAATAACTTTATTATTGCCTCTAGGGCATATTTCCTTCAGATCTGTGGCGGGCCAGCGTTGACTTGTCGGGCCAACGGATCACGGATCACTGGCGTGCGCAGTAGGCGCGTGTGAGCGCGGCCATGCGTATGCATGCACCCGTAGCTGCAACATATATTTTCCTCAAAAAAAGCTGTAACATATCTGATTACATGAGATACTAGATAACAACTAGAATTTGGGCCGACCCGAGATACCCATCGGGCCAGCAAGACCATTGGCATTTTAAAAATGGGTCGACCCGTGGCCTCATAAATTGGCCTCGAGACCATGAGGGCCAGGTCCAAGGCCAGGGCCGGGTCGGCCCATTCCCATCCTGACTGATGAGATAAAGGCCACGAGCGGATATGTATTCACTCATGGAGGTGGCGTTGTTTCTTGGAAGTCTTGCAAGCAGACCATCTTAACGAGGTCAACAATGGAAGTAGAACTCACAACACTAGATACAGCTACGGTCAAAGCAGATTGGCTTCGCCGACTCTTGAATGACTTGTGGTTGTTGAGAAACCTGTACCGGGTATCCTTATGAATTGCGACAATCAAACTGTGATCACGAAAGTGAGCAGCTCAAAGGATAACATGAAGTCATCAAGACACGTTCAGAGAAGGTTAAAGTCTGTCAGAAAAATGAGAAACTCCGGAGTTATTGCATTGGATTATATCCAAACATCCAAAAATCTGGCAGATCCTTTTACTAAGGGTCTATCACGTAATGTGATAGATAATGCATCGAGCGAGATCGGTATGAGACCCACAATATGAGTTGTTCACAGTGGTAACCTATTCTTTGTGATCGGAGATCCCATGAATTAGATGTGGAAGACAAGTTGTTGGTCAACTGGGAGGTGAGTACCCTTACTATTAAAAATACCACTCCATGAAGATGCAATACTCTCCTAAATCTGCATGGCAGGTTGATGTATATCTTAATGTGTTCTAAGAGGCTCATTGAAGCAGAGATGTTGTCCTACAGAACATCTTTTGAAGAACGCACCTATATGAGTCTGGTTGTTAAACGTCGCAATCTATGAGAGTAGGGTTCTCTCTAGTAAACTCATGAAAGGTCTTGGAATATGACGCATAAGCTCCACCCATGGGGAAGACCCACGGTAGCCACGTATCGGTCAAGGCTTTGTGTGAAGCTAGATTCGTAGAAAACTTGCAGTTCAAGGCCCAGTCCACTGTTCAAGTTGCTTACTAGTATAGCATAGAGTTCTAGGTGGAAGTTCAACTTAACAGTCTCCACTGCAGTACCGGTATATAAAACAGTGTTTTGGAACCAAAGACAAATTTTTTGTGCCTCTGGGATCTGGTGGGGGATTGCTGGAATTTTTGTCTATTTGGGCCTAGCCTAATAGCAGTTTCAGAAATTCCTAATAAATCCTAGAGGCCCACGCAGCCCATTCGTGCAAGGCAAGAGGTGGAACGAAAGTTTAGTCCCACGTTTCTAGTTTAGAGGGAGTTGGACCTCTTTATAAGGGAGGTTCTTTCCCCACTTGTATGAGTATGAGAACAAGAGGGACATCCATGCGCGCTCCTCCTCCGCCGCCCGCCTCGCCTCGTCACGACGCGCTACGGGTTGCAGGAATGAACCGAGCCGATGTCTAAATTTTTGCCACGCCCTACGGGTATACGAAAGGTCACCCGGGAGCTGAAAAGTTTTTGCTGTAGTGGATATTGAATACGAATGCTGCACCCTTCGGCTGTTTCCTGTTCGTTTCGTCTCCCTCGTTCCCTTCAGCTCCCGGCACAGCCTCTCGCCTCCTTCTCTTGCGCCTATAAAAGGGAGGTCGCTCCTCTCAAAGAGACGCACCAGAACTACTTCTTCCTCTCGCCACCGGTTCCTGAGCACTTCGCTGCTGCTACGATCTTCCTCATCCCGGCTTGCGGCGTGCATCACAGGTCGGGACAGTAGGCCTCCGAAATCGCACCTCTTTGAGTCTTGTACGGGAGAAGGGTGATAAGGTTTTTGGGGAGCGCTCAGCGCGACTACTGACTTCTTCGTCACGGACGCCCCGGACTCCGACGACTACTTCCCCGACGACGACTACTTCCTCGATGTCGACAACCTCCTCGACGACATGGCTACCGAGGACACGGACCCCAGGTCCAGTGCTACTGTTGCTGCTGTTGTCCCGTACGTGTTCTTGTTTTTCCTGTTAGAGGTCATGCTTTATCTAGTATTTCTGTTAATATAATCATATGGTAGATTGCTCATATTTCCAACAACAAGAACGACATCCACCCTGCTAATGCAAGGCTCTTAACCCAAAACTCATCCCATGATCGACAAAGAGGGAGAAGCAGAAGAAGAACTCGAAAAGCAAACATACATCGCTCTTACGTCAAAGCATCGCTTTACCTGTACCTGCATCTGTTGTTATAGTAATCTTTCAGTCATGGGGACTCAGTAATCTCATTACCAAGGGTATCAAAACTAGCAAAGCTTAATGAGTATGGATTGGTTAAGTGGTGAGGTTGCAGCAATCATTAAGCATTTATATGTGACTAACTTACGAGTACAAGAATAAAAAGAGTAAACTACGCATAAACAGACGCAAATTAATATGACCAAAAAGTGATCCTGAACAACTACTTATGAGTCAAACATAACTCCACCATGTTTTATTCCCGAACTCTCTCGAAAAGAGACGACCACCGTTACGCACACAGGTGGTGTATATTACTTGGATTTAGTGTCAAGTTCTCTACAACCGGATATTATAAATTTTCAAGTCGCCACATAACCGTGGACACACCTTTTTGGAATATTTAACCCTGCAGAGGTGTTCCAAGTAGTCCATGATAAATTACCACAAGCATTCGATGGAAAAATCTCACATCGTATAACATGACGCTTACGATAAGGAATTCCGGTGGACAAGCCACTCGTCAAAGGTAAAACTAAACCAGCAAGACCTCCCGACATGTCGACGATACCGATAGGAGCCGTGTATCTCGTTCTCAGGACACGATAGATGAGCTGTGATGCCCGGATAATTAGGCTACAATAATCTCATGTTAATGGTGCCAAGTCATTGCAATTATTGTTGCTAAATCCCCCTTTGATTAAAACGCAATTCAAATTCAAATTCAAATTGCAAGTGTTCAAAATGTGGCAAATAATACATAGATAATATTAGTGAAGAAGCCAACCTAAGTGAAATTATTAAAAGGCCTCTAACCTATTTGAAATAGTGCCAACAACATTTAAAATTAACCGTTTCAATTTAAATATTTAGTTAACCACTGCAAATAAATCATAACTTTGTGCTAACTCAAATCCTTACCTAATAATTATGTGACTGGTTTAATCTATAAATTAAACGATTTGGTATTAAAATAAAAGGCTAGCCAGAAAAGAAACAAGTAACAGAAAAATAACAAGAAAAGGAACAAATAGGCACTGTGCATGTGGCCCAGCCATGGCAACAGTGCAGCCTGGCCCAGACCTACCGGCCTTTCCTTCCACCTCCCGCCAGCGCAGGAGGCAGAGAGCTCCTGTTCGCTGGTTCCTATTCGGCGCCTTAAGCGCCCGTTACAGGTGTTCTCGCAAACGGGCGCACACCCACCCTCCGTGCTGGGCCGGCCCATCTGCCTATGAGTTTCTTTTTTTTCAAAACGCCAAAAAGAGCCATGGCAACAGTGCAGCCTGGCCCAGGCCTACGGGCCTTTCCTTCCACCTCCCACCAGCGCAGGAGGCAGAGAGCTCCTGTCATTGGTTCCTATCAGCGCCTTAAGCGCCCGTTCTGTGTTCTCGCAAAACGGGCGACACCACCCTCCGTCTTTGGGCCGCCCATCCGCCTATCGGTTTTTTTTTTTCAAAACGCCAAAAGAGCGCTCATGTGTATCGAACCGAGGACGCCCCGTTCACAAGATTACGCAAAGAACCACTCGCTAATCAACCCCACGTGACGACTTTGCTCTATTCCCACGTTTTCTTCTTGCTAGTCTTCGTTTCCTTTTTCTTTTCCCCCTGTTTCGTATTTCTTTTTTCTTCCTCCAGGTTGTACAAACTTTCGGTCAATTCGTGATTTAATTTAAAATAGATGAACTTTTTCTCAAATTTGAACAAAATTTTATGAACTTTTTTCAAATACGATGAACTTTTTTCAAAATGATGAACTTTTTTCAAATTCGATGAACTTTATTTCAACTTCGATGAACTTTTTTCAAATTTGATGAACTTTTTCAAATTTTATGAACTTTTTTCATATCCGATGAACTTTTTTACAAATTCGATGAACTTTTTTTCTACATCTCGCAAAATAAATGAACTTTTGCTTCAGATTCGATAAACTTTTTTCAAATTCTATGAACTGTTTTCCAATTTGATGAACTTTTTTCAATTTGATGAACTCTTATTCAACTTTGATGAACTTTTTAAAAATCCAGTGAACTTTTTTTCAAAATCTATGAAGTTTTTCCCAATTTGATGAACTTTTCTTTAAATTTGATGGTCTTTTTTTAAAAATGGATGAAATTTTTTCACGAACTTTTTTCAAAATCGATGAACGTTTTTGAGTTTGTGAACTTCTCTTCAAAAATGACGAGTGTTTTCAAATTCACGACATTTTTCAGAATAATTCAAAAATTGAAGTGATATAACAGACGATATTATGCAAATAAATAGCGCGGCCATGCTATTCTACACTGTTGTCGCTGTTTAGTGTAACGAATGTCCCTTGGCTCTAGTGGTTAGCTAAACTCAGAGAAGAAGGCACCGACCAGAGTTCGAATCTAGGAAACACACTTTTTTTGCAATTTTCGACCTCGTGCGATCCTCCTTCATGGGCCGGCCCAACAAGGTGCGGCCGTGTGCGCCAGCGAGCTGTTCGGGCGCATAAGGCGCCCACGGATCCTATTTGGCGCCTTAAGCGCCCGATTTAGTTGATTTTACAATCGGGCGCATACCCCCGTGCCTTCCTTCGCTACTAACGGTCCCGGCCCATCCCCCCTTTAGTTATATGTTTATAAGGCAAAAAAGGGCGCTGGAGGAGAATCGAACCTGGGACCTTCAACATCGAGGAACGATGCAATTACCACTGCACTAGCCTCCCACTGTAATCTTTTACATATTTTTCCTGCCTTTATTCTGCTATCTTTCCTTTTTCCCTTTTTGCAAAGTTTATTTTTCAAAATTTTCAAATTCTTCTTTTCTTCATGTTTTTTTCTGCAAAATGGATGCACATTTTTTGTTCAAATTCAATGACCTTTTTCCATTTTTGATGAACTTTTTTCAAAGTCGACAAACTTTTTTTTCGAATTTGATGAACTTCTTTCAAATTTGATGAAATTTTTTCAAATCTGATGAATTTTTTTTAGAATTCGCTGAACTTTTTTCAAATTCGATGAACTTTTTTCAAATCGGATGAACTTTTTTTCAATTCTGGTGAACTTTTTTAAAATTCGATGAACATTTTTCAAAACCGATGAACTTTTTCAGAGTCGATGAACTTTTTTTTTGAATTTGATGAAAAAATTTCAAATCCGATGAACTTTTTTTAAAATTCGATGAACTTTTTTTCAATTTTGGTGAACTTTTTTCAAAACCGATGAACTTTTTTCAGTTTAAATGATTTTTTTAAAATTTAATGAACTTTTTGTCAAAATCGATGAACTATTTTTCTAAAAACTGTAGTACGTACTGTAGTAAACCGGTAATGTAGCAGTTTTTGGTGAGAGAAAGAAAATGATCGAGCTGGGACCAGCGATCGAGCGGGAGCCAACGAAGGGAAGCGAAGAGGGAGCGATGGTGTAATGGGCCAGCCCAGAAGGAGGCGCGCGCGGGCGCCACGATCGCTTGCTGGCGCTGAAGGCGCTGTCGAGGAGGACTCTAAGGCGCCGATGTTCGGCGCCTTATGCGCCCGAACAGCTCCCTGGCGCCTGAACGAGATGTCTACTGGGCCGGCCCAGGCGCCTCTGAGCGAACAAGTAGATCAACTACAAAAAAAAGAGGATACGTGTAGTTCGATTCGAACTGAGCACCTCACACATCGCATATCGTTGTATGAACCGCTGCACCATCAAACGAATTCTGTTCATATACTTCGTTCGCTTTCTTTTATCCTTTCTCCAGCTCGCAATGCCCCTGGTGTGGGGAAGCGTCCCAAACTAGTTTTTCCTCTTTTCCTGTAATGGTTTTATTTTCATTTTTTCCTTTCCCTTTTTCCTAAATACGTGAATTTTTCTAAAAAAATCAAAGGAAAACATTTTTATAAAAAAAGAAATGAACTTTTTCAAATTTGAAAAAAGTTCATTGGTTTTTTAAGTTCATCAAAATTTAAGAAAGTTCATCGAATCTTAAAAAAAGTTCATCGAATTTTAGCAAAGTTCATCAAATTTGAGAAAAGTTCATCGAATCTAAAAAAAAGTTCATCAAATTTTAGCAAAGTTCATCAAATTTGAGAAAAGTTCATCATAACTCGAAAAATTTCACCAAATCTGGAAAATAGTTCATCGATTTTTTGAAAAAAGTTCATCGAATTCGAAAAAAGTTCATCGAATTCAAAAAAACATCAAATTTGAAAAAAGTTCATTGACTTAAAAATGAGTCCATCAAAATTGGAAAAAGTTCATCGCGTTTGCAAAAAAGTTCACCGAATTAGAAAAAAGTTCACCCAATTTGAAGAAACGTTCACTACATTTGAAAAAAGTTCATCAAACTTGAAAAAATAGTTCATCAAATTTTTAAAAAAGTTCATCAAATTTGAAAAAAAGTTCATGAAATCCGGTGGACATTAAGAATTAGAAAAAGGGAAAAAAGAAAAAGAAAAAAGAAAAAGAAAAGAAGAAAGAAAAAGAAAATACGAAAGAAAAAGAAAAAAAGGAACAAAAGAAGTAAGAGAATTTACATGATCACAAAACGTTGAGTGGCTAGGTGGTTATCACGTGGCACTCTGAACCGCTAAGGCGCGGGTTCGAGTCCTCCCAGGTAGTCCTTTTTTGCATCAGTTTAGAAAGAAAGCAGGGAATTTGGGCTTTTTGCATCAGTTTAGAAAGAAAGCAGGGAATTTGGGCTTTTTGCATCAGTTTAGAAAGAAAGCAGGGAATTTGGGCCGGCCCGCGTCGCGAGGGGGGTATGCGCCCTGTACGATTAACACTGTATTGGGTTTGCATCAGTTTAGAAAGAAAGCAGGGAATTTGGGCTTTTTGCATCAGTTTAGAAAGAAAGCAGGGAATTTGGGCCGGCCCGCGTCGCGAGGGGGTATGCGCCCTGTACGATTAACACTGTATTGGGCGCTGAGGGCGCCGAATAGGAACCAGCCAGGAGGCAGAGGCACCATAGCTGCCCGTGCACAACATGCCGCACGTGGCGTGCATCTCGCGGTCCTGCCGCTAGGTTAAGAGCTGCCCCAAGCCTCCCCACTAAACGAACTCTATTCACCACTCCATCTCTCCCCCGCTCGTTTTCTTTCCCCCACAACCCGTAGCCGAAGCAACCCCGCCATGGCGTCGTCATTCGCCCGCTCCCCGTCACCCCCGAAGCATGTGGCTGTGCCCCTTGACTCCGCCCTCGCCCGCTCCCCGTCACCCCCGAAGCATGTGGCTGTGCCCCTTGACTCCGCCCTCGCCCGCTACTTCCTCTACTTTCAATCGTTGGAACTCGGCGCCACTATATCACCTGCATCGAGTCATCTTTCACCTTTGGCTGCCGCTCATCGCCGCTTCGATTTGTCGCCTCAAAGCCTTCCCCGAGCTTACTTTGCAGCTCTACAGGTTCGCGGTGAGGTCCCCGACTGATTCCCCTCGTTCCCAACTTCAATCCACCCCGTTAGGCTCCGCCCCGTGCTCGTTCGTGGCAACCATGGCCAGAGCCCGAGCTCCCGTGTACGTGCTCTGCTGCTGCGCTATTTGCTGTTGCTTGCTGCTCCTTCGCGCCGCCCGCACCCACCACCACAGCCGCCAACGTCCACCACCGCTCCGCGCGCCCGCCCGCCTTTGCTCGCCGGTGTCGGCCGAGCCGCCTCCGCGACGCGCTCCCTGGCCTTCCCGCCTCGGGACGCCGCTGGCCGCCGCCGCCGCCGCTGGACCGGGCCGCGCCCTGCTCCCCACGTGCCACTGCGGCTGCCGCTGAGGCCCCATTGCCGCTGCTGCCTTGCTGCCGCGGTCGTGGCCGGCCCCTGCCTCGAGCGAGCGCAGGCAAGCAGCTTCCCCCGGTCGTCTCTGTCTCTGCCAGATCTGGCTGGCTCTGGCTAACCGAGGATTAGTTTAGGACTAATTCCCCACTAATGGCCCACTGACATGTGGGGCCCCACCACTAATTAGCATAAATAATTCTTAAACTAAAATTAGTTTACCCTCTGACACTAACATGTAGGCCCCTTTTGACCATGTTGACCAGTCAACATTGACTGGTCAACTGCTGAGTGTACTAGCTTTTTTTTTTAACTTCAAACCTCGTTTATTTAATGATCCATCGAGGGGATCTCGTCCGAAACCGTCTGCAAAATAAAGTCTGGGGGCACATGCAGCCACTCCTTGCACAATTTATTTGAAACAGCATCCCTAGCTAACAAATGGGCTGCTTTATTAGCGTCGCGTCTAACCCACGAAATCTTCCAGGTCTCCCTCGAGGCAAGCAAGTGCTTAACCTCCTCCACTGTAGGCCCTAAATGAGAGAAGTCCTTCTCTTTGCATTGTAATTTGCCTACAATCTCCTTGCAATCCATCTCAATGTGTAACTTGGAGATGTTCATCTGCTGGGCCACCTGGGCCGCTCTCTTGCATGCGAGGAGCTCCATCCTCGCCGGATCATGCCCCGGTGGTAGGACCTGGCAAAACCCGCCGAGAAACGCGCCGTCGTGGTTTCTGAAGATCAGCCCTGCACCTCCAATATCACCCCCTTTCGACATGGCTACGTCAACATTTGCTTTTACCCATCCATCCTCTGGAGGTCTCCATCTGTCCTTTGCCACAGATGTTTTTTGCGTAGCTCTTCTCCCGTGAATCGCTTGCCACTCTCCCATAAGTTGAAAAACCCTTGTGGCTATCGTCTCGGCCTCCTCAATCCGCTTCCCATCTCGTGCACCATTTCTGGCGAGCCAGAGCGCATAAGCACCCTGAACCATTACCGCTCGCTCGTCGTCCGTTGCATCAGCGAACCACGACATCGCCATTTCGACAACGATTCTCGAGGCGTCTTTGATTCCGTGGGATCGCCACGGCACCCCAATTCGATCGCATTATCTTCCAGAACTTGGCCGAGTGATAGCAACCCCAAAACCTATGGTAATTTGTTTCTTCCCTCCCGCAAGCAACACAGAACACTCCCTGTTTTATCCTTCTCCGTAGCAATTCCGCTCCCACAGCTAGTCCGTTCCTAATCAGGCGCCACATGTGAATTTTTTACTTTGCCAGGTGCAATCGTATCCCATAAGCTCAGCCATGCTTTGTGGTCTGCCACTGATGAGGAGGATTCCGGTCGTCCGATTCTCATCCTCTTCTGGTTCATACGTAGGTGATACGCCGAGCGAACCGAGAAAATACCATTCTTGGTATAATTCCAAGCTTGGTAGTCCTGCACCCCCGGTCCCCCAATCGGAATTTGGCAAATTTCTTGGGCTTCATCTGGAGCAAACATCTCCTGTACCTTGATGGTGTCCCAAGAGGTCCCATCATCTGTAATCAAATCACTCACATGATTTACACCCTCGATATAGCTCTGGCCCAGTGGCCTCAGGCTACCACTCCTTGGGATCCAATTCTCATGCTCGATCCGGACCCTTGATCCGTCCCCGATGCGCCAGATCAGCCCGTCATTGAGTAAGTCGCGTCCATGCAGAATGCTACGGAAGGTATAAGATCCCCCCGAGGGGCATGTAGCATTCAAAATCGACCCATCTGGGTAGTAGCGCGCTTTCAAAACCCGTCCATAGAGCGAGTCAGGTACCTGAAACAGGCGCCACGCAGCCTTAGCAAGCATCGCCTGGTTGAATGCCTCAGGGTCCCTGAACCCTAGGCCTCCTTCACGCTTGCGCATACACATTTTTTCCCACGCAATCCAATGCACCTTCTTATGACCATCAGCTTCACCCCACCAGAAGTTTGACGAAATTGTTGACAGGTTCCCGCACATTTTCTTAGTGAGTTGGAAGCAACTCATGGTAAAAATTGGTGTGGATTGTAATCCGGACTTAACCAAGACTTCTCTAGCCATTTTTGATAATCCTTGCCCCTTCCACCCAGATACTTTCCCTTTTGCACTATCCTTTACATATTTGAAAGTTCCATCCTTAGCCCTCCCCACCACCGTAGGGAGACCCAAGTATCTTTCACTCAACGCCTCCTCTGTTATTCCAAGCACTTGTTTGAGCTCATTCTTTTCCTCATCCGGTGTGTCTTTGCCAAAAAATATAGCTGACTTTTGGAGATCGCGGTGGTCGTCCGCCTGATGCTTGGGGCGCCCTGCGTCGTCCCCCCATTCCCGAGGCATGGGTGGTGAGGGGAGCGGCGAGAGAGGCTGGCGCCCGGCGAGGGGGGTCATGACAGGACGGCAGCCGGGGGGGGGCGAGGCGGGAGGTCTTTGGGGTGGGAGCTGGGGCGAGGAAACCCACCGTGCCAAATGGATCGCCTAAATGGGCCCACAGTGCCACGGGCGAGAATGGGCAAAGGGGCCCATCCGCTCGCTTAGTCGGCCCACCCCAACCGCTTGGCCGGTCGCCTAAGGGTCGCACTCAAGAACCGCCGCCCCGAGAGGGGGCAGATTCGTGGGCCGCCCAAGATCATCGCGACCAAGCGACCGCCTGAGGTGACCAAGCGGGCGCTAGGAGTTCCCGAGCACCACTGCGTGGCCGGCCGCGAGGCGCACGGGCGGCGAGGGGAGGCGGGCGGAGGTGCGGCGTGGGGATGGGGTCCGCGAACCCGGGTGGGAAGGAAGGGCCGGAAGGGTCCGACAGGGAGCGAGCCAAGGGTCGCGGAGTCGGGCCGGCCGATGCCGAGAGGCGGAGCAGGGAGGCCCGCCACGGACGGGGCTTCAGAGGCGAGAGCCGGGCCCCGGTCAACGTGGCCAAGAACTCCCCACTGCAACATGACGCCGCTGGGCAGCCCGACCCAAAGGTCACTTGCATCTCCCAAGCCAGGAGGCGGCCGGAGGAAGACGCCGGCGCCGACCGACCCACGGCGGTCAACTCCCACTGGGAGAAAGGCCACCGACGAGGTCAGTGGCGGCGGCATGGGCCTTGGGGGACCCGATCCCAAGACACGACGGGCGGCCGGGCGGCCACGCTGTCGACCTCGGCGATGTCGGCCCACAAAGAGCCTTGGCGAGCGGGGGGGAGGGCCGAGGAGGGGGCGACGCCGCGGGGGGGGGCTCGAGGGCGGGACGGAGGAGGGGGCTGCCAGGCAGCCACGGCGCCGGCGCCGCCGGGGGCGTCGCTAGTCGCCAGAGCACCCATCAGGACAAGATACAATTCCAAAGTAAGGCGCAGAGAAATTGCCCTATCATCTACAACTTACTTTCAGTATCTAGACTTGCTGATTTCGGTTTCAATGTTCTATTTACTGAAGTAGATTGCCAAGTGTTTCGTCGAGATAATCATAAAATGGTCTTTATCGGTGTGCGTAGAGGTGATCTATACATTGTTGATTTCACTAAAAGGGCTCAACCTAAAACTTGCTTCATTGCTAAATCCTCAAAAGGTTGGCTATGGCATAGATGACTAGGTCATGTTGGTATGCGAAACCTTGACAAGCTTATTGAAGGAAATCATATCCTTGGAGTTAATGATGTCATATTTGATAAGGATAGACTTTGCAGTGCTTGTCAGGCAGGTAAACAGGTTGGAGGAAGGCATCCCGTGAAGAACATCATGACTACAAGGAGGCCACTCAAGCTACTTCACATGGATCTCTTTGGTCCCAACTCTTATAAGAGTCTTGGTGGAAATTCTTTTGGTCTAGTTATAGTTGATGATTTTTCAAGATTTACGTGGGTGTTCTTTCTCGATGATAACTCGCAGGTCCAAAAGATCTTCAAAAACTTCGCTAGGAAGGCCCAAAATCAATTTGAAGTGAAGATCAAGAAGGTTCACAGCGACAATGGAACAGAGTTCAAGAACGCAAATGTGGACACCTTTCTTGATGAAGAAGGGATTTCACACGAGTTCTCGGCTACGTACACACCTCAACAAAACGGAGTTGTTGAGAGGAAGAACCGGACGCTCATCGAAATGGCGAGAACGATGCTTGATGAGTACAAGACGCCGAAGCACTTTTGGGCAGAAGCGGTTGAGACAGCTTGTCATGCAACAAATCGCTTGTATCTTCACAAGCTACTCAAGACGGCATACGAAGTTCCTCACGGTAACAAACCCCAAGTTGGATACTTTCGAGTATTCGCCCAAAGTGCTACATTCTTGATAAGCATCGTCGCTCTAAATTTGCTCCTAAGTCTCACGAAGGTTTCCTACTAGGTTATGGCTCAAACTCTCACACTTACCGTGTCTACAAAAATTTCACCCGAAAGGTTGAAGAGACGGTAGATGTGAAGTTTGATGAATCTAACGGCTCACAAGTAGAGCAATTGCCAATTGATGTAGGAGACAAAGATCCTTTGGAAGCAATTCAAGACTTGTCTATTGGCAAGGTTCGTCCAACGGAGGTGAAGGAGAGTACCTCGTCCGTCCAAGTGGAAGCTTCAACTTCACAACAAGGTGAACCAAGAGTTGATATGGAAGCATCCACAAGTGGGACACACCAAGATGAAGAAAACGAGGAAGTGAATGAAGATGACCGTCAACAACCTCCTTCTCCACCACGACAAGAGAACGACGACGCCAATAATGAAGAAGGCCAAGAAGAAGAACAAGATGAAGGAGATGTTCAACGAAGACCCAAGCAAAAGCTTTCACGAGTTCAAGCAAGAATTGCTAAAGATCATCCCGTCGAGCAAATCTACAATGACATTCAAACCGGGAGAATCACTCGCGCTAAAACTCGTTTAGCTAACTTTTGTGAAAACTATTCTTTCATCTCTAGCATTGAACCTATGAAGGTTGAAGAAGCATTGGAAGATCCGGATTGGATAAATGCTATGCATGAAGAGCTACATAACTTTGAGAGGAACCAAGTTTGGACATTGGTTGAGAAGCCCGACAAAAACCACAATGTCATCGGTACCAAATGGGTGTTTCGCAACAAGCAAGATGAAGATGGACAAGTAGTTCGCAACAAAGCACGTCTCATCGCCCAAGGCTACACACAAGTCGAAGGTATGGACTATGGTGAGACTTACGCCCCCGTTGCTAGACTTAAGTCCATTCACATCTTACTTGCCTATGCTAATCATCATGATATCACCTTGTACCAAATGGACATTAAAAGTGCTTTTCTAAATGGTGAAATAGAGGAGGAATTTTATGTTAAGCAACCTCCCGGCTTTGTCAATCCTACGAAACCCAATCATGTTTACAAACTTCACAAAGCTCTTTATGGTCTTAAACAAGCTCCTAGAGCTTGGTATAAACGCTTGACCAAGTTTCTTATTGAAAAAGACTTTGAAATTGGGAAAATTGATTCTACTCTTTTTACTAAAAGGGTTAATGGAGAACTATTTGTGTGCCAAATTTATGTTGATGATATCATATTTGGTTCAACTAACCCTCATTTTAGTGAAAAGTTTGGGAAGCCAATGTCGGAGAAGTTTGAGATGTCTATGATGAGTGAACTCAAATTCTTCCTTGGCTGCAAATCAAGCAAACTAAGGAAGGTACCTTTGTTTCTCAAAGGAAGTACACCAAGGACTTATTCAAGAAGTTCAATATGCAAGAATACAAAGGTATGTCTACACCTATGCCTACTAGTGGACATAATGACTTAACCAAAGGTGGAACCGGTTGATCAAAAGGTTTATCGCTCTATGATCAGTTCATTGTTATATCTATGTGCTTCACGTCCCGATATCATGCTAAGTGTGTGCATGTGTGCACGATATCAAGATGCTCCTAAGGAATGTCATCTTAAGGCCGTGAAAAGGATAGTGAGATACTTAATCCATACACCAAACTTTGGCATTTGGTATCCTAAGAGAGCCTCTTTTGATCTTGTTGGCTATTCCGACTCGGACTATGCCGGAGACAAGGTTGATAGAAAGTCCACTTCGTGTACTTGTCAATTTCTTGGTAGATCTCTTGTGTCTTGGTCCTCCAAGAAACAAAACTCGGTATCCTTATCCACCGCTGAAGCTGAATATATTGCCGCTGGTTCATGTTGTGCTCAATTACTTTGGATGACCCAAACTCTATGGGATATATGTGAGACATGTTCCATTGCTTTGTGACAATGAAAGTGCTATCAAAATTGGTCATAATCCTGTGCAACATTCTCGAACTAAGCATATTGAAGTTCGTCATCATTTCATTCGAGATCATGTTGCTAAGGGTGACATTGATCTTAAGCATGTTCGCACCGAAAAGCAATTAGCGGATATATTCACTAAACCTCTTGATGAGAAAGTGTTTTGCAGGTTAAGAGGAGAATTGAACATCATTGATGCTTCGAACTTGGAGTAGAAACTCTATTGGATACATGCAAGACATTAGCTTATGACTAATCCTTGATATCTCTCTTATGATGAAAATCTTATGTCTTGGATATATTTGTATCTTGCATGTTATCTAACTCTTGTAGGTACTTGGTGGAATCCAACTCCCTGAGATTCTAATCTACTCATATCTTGAGCAATCTCTACATCACCAAGTCTCTACACAATGATGGTTGAAGTCAAGGAAGCACGAAACCACTCAAACATATCCTTTGACGAATTCTATGTTGAGCTTCATGATTGTCATTCTTGGATACACAAGTGCTCTTCCTTGCAAGAACTAACCCATGTAGGAAGATGGACTAAAATTCCAAGTGGTACTCCAAACTCTTGATGAGCTACATCAACCTTGAGCAACCCACACAAGTTCAACTACATGGACTACACCACCAACCAAGGTATATTGTTCCATCTTAGAGAGGCTTTACTTCAAGTCATGAGCTAAAGCAACTCGACAAGATGTGAATACATCAAGATGCTTAAACGAAAAATGGCAACCCCATTTTGAGCTTAAACGATGAGTATGACCTATGATCAAGTGATCTCACTTGACTCCTAAGTCAATATACTCTAACATAGGTGACTTTGTTGCCGACCATCTCTAGATGAAGTTCTCTTGTGTTCTTTTCTGTGTTTTTGCATTTGTCTCATGCATATTCGTTTCCCCTTTTCAATAAAAAAAACCTTCATCTAGATTTCTTTCTCTGTTTGCTCTGCATTTTCTGCATTCCAATTCATTGCACATCCTTTAGTAAATTCCTTGCAAATCTTTGTGAGATCTTACTAGTCTAGTGAGCTGAGGTGACAATTATTTTTTCTGCGATGAACTCGGTTTCACCGATTAGTTATTTTCGGCCCAACCAAATCCCTTCGGTACGACCGAAACATACCACTCGGTGCCACCGATCTCATAACAGGAAGAACAGTTTGCCACATAATTCTGTGTTTCTTCTAATCCAGCTCCACTCAATGAATCTTGTCCTCTACAAGCATCATATTTTTATCATTGCTTTGTCTCTGTCTCAAGGACCAAACCCATTCGACAGATTCCAGAAGATCCTTCTTGGAAATTGATGTCAAAGGGGGAGAGAGAGAACATCAAAGCTTATCATTTGAAGATAGAGATAGCATCAAAGTTTATCACCTTCACCTTCTTAAGGGGGAGAGAGACCTTCTAGGGGGAGAGACCCTCAAAAGGAGAGAGAGATCTCCAGGGGGATAGGATACTTAAGTAGAAAGTCAAGGATCCCAGATGCTTGGTGTTCAAGAGGAGAGATGTTCACATGTCTTCTTGAGGGGAGAGACATGTTCATATGATCTATTGTGCTTATTTGCATTAGCATACATTAGCTCTGAACATTAGCTCTGATCATCTTTCATATCTTTCAGCTCTGATTTTCTGTTCCCTATCTTCTCCCAATATCCCATGTTAGATTCAGGGGGAGCAAGACATCTAAGGGAAAGAGATCATTTAAATTCATTGCATATCTTTACTCTTGGGGACATGTCAAATTCATGTGGTACTTAGTACTCACTCTCTACATGTCATCCCAGTCTTGGTATTCTCGTGGTTTCTTTTGTTTGCTATGGCTAGTAGATGCATCTATGTTATCTAACTTTGTTTACGCAGGTTCATTCCATCCTAAGCCAACTCAAGACCACAAGGTAAGTATATGCATCACAATCATGTGTATGAAGAATTCTTGCTGATGTACATATTGTTTGCAAGAAGGAGTCATGAGCATGAAGGTATTATCTTCAACATTCTTTGCTCTGATGCATATGGCCAAGATACATGTAACACATTGCCTTCTCTATCATGTTTATGCTCTCACATGCTTCTATGTTCCATATTCACATGACTACATACATGTAGGGGGAGCCTATGTTTGTTACATGTCCTTCCAAAGCTTTACTTGCTACTCTTCATATCTTTATCTAAAGCTTTGATGTATGTTGTCATCAATTACCAAAAGGGGGGAGATTGAAAGCACAAGTGCTCCCTAGGTGGTTTTGGTAATTAATGTCAACATATCTCTTGTTGGACTAACACTTTATCTAGCATGTTTCAGATAAGTTCAACAATGGAGTGGCATGGACTAAAGGATTTGGGAACTCCTTAAAAATGCTAAGGACAAAGGATTGGCTCAAGCTTCAAGATCAAGACTCTTCATTTTACATTTTAGTGGTCCAAGATCACATTGAGTCTATAGGAAAAGCCAATACTATCAAGGAGGGACTTAATGAGCCTCTTGCTTCATGTGCATTGTGATAACTGATATGCTCCAAAACCCTCAACTACTTTCCCACTTCCACAAATGATCTAAACCCAAAGCCAAAATCGGTCACACCGATTCTTCCTATCCGGCGCCACCGATTCCAAAGGTCATAGCCACTGCCACAAACCCTAAGCAAATTGGTCTTACTGATAGGGATCTCGGTCTCACCGAGATGGGATTGTAATCTCTCTGTGCATGTACATTATCAAAATCGGTCTCACCGAGTTTGAGCAATCGGTACTACCGAGATTACAATGCAAACTCTCTGGAAAACTTATTACCAAAATCGGTCTCACCGAGTTTGAGTAATCGGTCCCACCGAGTTTGCCTGACCAACTCTCTGGAAAGCTTATTACCAAATTGGTCTCATCGAGTTTGTGTAATCGGTCTTACCGAGATTACGTTATGCCCTAACCCTAACCGAATCGGTCTCACCGAGATGCATGTCAGTCCCACCGAAAATCACTAACGGTCACTAGGTTTACTAAATTGGTCCGACCGAGTTTAACGATTCGGTCCCACCGAGTTTGGTAAATTGTGTGTAACGGTTAGATTTTGTGTGGAGGCTATATATACCCCTCCACCTCCTCTTCATTCGTGGAGAGAGCCATCAGAACGAACCTACACTTCCAAAGATACATTTTCTCGAGAGAGAACTACCTACTCATGTGTTGAGACCAAGATATTCCATTCCTACCATATGAATCTTGATCTCTAGCCTTCCCCAAGTTGCTTTCCACTCAAATCTTCTTTCCACCAGATCCAAAACCTATGAGAGAGATTTGAGTGTTGGGGAGACTATCATTTGAAGCACAAGAGGAAGGAGTTCATCATCAACACACCATTTGTTACTTCTTGGAGAGTGGTGTCTCCTAGATTGGCTAGGTGTCACTTGGGAGCCTCCAACAAGATTGTGGAGTTGAACCAAGGAGTTTGTAAGGGCAAGGAGATCGCCTACTTCATGAAGATCTAACGCTAGTGAGGCAAGTCCTTCGTGGGCGACGGCCATGGTGGGATAGACAAGGTTGCTTCTTCATGGACCCTTCGTGGGTGGAGCCTCCATGGACTCAGGCAATTGCTACTCCTTCGTGGGTTGAAGTCTCCATCAACGTGGATGTACGATAGCACCACCCATCGGAACCACGCCAAAAACATCCGTGTTCCAATTACGCTTGAATCCTCCAAACCCTTCCCTTTACTTTCTTGCAAGTTGCATGCTTTACTTTCCGCTGCTCATATACTCTTTGCATGCTTGCTTGATATGTATTGTGAATGTTGAAATTGTGCCTAAACTCCACTTAAACTTAAAGAACCTTAAAAACTGCAACTTTGGTACTTAGTGTCTAATCACCCCCCCTCTAGACACCTCTTCTCAAGGTCCTACAGCTGCACCACCTTACGCCTGCCTCCATTCTGCACATCGCGGGCTTCGTGGCCCTTTGCAAGCTGTTCCTGGGCGTCGAGGCTCATTTTGCGCTGTGGAAGAGATTATTCGCTTTGTACCCGCTTCACGAGGAGTCAATATATCAAGTGGGCGGAGCGAACTATGGCGATCGCCGGACCGGATATCTATCCGAACCCAAGAAGGTGTCCAAGACCGGCCTTCGTAATGGTTTTATATAGAAGACGCCCGCTACCAGATCCAGTCCGGATCGGCCTCCCGGAGTTCAGTAATGCTCCTCTGAATAAACGCCTAAGTTGGCGTCCGCGGAGCCCTCAACGGGAGAATGACAGGGACGTCCAGTACGTGATGGGCCGAATAAGACTATTGACCCATTCCGGATTGACCATGATTGGGGTCATGGCCACATGCATTATTCGGGGGGTGCAGCCGCTCCAGTATAGGGGCCACCCCATGTGGGATTTCAACGGGGAGGATGATGCCACCCGTCATGGCCGTAAGGGGCCGGGATCGGTCGCTGATCTGGTGAAGATCTTGTCTGCCCTGTACAAAGGGAAAAGGAGGATTTTCTCCATGTCAGTCCACTGAACGGGTTTTCTATGAACAATCCTCGAAGCTAGGTAAGCGGACATTTCCTTTTGCCTATCCGATCCACATTCCCATGGTTAAGTATCTCATTTTTTGATTTCGACGCAAGAACTGCGCCGGGCTGTAGAGGATGTACATTGCCTGCCTCCACAACCTGAGGATCCGGAACGGTCCCTCGATCCGGCCTCCGAGGAGGATCCGGACATAAAGGTGGAGCTGATCGACGGGGTGTTTCACCAACTTAGCATCGACAATGCTTTGGTCGCCATTACGGCCGACTACCCCAGAATATTTCCAGCTTCCTGTAATCGTGGACCAAGTCCCGATACCATGGCCCATCCGTGCTTATTTCGATCACCGTGATACCAATGGTGTTCCACAGAGGTGCCCTTGAGGCGGAAGCCGAGCCATGGCGGCCGCCAACAAGGCAGCTCGCCCAATGGCGGAAAAGAAGTGTGGTGCAGATCAAGATGTCGCGGCAACGGTATGGCGCGCCACCGTATTTCAAGGAAAGATTCCTGGAAGGCATACTAACGCTCGTGATTTTTTCAGGAGAAAGAGCGCTCGCCGGACTATGTCCGGAGAGGTTGCTAATCGAAGGCCCGCCACCTGTGCTCCAACACCAGGTCCGGAGGGGAGGCGAACACAAGGCGTCAGGTCGGATGCTCCTCCAACGGAGGATGTCGACAGGTTGTCCACCACCAGATCTGAGGTGGAGAGTGCTATGAACCACAGCGCCACCGACAATCTTCGTGGACGATGTTTCTCCCAAGAGGCATTGAATGCCTTTAATTCGAGATGCGATCTCGCGTGCAGCCAAGATGGTCTAGCCAGAGCCACGGAGCAGTATGTGAAAGACATACGGGTGAGGAATTTTGATAGTTGTATATGCCAGTAGCCCCCGAGACTTAAAATAGTTATAATCATTGTTCAAGAATTCGTCCGATTAATCAGTTAACGGGCCAGTTAACTGCTACTCATAGGGTGACCGAATCGAATAACACATATTCATCGTGTTAACTTGGCAAGCCTATTAATTGGCCAGTTAGACCGATTAATCAGTTGTTAGGCCGATTAATCGCTGCTGACCCATTAACTTCTGAGCAAACAAAGCCTAATTGGTTTTCTTGTAACCCCTCCCATCCCCCTCTCGCTCCTCAATAGCTACCGATCGACCAAACAGTAGCACATTTTGGTATATTACAAAGTTGAGAGCATGAGAGTATGGTATAATATATAAAAAAACTAGATTATATGTTGGCAATTCCTATTTAATCTACCGATTAACGGTCAATTGATTAATCCAGTTAATAGGCCGATTCACCGATTAATCACTACTCCAAACCTGACCAAGCAGCTACCAGTTACCGATTTCTTGAACAATGGTTAGAATAACTGATTTAAGGATCATTTGTTATGCAGGACCTTACGGAAAAGAATACCCACCTGTCCCAGGAGCTTCAAGAGTGCAAGGCCCAACTTGAGGCCGCACTAGCCGCCATAGGGGGAGCCACAGAGACCCCCTCCGGTAATATATACTTCGAAAGATAAGTAGTTTGTGAAGTGCGGCGTGTGTATAAGTCCGACAATAATATCAGAAATGGCGCGGACTAGATCCGGACAAGCAACAGCTACTACGCCAGACTAAAGGCCGTGTCGGTGTCAAAACCGCGGATCTCGGTAGGGGGTCCCAACTATGCGCCTAGGCGGATGGTAACAGAGACTAGGGACACGATGTTTTACCTGTGTTCGCCCTCTCGATGGAGGTAAAACCCCACGCCCCGCTTGATTAATATTGATGATATGGGTAGTACAAGAGTGGATCTACCACGAGATCAAGGAGGCTAAACCCTAAAGCTAGCCTATGGTATGATTGTTGTAATGTATGTTGTCCTACGGACTAAAGCCCTCCGATTTATATAGACACCGGAGGAGGCTAGGGTTACACAGAGTCGGTTACAATGGTAGGAGATCTACATATCCAGACGCCAAGCTTGCCTTCCACGCCAAGGAAAGTCCCATCCGGACACGGACGGAGTCTTCAATCTTGTATCTTCATAGTCTTGGAGTCCGCGGACGATGATAGTCCGTTGTCCGGACACCCCTAGTCCAGACTCCTCAAGAGTCCCCGAACCAAGCTTCAATGACGATAAGTCCGCGCAAGATAATGTTCGGCATTGCAAGGCGGGTTCCTCCCTTGAATAATCCAGAGAAGATCATGAACACCAGATAGTGTCCGCTCGCAAAATAAATTCCACATTCCATCGTAGAGAGAATAAAATGTACACCCACCAATCTGCCGACGTATTATGCGGCATGACATCACACCGCTACCAAGCCTTTGTTTAAATTGTTTTTACTATACCACCTCAAGACGCTTAGCTAAGCGGTTTCTTGGCACGCCTTGTCGGAGCAGATCGTGTTCCCTTATTCCGGATTCTCATCAATACGTGTGGGTAACCCAACCGCGTCTGCCGCCACGCCTCCTCTCAAGGTGAATCCTAAACGGTCACGGGACGGCCCTTGGTATTTTTCCCCTTTATAAGAGGACCAAGGCTCGTTCTTTTTCTTCAATCTCGCATCGAATCTCCTTCTTGCTCCCAGTTCTAACACCTAGGGCCTCAGATTCGAGCGCTTCGGATTCTCAACCATGTCCGGCTCCGACCTCCAGGGCCGGTGGATGCCCACCTCCGTCACGGAGAAGGACATATTGAAGTTACGTGAGGCCAAGTACCTGGCCTACGAGATTTCGCACAGGTTGCCTGTCCAAGGGCAGGCCGTGCCCGCCCCCGAGCCCGGCGAATACGTTGTCTTCGTGTCCCACCTCCGTCGGGGTTTAGGCTTCCCGACGGACCCCTTCGTGAGAGGGCTCATGTTCTACTACGGGCTGGATTTTCACGATTTGGCTCCGGAGTCCATCCTCCAAATCTCCGCATTCATCATCATTTGCGAAGCCTTCCTCTTCGTCACTCCCCACTTCGGCCTGTGGCTGAAAACCTTTAAGGTGGAGCCGAAGATAATCGGGGGGCGTCAAGCGGAGTGTGGCGGGGCGGCCATAAGCAGAAAGGCCAATGCCCCGTGGCCCGAGGGTTCCTTCCAGGAGGAACTCGGACTGTGGCAGCAGGAGTGGTTCTATATCACCGCTCCGAAGGGCAGAAAGAAAAATCCGCCGCCTTCATTCCGCACAGGACCTCCATGCCAGCTGAAGTCGTGGGTGAACCAAGGGCTCAATTGGGGGCCGTCCGAAGACGTGCCCTTGTTGCAGGGCCGGATTCGAGACCTCCAGGCGAGGGAGATCAATCTGGTCGTGGTGATGCAGGTTATGCTAATAAGGCATCTTCGCCTCGCAAACGCCGCCCTCTCCGCTCGTGGGAGTTCAACCCGAGGGACCTCGGATTCTCCAACACTTCATGGGTGCGACACCCGTGGAGATGTACAAGTTGTTCTTCGGACCGCAGGTGGCGTGTCCGGAATTGGCCGAGGACGTAGGCCTAAGCCGCAATCGCCCGGATACTCAGGTAAATAGCTCAGAGTCCGGACGTTCTGTTTATCTATTTTTCTAGAGTTCGCCTCCTGACCCATTACTCTTCACAGGAGTGGGTGGCGCGATCGAGGCTGATAAGGTGTCCGGCCCCCCTCCCAGAGACCGCACTGGAGCCCGTGCTGGTCAGAATGTTGGAGATCGCACCCATGGAAGGGAGCGATGGGGAAAATAGAGGAGCTATTAATTTGCCCAAAGGGGCGTCTGAAGAGGGGGGAATCAAAAACCCCTCCTTCCAGGGGGAGAAGAGGACTGCCTCCGAGGATCCGGAGGCCAAAGCCCCTAAACGGGGGAAGAGATCTTCCCCGGGGGGTCCGGCGTCCGGGGAGAATCCGGACGCACAATCATCGCCAAAGAATCAGCCCTCCAGCAAGCCGTGAGTATGAAAAGGGGATTTCATTAGTAAGAAAATACCTTCATTTGTGCTTCTGTGGGTAACCGAAATTTTTATCCTGCAGTTCGGATTTGCAGCCTTCTCAGATGAGTTCGTCTTCGGGGGACCTTCTTCCGGAGATGATGGAGAGCGAAACGCCTCCGTCTGCTGCGCTGTCGAGATAAAGGCGACGAGCTCAAGTATCGCCACGGAGGGTATCCCGAACCGGAGGGGCCGGAGAGTTCGGCGCCTACCGTATCCGCGGGAGAATCAAGAATCTGCTTGAGAGGGCGCCCATCTCGAGAAGATCACCGTCGCTGATGCGCATGGTGATTGGAAGGATTTCGTCCGCCGAGAGCGGATTGCGTAATGCCGCTATGAGTTTGCTGGCGGGATTTGAGGTACGCGAAAATGACGCACCTTCTATTTTTTGACAATTTTGCACATAAAAGTGTGACCTGTATAGATAGTAGCCCCTGAGACTCGGTAGGTTGTCGAAAACGACAGCGTGCCGAGGATCGAAATCGCAAGTAATGAATGTCGCCGTTCCTATGCAGGTGGCGGATAGTCCGAGGGCTAGCCGGACTAGTGGGGTTGCCGAGTTAATGCGGCAACTTGACGCGGCGGATGCGGACATCGCACTTGTCAACCGACGACTTGACAAGTCGCAAGGTAAATGATTTCTCCACAGTCGCTTTATTAAGGGGGTCAAAGCGCTCCTCTGATAAATTAAATGTTGTTACACAGACGGTGCTGCTGCTGTGGAGAGCCTTCGGGCCGAACTTGCTCAAGCTAAGGAGCAAGCCCGAAGGAGTGACGCGGCTGCCTCGAGGGCGGCCGAGGAGTTGAAAGCCGAAAGGGCTGCACACTGCCTAAGCAGGGAAGAGGTGGCCGAATTGGCCGTAAAAGTAAAAGATGCTGCCGACCGCATTGAGGCTCTTGAAAAGGAGTGCTTATCGGAGCGGGAAGACTTGAGGAAGGCCACCGCCGAGGCCAAAGATGCCCGCTCTGCAATGCGGGCCATGAGGGAGGAGCTGCGCCAGGCCGGAGATATCGTGGCTGGCAAGCCTCATCTGCTGCGTCGCCGGTTTATGGATCAAAAGTATGCTCAATTTGCTCGGCTGTGGAGTCCGGAGGATCCGTATATGGACTTAGTGGCAAGTACGGCTGATGCTGTTGAGCACTTCCGGAGCCAGAAGGATCACAAGATGGAAGAGCTATTTTGGTCTCAATTCCATAGTCCGGATCGCTCACTTCCGTTGACCGACCGGTTGGCCAAATGGGCCGAGCTAAATAGATTGTCTGGACTTGCCATGACTGACATCGTGGCTCATGTTTGGCCAGAGAGGCCCAAGGCGACGAGCTACTTCGGCTTACTGCAGCAATTCCTTGGAGCGGTGCCGCATATCAAGGAGATGAAGCAGTCGACCTGCATCGAGGGCGCGCGGATGGCTCTTGCCCGTGTGAAGACACATTGGACAGAGATGGATGCTACCGCTGTTGCCTCCCAGGGTTCGGATGAAAGCCGGCTCCCCGCCGAGCACTATTTTGGGGAAGTTATGCGTGGCGCTCGTGTAATAGAGTCGCAGTGCTCAAAAAATGTCACGTTCAAATGAACGTTTTAGCTTGTAAAATGATGATTAAGCTATAACTGCTTTTTATACTAGTGCGTCCCAAGTAGTAAAACTTCTCCTAAGCGGCCGTTTACGTATACATTTGTATAACCTAAAAGATTGCAGTCTTCGGCTTCAGCTCCCATGCACAAGGTGCGGGGGTGTTCGCAAAAATAGCGCGTGTTCACACTTAATCTGACGTCTCGGTCCTGTTTAGGAGGTGGTAGCATAGCAAACGAGGCAATCCGGACTATAATGCTTTATCACTTTCACTTAGCCAGTGGAGTTCGAGGGTGGGGCTACGATATAGCCCCTGAGGGCACCACACTTCTCCGATTTCGGGGCGCGTGTGTGCCTGACCGGGAAACGGTCCTTCGTCAAAGCGGGGAATTCTAAACATTCCGGTAGTCGATCGAGTGGTTGACCGATCTCTTGCTATATCATGATGATCGGTTTTCGCTTTCATCGAGGTGCTCGCCAATGAACTGGGGCACAATCGCAGAGTTCTCCCGGTGCGCGTTAGCCGATGATACGGAACATAAGGCAGCAAAACACAGGAGCGAGGCAAACCCAACATTTGACCAAAGACATGATTCGAGCTGATGCATATAATGCCTAATCTCGAGACGCCGAACACTCCCTAAGGTGTTCGGTCTTTATGATAATGGGCAGAATAACGCCCTAAGCCCCTAGTGTCCGTGCACGGCATGGTCTTCGACACGGCCGATGCTAAACGTCCAGTTCGCATTGGTTATAGGAGGAAACCAAGGAGAATAGCAACAAGAGACAGTAAAAAAGGTTTACGCAGGTCTTAATCAAAAGAATCTCGCAAGCGGGTCCCTACCGCACGTCTGCGCTGTGTCTCCGCGCAGCCGTTATCTTGGACGGGTATGCACGTTGTTCATCTGTAAAAAGAGAGGAAAGTTTAGTTTGAAAATGATTCGTGCGAAAAAAAGGTATGTGTGAAAGAAAAAATATAAACAAGCAAAGCGGGTTTGAATGAACCAGCTGTTGAGTAGCGCGCAGCCCCTTGTGAAGGGGTGTGCGGCTAGGGAGCCCCTAGCCTCATCGATGCGGACTCGTTTATCCGTGTCCGGGTCTTTGTGTGACCAAGATCGAGATGATGCCACGCGGACCGGCATCTTGAGTGTAAGAGACGCAGAATGTGGTATGGCGTTGAAACGACAAAAGCCTTTCGCCCCAAGAGTGCTTGATATCCACTTTTAAATGGGACGATATGAAAATTAGCTTTTCGGCGAAGGTTGTTCGTTGTCGAACACGACTTCTAGTAATAGGGAGCTGTGCACTTGGCATTAGGGCTGGCGTCACTCCTTTGAAGGAAGTGCGGCTGTGTCGAATTTTGGTAGGGTCTATCCCCATCTTGCGGATTGTGTTTGAATACAAGCAGTTTAAGTCGCTGCCTCCGTCCATTAGGACTTTGTTAAATTGTAATCCGTCGATTATGGGATTCAATATTAGGGCAGTCCGTCCCGCGTTTCGAACGCTTTTGGAATAGTCCAGGTGGTCGAAAGTGATTGGTTTTGATATCCAATTTCTATGGTCTCATTGGTTGGACCGCGGCGAGGCTCTTTTAGGAAGTGCCGCACTATTTTTCCGTATTATCACTTGAAGTGAGTTTACTGCTTTGGCCTCTTGTGGGAAAGTCTTTTGTTTTCCGGTGCTCTGCTGGTGGGGTTTTATCATCTTCGCTTGACGCGTCGAGCCCCTTGTGTTCGGCGTTTAGTCGTCCGGACTGTTTGAAAACCCAACAATCCCTGTTGGTGTGGTTTGCAGGCCTTCCGGGGGTACTGTGGATTTGACATATCCGACCCAAAATCTTGTTTATGTTGGACAACTCATCGCTGTCATCCTTAAGAGGCGGTGTTTTGTTGTTTGGCCGCGAGCTTTTGAATCCGGCGTTGACTGCCGTCCTCTTTGGGCTTTTCTCTTTATTCCGACGCTGCTCTTTTCTGCGCCGTGATTTTCCGTTCCATCCCTTATCTCGGATGTACTTGGGTCGCTGGTGCTGCATCTTGCTAGCCAGCGATCCTCTCCCGCACAGAAGCTGGTCATGAGGCTTGTTAGTGCGGACATTGTCCTCGGTTTCTCTTGGCCGAGGTGCACGGCAAGCCATTTGTCTCGACATTGTGTTTAAAAGCTGCTAAGGCTTGGCGTCGAGACAATGACTATTTGGTTCTTTTGGTGAGAAACCTGTTCCTGCATTTCCGCTACGACTCTCCGGGCTGTTGAGTTATATGACTTAGATCATCTCAAGGTCGGAGGGCGGACATAAGTCCCTTGAAAATTTGCTCTAAACGTCCTCGAGCTCTTCCCAACTTCCAACATGTTTTCGGGAGGCTTTTAAGCCAATGACGGGCTGTCCTTTGAGCTTGAGGGTAGGTATTTTATGGCGTGGAGATCATCTCCTCCGCCATGTGTATATGTAGTATATAATCTTCTATCCAGACTTTAGGGTCTATTGTTCCATCATAGGCCTCTATGTTTATGGGTTTAAATCCTGCTGGGAATTCATGGTCCAGCACCTCATTGGTGAAACATAGTGGGTGTCTTGGCCCAGATTTGGGTGTGCCGCTATCTTCGGACACTTGACATGTTGCCTTGCTTCCTGGGGCCTTCTTCTTTGGCCCGTAGATGGACCTGGCTGGGCCATCTGTCCTTCCAATTTCATTGGTTGGTTTATGTGTTGCGCCGCTTTCAGAATTTGGCCTGTCATCCGGCCGTCTATCCAACAAGGCAGCCTTTTTATTTTTTGACTGTGGGGGCTGTATGGCCTCGTTGTCGAATTCTGGTAGCAGCTTGCGCTTCGGGTAGCTCTTTGGTTGGTGGCCATTGCCGTATTTATCCGCGGTTTTGAGCACTTTGCCCCACCTCATTCTGAGTGTGTCTTCCACTGTTTTGAGCTTCCGCTTTTCCTTTTTCAAGCTTCTTGCAGTGTTGACGAGTCTTTTCCGAAGGTTTTTACCTTCTGGCGGCGTGTCCGGCGTGAGATCGTCCGAACCGTCGTTTTCGCCGGGCCTGGACTGATTATCTGACTCGTCCTGTTCGAACGGTTGCTTATCTGCGTGCTCGTCGTCCACTTTTGTGCCCTGCTGTATTGCGGGGTCCATAGGAGCGTTGTTGTTGTCGAGGCGGGACTTAGGGCGGCGTCTGCGCCGCCGTTTTGGTTGTTTATCGGCTGGGTTATCTTCTGCCGCGGCCCGTTGGTCCTCGTTATCGCTCTCTTTGGGGTATCCACCATGTATATGTCATATGCCGAGGTGGTCCTCCCGTGCCCTATAGGTGTTGGTTCCTGTTCGTCTCCGGCAGCGTCGTCCGTAGCGTCGATGTCTTCGGAGTCGTAGTCTAGCATGTCGGTTAGATCATCGACAGTGGTTACAAAGTGGGTGGTGGGTGGGCTCTGAATTTCTTCGTGCTCAGATCTCAACCATCCCGCCATAGTCCGCCAGGCTCTCCGATAACGAGAGATGCTTTAGTGAATTTAGAATGTCGCCAAAAGGCGAATATTGGAAGATGTCCGCGGCGGTGAATTCCATAACCGGCGCCCAATCCGAATCGGTTGGTAGGGGCGTGGGAGGTTCGGAGTCCGGCAAGGAGTCCGGCACCTCGGAATCACGAAGTTTTGCGAGGACAAGATCGCTCGCTCCATCGCCGTGGAAGTTGAAGCCCCCGAGGCGGTGTCTATCCACCGATCCTCTATCCGCGCAATCGGCTCCGGACTAATGGCCGGAGCGGATTCATGTGCGGCCACCAAGGCACTGTTCGGCGGCAGAGCTAGATCATGCCCATCGCAATAGTGCGCGCGCTTGGCTGTGGCTCGGTCCGTCAAGATCAAGTCTCCGTGGACATCGGCCGTGAAGTTTAGGCTTCGAATCGACCGACAGCCAGGGCCGTAGCTGATCCGCTCCAGATGGCTGCTTAATTAGCCATGAGCGAAGCCGCCCGAATCTGAAGATCTGTCCGGGAGAAAAGTCTCACCCGACAGCGTCGTTGGTTGAAGATGCCATCGGGCCTATCGGTGACGGCTACGCAGGAACTCTCAATGAAAGCAGCAATGTTGGTGTCAAACCGCGGATCTCGGGCGGGGGTCCCGAGCTGTGCGTCTAGGCGGATGGTAACAGGAGACTAGGGACACAATGTTTTAGCTGTGTTCGGGCCCTCTCGATGGAGGTAAAACCCCACGCCCCGCTTGATTAATATTGATGATATGGGTAGTACAAGAGTGGATCTACCACGAGATCGAGGAGGCTAAACCCTAAAGCTAGCCTATGGTATGATTGTTGTAATGTATGTTGTCCTCACGGATTAAAGCCCTCCGGTTTATATAGACACCGGAGGAGGCTAGGGTTACACAGAGTCGGTTACAATGGTAGGAGATCTACATATCCAGATCGCCAAGCTTGCCTTCCACGCTAAGGAAAGTCCCATCCGGACACGGGATGGAGTCTTCAATCTTGTATCTTCGTAGTCTTGGAGTCCATGGACGATGATAGTCCGCTGTCGGGCACCCCTAGTCCAGACTCCTCACCAAGTAGAAGGTGCTTACAAGGGTGCGGCAAGAGAAAAATAACCTCCAAGATTCCAACACCCAGCTGGGCGAGGAACTATAAGATGTTCGGGCCCAGCTGTCTGACTCTGTGAAGGAGAATCGGTGGCTTCGTCGCGGCATTTATAGTAAGTGCTTGAGCGAACTTTTGAAAAGAAGAGTTCGGCGAGGAAGTCGATTAACAGAAATATGTCTGTAGGTATGCTCACAGGTCGTCCCGCGGAGGAAATGCCCAGTTCAACGGGTGACCTACTTCCCGAGCTGCTGCAACTGCACGAACGAGTTCGGCAGGTGATGAGTGGAGTCGCCCAGGCCTTGTGGTCATCCATGTCTCTACCCGAAGGTCTTGGAGAGCTTGCGGAGAAGCTTCAGGGAGCATGACGGCGCTTCCGGCTATGGAAGATATCGGCCTGCCATCAAGGCGCTAGGGAGGCCTGGGCCATGGTGAAGACACGATATGCGAAGGCTGACCCAAACCACATGGTCGAGGTCGGACCTGTGGGGCCCGATGGGAAGGAGATCCCTGTGAGCTTAGTGTATGGCCAAGTAGAGTTGGCCGAAAAGTATTCCCAGCGGGACTGTAAACTAGACAGTCTATTAGATGGTATCAAAGAGGAATACAATCAGTCAGTTTGACTATGTAATTTAAAATGACATGTAAAATGCCTTCTACTCGGATTGTAGATCATTTGTCGTAGCGGACCTTTTCGCTTCAACCTCGGGACCCGACAGTCCGGATTGTGTCCGAATACCCTCGCGGTTATATAAAAAAATGGGGCATGCGTGGAGACCAGGCGTAGGGGTCATTAGTGCTTTATCAGACAAGTGCCCAACTAGTTATGTTATATTACATGGTTAGTAAGAAACATCTTCCAGGGAGAATAGTTCCGTTAGGGGTTCCTTTCCCTGGGAGGCATGCCTTAAAGTGCATGTCCGGACTGCAAAAAAGGCAGGAAAGCATCCGGGGGCAGATAAATAAATAGGTAAGAAATCATCTTTTAATTCACCGACCGAATATTCCCTTAAGAATGCTAGCTTTCGGCTTCACCCAGTCTGAGGTACACATCCGGCTGACCCGATAGTAACAATCGCAGAGGTGCTCCCTTTACCCCCTAGCCGAACAATCGGGAACGTAGGGGTAAGCACAGGAGCCATGCAACCTAGCTTGGCCAAAACTTAAGTCATATCGATGCATATAATGGTGAATAAAAGGTACATGCGGAAGTGTGACACATGTGTTGGGCATAAAGCCCGTATAAATAAGCTTCATTAAAGAAGCCCCTGTGTATAATGAGTGCGAGTAGCACGTCAAGTGTAAAGTAACAATGCGCAGGCGATCCTCCAAAGGCTTGTGAGAAAAAAAGGGGGGGAGAAGGAGAGAAATAAAAGACAGTTAAAGTATAAAATATGGACGGGGGAAGGAGACAAACTCAGAGTCCGGCGCTAGGCGTAGAATCTTCGGAGATGGGTTGCGTTCCATGGGTTCAGCTCGAGTCAGTTATCCGATGCATCTCGCAGACGGTACGCTCCACCGGTCAGGACTTGGTCGATGATAAAGGGACCTTCCCATTGGGCTTGAGTTTGTCCTTTTTCTTGTCCGGCAAGCGTAGAACTAACTCGCCAACGTTGTAAGTTTTGGCCCGTACTGCTCTGCTTTGATATCTTCGAGCTTGCTGTTGATAGAATGTGGAATGAGCTTTTGCCACGTCGTGCTCCTCCTCTAAGGCGTCCAAACTGTCCTGTCGCTCCAGCTCAGCTTCTCTTTCTTCGTACATGCGCACGCGAGGTGAGTCATGAATTATGTCGCAGGGCAAAACTGCCTCTGCGCCGTATACCATAAAAAATGGTGTGAATCCGGTCGTGCGATTTGGCGTGGTCTGCAGCCCCCCAGAGTACGGAGTCGAGCTCCTCTACCCAATGCGTGTTAGATTCTTCAAGGGACCGCACTAGTCTGGGTTTGATGCCGCTCATGATTAGACCATTTGCTCGTTCCACTTGACCGTTAGTTTGAGGGTGATAGACTGAAGCATAGTCGAGCTTGATGCCCATGTTTTTGCACCAGAGTTTAACCTCGTCGGCCGTGAAGTTCGTGCCGTTATCAGTGATGATGCTATGGGGGACGCCGTAATGGTGTACTATCCCCAATATGAAGTCTATCACGGGTCCGGATTCGGCCGTCTTAACTGGCTTGGCCTCTATCCATTTGGTGAATTTATCCACCATGACCAATAGGTATTTTTGCTTGTGGGTTCCTCCTTTAAGGGGTCCAACCATGTCAATTCCCCAGACCGTGAACGGCCAGGTGATGGGTATAGTTTTGAGGGCGGTGGGTGGCACGTGGCTTTGATTAGCAAAGAGCTGGCAACCGACACATCGTTGGACTAAGTCCTGTGCATCTACCCGGGCCGTCGGCCAATAAAATCCTATACGGAAGGCCTTGCCTACAAGGGCCCAGGCTGCAGCGTGGTGCCCGTCGAGTCCGGCATGAATTTCAGCCATCAGATTTCGCCCTTCCTCTTCGGAGATACACCTTTGAAGGACTTCGGTTGTGCTTTTCTTATAAAGCTCTCTGTCGGTGTCAAAACCGGCGGATCTCGGGTAGGGGGTCCCGAACTGTGCGCCTAGGCGGATGGTAACAGGAGACAAGGGACACGATGTTTTACCTAGGTTCGGGCCCTCTCGATGGAGGTAAAACCCTACGTCCTGCTTGATTAATATTGATGATATGGGTAGTACAAGAGTGGATCTACCACGAGATCAAGGAGGCTAAACCCTAAAGCTAGCCTATGGTATGATTGTTGTAATGTATGTTGTGTCCTACGGACTAAAGCCCTCCGGTTTATATAGACACCGGAGGAGGCTAGGGTTACACAGTAGTCGGTTACAATGGTAGGAGATCTACATATCCGATTGCCAAGCTTGCCTTCCACGCCAAGGAAAGTCCCATCCGGACACGGACGGAGTCTTCAATCTTGTATCTTCGTAGTCTTGGAGTCCGCGGACGATGATAGTCCGCTGTCCGGACACCCCTAGTCCAGACTCCTCAATAGCCCTGAACCAAGCTTCAATGACGAGAAGTCCGGCGCGCATAATGTTCGGCATTGCAAGGCGGGTTCCTCCCTTGAATAATCCAGAGAAGATCATGAACACCGGGATAGTGTCCGGCTCTGCAAAATAAATTCCACATTCCACCGTAGAGAGAATAAATGTACACAAGTCCAATCTACTGACGTATTATGCGGCATGACATCACACCGCCGCCCAAGCCTTTATTTAAATCGTTTTTATTATACCAGCTCAAGACGCTTAGCGAGGCGGTTTCTTGGCACGCCCCGTCAAGCGAGATCTTGTTCCCCTTATTCCGGATTCTCATCAATACGCGCGGGTAACCCAACCGTGCCTGCCGCCACGCCTCCTCTATCGAAGGTGAATCCCGAACGGTCATGGAGACGACTCTTGGTATTTTTCCCCTTTATAAGAGGACCAAGGCTCGTTTCTTTTCTTCAATCTCGCATCGAATCTCCTCCTTGCTCCCAGTTCCAGCACCCAAAGCCCCAGATTCGAGCGCTTCGGATTCTCAACCATGTCCGGCTCGACCTCCAAGGTCGGTGGATGCCCTCCTCCGTCACGGAGGAGGACGTGTTAAAGCTGCGTGAGGCCAAGTACCTGTCCTACGAGATTTCGCACAGGTTGCCTGCCCAAGGGCAGGCCGTGCCCGCTCCCGAGCCCGGTGAGTACGTTGTCTTCGTTTCCCACCTCCGTCGGGGTTTAGGCTTCCCGACGGACCCCTTTGTGAGAGGGCTCATGTTCTACTACGGGCTGGATTTTGACAACTTGGCTCCGGAGTCCATCCTCCATATCTCCGCATTCATTATCGTCTGCGAAGCCTTCCTCCGCGTCACTCCCCACTTTGGCATGTGGCTGAAGACCTTTAATGTGGAGCCGAAGATGATCGGGGGGGCGTCAAGCGGAGTGCGGCGGGGCGGCCATAAGCAGAAGGGCCGATGCCCCGTGGCCCGAGGGTTCCTTCCAAGAGGAGCTCGGACTGTGGCAGCAGGAGTGGTTCTATATCACCGCTCTGAAGGGCAGCAAGCAAAAGCCACCGCCTTCATTCCGCCCGGGACCTCCACGCCAACTGATGTCGTGGGTCAACCAAGGGCTCAATTGGGGGCCGTCCGAAGACGTTCCCTCATTGCAGGGCCGGATTCGAGACCTCCAGGCGAGGGAGATCAATCTGGTCGTGGTGATGCAGGTTATGCTAATCAGGCGTCTTCTGCCCTGCAAACGCCATCCTCTCCATTTATGGGAGTTCAATCCGGAGGGACCTCGAATTATCCAACACTTCATGGGTGCGACACCCGTGGAGATGTACAAGTTGTTCTTCGGACCGCAAGTAGCATGTCCGGAATTGACCAAGGACGCAGGCCTAAGCTGCAATCGCCCGGATACTCAGGTAAAAAGCTCAGAGTTCGGACGTTCTGTTTATCTGCTTTTCTAGAGTTCGCCTCCTGACCCATTACTTCTCATCAGGAGTGGGTAGCGCGATCGAAGCTGATAAGGTGTCCGGCTCCCCTCCCAGAGACCGCACTGGAGCTCATGCTGGTCAGAATGTTGGAGGTCGCGCCCGTAGAAGGGAGCAATGGGGAAGATAGAGGAGCTATTATTCCGCCCAAAGGGGCGTCTGAAGAGGGGGGGGATCAAAAACCCCTCCTTCCGGGGGGAGAAGAGGACCGCCTC
Source organism: Aegilops speltoides (assembly GCA_021437245.1). NCBI lineage: Eukaryota > Viridiplantae > Streptophyta > Magnoliopsida > Poales > Poaceae > Aegilops > Aegilops speltoides. The sequence goes on from CM038141.1 coordinate 260,300,778, forward strand.
CGAAGATCCAGAGGCCAAAGCCCCTAAACGGGAGAAGATATCTTCACCGGGGGGTCCGGCGTCCGGGGAGAACCCGGACGTATAATCGTCTTTGAAGGATCAGCCCTCCAGCGAGCCGTGAGTAGGAAAAGGGGAGTTCATTAATAAGAAAATACCTCCATTTGTGCTTCTGTGGATAACGAAGTTTTGCTTACTGATTCGGATTTGCGGACTTCTCGAGATGAGTTCGTCTTGGGATCTTCGTCCGGAGATGATGGAGAGCTAAACGCCCGATCTATTGCGGCCGCCGGATAGGGCGACGAGCCTCAAGTATCATCACGGAGGGTGTCCACGAGTCGGAGGGGCCGGAGAGTTCGGGCGCCCACTAGTATCCGCCGGAGAATCAAGAATCTGCTTGAGAGGGCGTCCATCTCAGAAGATCACCGCGCTTTGATGCGTATGGTGATTGGAAGGATTTCGTCCGCCGAGAGCGGATTGCATAATGCCGCCAGGAGCTTGCTGGCGGGATTTGAGGTACGCAAGAATGACGCACATTTTTTGACAGTTTTGCACATAAAAGTGCGCCCTGTATAGATAGTAGCCCCTGAGACTCGGTAGGTTGTCGAAAGCGACAGCGTGCCGAGGATCAAAATCTCAAGTAATGAATGTCGCCATTCCTATGCAGGTGGCGGATAGTCCGAGGGCTAGCCGGACTAGTGGAGTTGCCGAGTTAATGCGGCAACTTGATGTGGCGGATGCGGACATCGCACTTGTCAACCGGCGACTTGACGAGTCGCAAGGTAAATGAATTCTCCACAGTTGCTTATTTAAGGGGGTCAAAGCCCGCCTCTGATAATGTATATGCTGTGATACAGACGGTGCTGCTGCTGTGGAGAGCCTTCGGGCCGAACTTGCTCAAGCTAAGGAGCAAGCCCGAAGGAGTGATGCGGCTGCCTCGAGGGCGGCTGAGGAGTTGAAAGCCGAAAAGGCTGCACACTGCCTAAGCAGGGAAAAGGTGGCCGAATTGGCTGTGAAATTAAAAGATGCTGCCGACGGCAATGAGGCTCGTGAAAAGGAGCGCTTATCGGAGCAGGAAGACCTGGAGAAGGCCACCGCCGAGGCCAAGGATGCCCGTTCTGCAATGCGGGCTATGAAGGAGGAGCTGCGCCAGGCCGGAGATATTGTGGCTGGCAAGCCTTTTCGCTAAGGCCGTCGCCGGTTTCTGGATCAAAAGTATGCTCAACTTAGCCAGCTGTGGGGTCCGGAGGATCCATATATGGACTTAGCGGCAAGTGCGGCTGATGCTTTTGAGCACTTCCGGAGCCAGAAGGATCACAAGACGGAAGAGCTATTTTGGTCTCAATTCCATAGTCCGGATCGTTCACTTCCGTTGACCGATCGGTTGGCCGAATGGGCCGAGCTAAATAGATTGTCCGGACTTGCCATGACTGACATCGTGGCTCATGTCTGGCCAGAGAGGCCCAAGGCGACGAGCTATTTTGGCTTGTTGCAGCAATTTCTTGGAGCGGTGCCGCATATCAAGGAGATGAAGCGGCTGGCCTGCATCGAAGGCGCGCGGATGGCTCTTGCCCGTGTGAAGACACATTGGACAGAGATGGATGCCACCACTATTGCCGCCCAGGGTTCGGACGAAAGCCGGTTACCCACCGAGCACTATTTTGGGGAAGTTATGCGTGGCGCTCGTGTAATAGAGTCGCAGTGCTCAAAAAATGTTACGTTCAAATGAACGTTTTATCTTGTAAAACGATGATTATGCTATAACTGCTTTTTATACTTGTGCGTCCCAAGTAGTAAAATATCTCCTATGCGGCCGTACGTATACATTTGTATAACCCGAAAGATTGCATCTTGACTCAGCCCCCACGCACAAGGTGCGGGGTGTTATAAAAATAGCGTTTTCACACTTAATCCGGACGTCTCGGTCTGTTAAGGAGGTGGTAGCGTAGCAAATGAGGCAATCCGGACTATAATGCTTTATCACTTTCACTTAGCCGTGGAGTTCGAGGTGGGGCTATGATATAGCCCTTGGGGCACCGCGCTTCTCCGAGTTTAGGGGCGTGTGTGCTCGACCGAAACGGTCCTTCGTCAAAGCGGAATTCTAAACATTCCGGTAGTCGATCGAGTGGTTGACCAGCTCTCACTATATCATGATGATCGCTTTTTGGCTTTCTCATCGAGGTGCTCGCCAAATTAACTGGGGCACAATCGCGAGAGTTCTCCGGTGCGCGTTAGCCGATGATACTGAACGAAGGCAGCAAAACATAGGAGCCAGGCAAACCCAACATTTGACCAAAGACATGATTCGAGCTGATGCATATAATGTCTAACTCGAGACGCCGAACACTCCCTAAGGTGTTCGGTCTTTATAATAATGTGCAGAACAATGCCCTAAGCCCCTAGTGTCCAGGTACGGGCGTGGTCCTCCGACGCGCCGATGCCAAAACGTCAGGCTCCGCTTTGGTTATAAGAAGAAACCAAGGGAGAATAACAACAAGAGACAGTAAAAAGGTTTACGCAGGTCTTAATCTGAAAAGAATCTCGCGACGGGTCCCTCTGCGCACGCTGTGTCTCCGTTGCAGCCGTTATCCTCGACGGTGTGCACGTTGTTCATCTCAGAAAAGAGAGGAACTTAGTTTGAAAAGAACTCGTGCGAAAAAAGTATATGTGAAAGAAGAAATATAAATAAGTAAAGCGGGGTGCATGCGAACTCGTTGTTTTAGCTTGCAGCCCTTGTGAAGGATGTGCGGCTAGGGAGCCCCTAGCCTACTTATGCGGACTCGTCTATCCATGCCGGGGTCTTTAAGTGACCCTCAAGATGAAATGATGCCACGTGGACGGGCATCTTGAGTGTAAGAGACGCGTAATGTGGTATGGCGTTGAAACGACGAAAGCCTCTCGCCCCAAGAGTGCTTGATATCCACTTTTAAATGCGATAATATGAAAGATTAGTTTTTAGCGTCGAAAGTTGTTCGGTGATCCAAGACAACTTCTAGTAATAGGGAGCTGTGCACTTGGCGTAAGGGCTCGCATCACTCCTTTAAAGGAAGTGCGGCTGTGTCGAATTTTAGTAAGGTCTATCCCCAACTTGCGGATTGTGTTTGGATACTGAGAGGTTTAAGTCCGCCTCCATCCATCAGGACTTGTGTAAATTTCAGTCCGTCGATTGTAGGATCCAATATCAGGGCAGTCCGTCCTGCATTTCGAACGCTTCTGGAATAATCCAGGTGGTCGAAAGTGATTGGTTTTGATGTCCAGTCTCTATGTTCCGCTGGGTTGGACCGTGCGAGAACCATTTTAACGGAAGCCGCACTGTTTTTCCGTATTATCACATGAAGTGAATTTACTGCTTTAACCTCTTGTGGCAAAGTTTTCTGTTTTCCGGTGCTCTGCTGGTGGGGTTTATCGTCTTCGCTTGACGCGTCGAGCCCCTTGTGTTCGGCGTTTAGTCGGCCGGACTGTTTGAAAACCCAACAATCTCGATGGGTGTGGTTTGCGTGCCTTCCGGGTCTTGTGGATTTGACATATCCGACCCAAAATCTTGTTTAAGTTGGATAGCTCGTCGCTGTCATCCTTAAGAGGCGGTGTTTTGTTGTTTGGCCGCAAGCTTTTGAATCCGGCGTTGACTGCCGTGCTCTTTGTGCTTTTCTCTTTATTCCAGCGCTGCTCTTTTCTGTGCCGTGATTTTCCGTTTCCATCTCTTATCTCGGATGTACTTGGGTCGCTGGTGCTGCATCTTGCTAGCCAGCTATCCTCTCCCGCACAGAAGCGGGTCATCAGGCTTGTTAGCGCGGACATTGTCCTCGGTTTCTCTTGGCCGAGGTGTCTGGCGAGCCACTCGTCTCGGACGTTGTGTTTAAAAGCTGCTAAGGCTTCGGCGTCCGGACAGTCGACTATTTGGTTCTTTTTGGTGAGGAACCTGTTCTGAATTCTTGCGTTGACTCTCCGGGCTGTTGAGTTATATGACTTAGATCATCTCGCATCGGAGGGCGGACATAAGTCCCTTGAAAATTTGCTCTAAACGCGTCCTCGAGCTCTTCCCAACTTCCAAGTGTTTTTCGGGAGGCTTTTAAGCCAATGACGGGCTGGCCCTTTGAGCTTGAGGGGTAGGTATTTTATGGCGTGGAGATCATCTCCTCTGGCCATGTGTATGTGTAGTATATAATCTTCTATCCAGACTCCATGGTCTGTTGTTCCATCGTAGGACTCTATGTTTATGGGTTTAAATCCTGCTGGGAATTCATGGTCCAACACCTCGTTGGTGAAACATAGTGGGTGTGCGGCGCCCTGTATTTGGGTGTGCCACTATCTTGGACACTTGACGTGTTGCATTGCTTCTCGGGCCTTCTTCTTTGGCCCGTAAATGGACTGGCTGGGCCATCTATCTTTCCGAGTTCATTAGTCGGTTTATGTGCTTGGCGCCGCTTTGAATTTGGCCTTTCATCCGCCGTCTATCCAACCAGGCAGCCTCTTTATTTTTTGATTGTGAGGGCTCTATGGCCTCCTCGTCAATTTCGCAGCAACTTGCGCCGGGTAGCTCTTTGATTGGTGGCCATTGCCGATTTATCCGCGGTTTTGAGCACTTTGCTCCACATCATTCTGAGTGTGTCTTCCGCTGTTTTGAGCTTCCGTTTTTCCTTCTGCAAGCTTCTTGCGGTGTTGAAGAGTCTTTTCCGAAGGTTTTTACTCTCCGGCGGCGTGTCCGGTGTGAGATCGTCCGGACTATGTTTTCCGCCGGGCCCGGACTGATTGTCTGACTCGTCTTGTTCGGACGGTTGCTTGTCGTCGTCCAATGGTTTGCCCTGCTGTATTGCTGGGTCATTAGGAGCGCTATCGTTGTCGAGGCGGGACTTAGGGCGGCGTCTGCGTCGCCGTTTTCGTTGTTTGTCGGCAGGATTATCTTCTGCCGCGCCCTGTTGGTCCTCGTAGTTGCTTCCGTTTTGGGTGTCCACCATGTATACGTCGTATGACGAGGTGGTCCTTACGCGCTTTATAGGCGCTGGTTCTTGTTCGTCTTCGGCATCGTCGTCCATGGCATCGATGTCTTCAGAGTCGTAGTCTAGCATATCGGTAAGATCATCGACAGTGGCTACAAAGTGGGTGGTGGGTGGGCTCTGAATTCCTTCGTCGTCTGCATCCCAACCATCCTGGCCATAGTCCGGCCAGGACTCTCCCGATTACGAGAGATGCTTTAGCGAATATAGGATGTCGCCGAAGGGCGAGTGTTGGAAGATGTCCGTGGCGGTGAATTCCATAACCGGCGCCCAATCCGATTCGATTGGTAGGGACGGGAGGTCCGAGTCCGCAAGGGGTCCGGCACCTCGGAATCACGAGTTCCGCGAGGGACAAGATTAGTGTTCGGCTCCGTCGCCGTGGAAGTTGAAGCCCCTGAGGTGGCGTCCATCCACCGGTCCTCGATCTGGGCGATCGGCTCCGGACTAAGGGCCGAAGCGGATTCGTGTGCGGCCACCAAGGCACTGTTCGGCGGCAGAGCTAGATCATGCCCATCGCAATAAAGGCGGCGCGCGGCTTTGGCTCGAGCCCGTCGAAGATCAAGTCCCGCGGCGTCGGCTGTGAAGTTTAGGCTTCGAACCCGACGATGGCTGGGGCGTAGCATTCGATCTGCTCCAGATGGCCAAGTGAATTAGCCCGCAGTGCGAAGCCGCCGAATACAAAGATCTGTCCGGGGAGAAAAGTCTCACCCTGGACAGCGTTGTTGATTAGAGATGCCATCGAGCCTATCGGTGGCGACACGAGGAACTCTCAATGAAAGCACCAATGTCGGTGTCAAACCGGCGGATCTCGGTATGGGGTCCCAAAGCGTGCGCCTAGGCGGATGGTAACAGGAGACGAGGGACACGATGTTTTACCTAGGTTCGGGCCCTCTCGATGGAGGTAAAACCCTATGTCCTGCTTGATTAATATTGATGATATGGGTAGTACAAGAGTGGATCTACCACGAGATCAAGGAGGCTAAACCCTAAAGCTAGCCTATGGTATGATTGTTGTAATGTATGTTGTGTCCTACGGACTAAAGCCCTCCGGTTTATATAGACACCGGAGGAGGCTAGGGTTACACAGAGTCGGTTACAATGGTAGGAGATCTACATATCCGTATTGCCAAGCTTGCCTTCCACGCCAAGGAAAGTCCCATCCGGACACGGGACAGAGTCTTCAATCTTGTATCTTCGTAGTCTTGGAGTCCGGCGGACGATGATAGTCCAGCTGTCCGGACACCCCCTAGTCTAGGACTCCCTCACCCTCATGGACCTTATAGGCTTTAGATCGCCGTACTATGCAGCGGGCCTCGTTTTGGTCCTCAGGAAGTTCCTGCCTAGTTAAGTAGGCTAGGAATGGCTCGGTCCACAGGGAAATAACTGCCATTATTTCGTGTGCTGAAGGTGTTATTTCGTTGGCAGAACCACCGATTGTGTCAGAATGTTCGGTGTTGGGCGGTGCGGTTGGGTCCGGATTGTTGTTTCCGGACTCCCCTTCCCATAGTACGGATGGCTTGAAAAGCCGCTCCAGGAAGATGTTGGGAGGGACGGCATCGCGCTTTGCACCGATGCGTGCCAATACGTCCGCCGCCTGGTTATTATCCCGGGCTATATGGTGAAATTCGAGCCCTTCAAACCGAGCTGACATTTTTAAGACGCCGTTACGGTAAGCTGCCATTTTCAGATCCTTGGCATCAAAGTCTCCATTTATTTGGGATATTGTGAGGTTTGAATCCCCGCGGACCTCTAGGCGCCGAATGCCCATGGAGACTGCCATCCGGAGACCATGTAGAAGGGCCTCGTATTCGGCTGCGTTGTTGGAGTCCGTGTACATTATCTGGAGTACGTATTGGACTGTGTCTCCGGTTGGGGACGTTAGGACGACGCCAGCCCCCAGGCGGGCCAACATTTTGGAGCCATCGAAGTGCATGATCCAATTGGAATATGCGCCGCACTCTTTAGGCAGTTCGGCTTCAGTCCATTCGGCGATGAAGTCAGCCAAAACTTGCGACTTGATAGCTCGCCGTGGCTTATAAGTTATGTCGAATGGGAGGAGCTCGATGGCCCATTTTGCAATCCGGCCAGTCGCGTCGCGGTTGTTTATAATGTCATTAACGGGTACTTCGGAGGCTACTGTTATCGAACACTCTTGAAAGTAGTGTCGCAGCTTCCGGGATGCCATGAACAACGCGTATGCTATCTTTTGATAATGTGGGTACCGGGACTTGCATGGAGGTAGGACAATGGACACGTAGTAAACTGGTTTTTGAAGAGGGAACTTGTGTCCGTCCATTTCTCGTTCGATGACGAGCACCGCGCTTACAACTTGATGTGTTGCCGCGATATATAATAACATCGGTTCGCCCAAATTGGGCGCGGCCAGGACCGGATTTGTTGCCAATATGGCTTTGATTTCTTCGAGTCCAGCCGTGGTGGCATCCGTCCACTCGAAATGTTCGGTGCGCCGGAGGAGGCGATAAAGGGGTAATGCCTTTTCTCCTAAGCGGGAGATAAAGCGGCTTAGAGCCGCCACGCATCCAGTCAATTTTTGTATTTGCTTGAGGTCTTTTGGGATATCCAATTGTGACAGAGCTCGGATCTTGGCTGGGTTTGCTTCTATTCCTCTACCGGATACAATGAAGCCCAAGAGCTTTCCGGTGATGCCAAAACGCATTTTCCGGGTTGAGCTTAATGTCGTATGTTCAGAGATTGTCGAATGTGAGCCTCAAGTCGTCTACTAGAGTTTCGACATGCTTGGATTTGACGACCACATCGTCTACGTATGCCTCCACTGTTTTGCCGATCTGATTTGCCAGACATGTCTGAATCATGCGCTGATATGTTGCGCCGGCGTTTTTGAACCCGAAGGGCATTGTGTTGAAGCAGAATGGTCCATATGGAGTGATGAATGCCGTTACGGCTTGGTCTGGCTCTGCCATCTTGATTTGGTGGTAGCCGGAGTATGCGTCGAGGAAGCACAATGAATCGTGCCCTGCGGTAGCGTTGATGATTTGATCGATGCGGGGGAGGGGGAATGGATCCTTTGGGCAAGCCTTGTTAAGGTTTTTGAAGTCAACACATAGGCGCCAGGATTTATCCTTCTTTGGTACCATCACCAGGTTTGCTAGCCAGTCCGGATGTTTTATATCTCTGATGAATCCAGCTTCCAATAGTTTGGCTAGCTCCTCTCCCATTGCCTGTCTCTTGGGTTCGGAAAATCGCCGAAGAGCTTGTTTGACTGGCTTAAATCCTTTTAGGATATTTAGGCTGTGCTCGGCCAGCCGGCGTGGGATTCCTGGCATGTCTGAAGGGTGCCAGGAAAAAATGTCCCAATTTTCCCGTAGGAATTCTCGTAGTGTGGCGTCTACATTAGGGTTTAACTATGCCCCGATGGAGGCCGTCTTTGTAGGGTCCGTTGGATGGACTTGGAATTTGACTATTTCGTCTGCTGGTTTAGAAGAGGTGGATTGGATCTCTTATCGAGTATCACATCGTCCCTGTTCACCGTGGAGCGCAGTGCAGTGAGTTCTTCGGCCACTAGTGCTTCGGATAGTGCCTCGAGGGCTAGTGCGGCTGTCTTATTTTCGGCATGGAGTGCTATGTTCGGATCACTGGCAAGAGTGATGATTCCGTTGGGCCCGGGCATTTTGAGCTTCATGTACCCGTAATGGGGTATAGCTTGAAAAATTGTGAATGCCTCTCGCCCTAATAAAGCGTGATATCCGCTGTTGAATGGGGCCACTTGGAACGTGACCTCCTCGGACCTATAATTGTTCGGTGAGCCGAACACCACGTCTAGTGTGATTTTTCCTGTGCAGCATGCTTCCCGACTAGGGATTATTCCTCTAAAGGTTGTGCTGCTTTGCTCAATGCGGCTCCAGTCTATTTCCATTTTTCGAAGGGTTTCCTCGTAAATGAGGTTTAATCCGCTGCCGCCGTCCATGAGTGCCTTAGTAAGGCGAAAGCCGTCCGCTATTGGACTGAGGACCAATGCGGCTGGTGCTCGGGCTGTTCAGAATTTAGGTTCGTCACTGGCATTGAAGGTAATAGCCGTGTCACTCCATGGTTTTATTGTTGCTACTTGGTAGACTTCGGCAAGGCTGCGGAGTGTTCGTTTCCGCATATTATTTGATGCGAAAGTCTCAAAGACTGTTAATACCGTACTTGTATTGCTGGCTTGGTTCTCTGGGGCTAGAAGCTCTTCGCCACTTTTGGCCACCTGCCGTAGTATCCAACATGCCCGAAGGCTATGAGTTGGAGTGGCGCCCTCAGTACTATGAATTTTGCAGGGTCCATTGAGCCATCCCTCCAGTACAGTTCCATGCCCTTTAGGGGTTTTTTGCTTTTTGGTATTTAACCCAGGTGCCTGGCGATGATGCACCCCTTTATTTCGGACTTGGGTTGTATTCGGAGCCGGATTATCCCAAAATTTGGTTTCATTTTTCCAGGCGCTCTCCATCGCACAGTACTTTCGTACTATGGACGCCAAGTCGGCAAAGCGTGTAATTTCACGATGACTTATGGCATTTAGAATTCCCTTGTCCGTGCAATTATTGCAGAAAAGTGAGATTGCGTCTTCCTCGCGGCAGTCCTTTATCCTGTCCATAACCAGGAGGAATCTAGCCTAGTAATGGTGTACTGTTTCAGCGGGCTCTTGCCGGATTCGAGATAGATCGCTTATGTTTGGGTGGGCGGGTGGAAGTAAATTCGGAACCCCGTCCAATCTAAGACTCAAGGGCAGAAAAGTCTCCGAACTTGGAAGCTTGGGTTTTTGGATATTGTCCAATGAATCCAGCCCGCTGCCTGACTTTAGGTTCAGGACTTGATCGACGTCTGTCCCTCCGCGGGAATACGGCTTGGAGGGGTCGAGAATCCGGACGTAACTGGCCATTAATATTGAAGAAGGGTCGCCATACTGTTCCGCCACCACAGCAACGTGGTGGGTAGCCTAGGGAGAGTTGATCTCTCTCAGATCGGTTTTAGGCCCAATCTGGCTGTAGTCCTTAGCGACTCCCAGGGCGGCGATGCGATCCAAGAGCTCGTTTAAGGAGGAGAGCTCCATAGGATCTAGCTGCTCGGCAAGTTCTGAGTTGACGTGAAGATTGCTTCCGATGACCCAAGAAGTCATCGTCGGCGCGGGGGCCGAACAGGCGGTCATAAGAAAACCGCCTAGCCGGATAGTTTGGCCGATGGCCAAAGCTCCTTTAGCAACGGTGCCGTCTTTAAAGACGGACGAGGCATCCTTCCTGATGGCGACAGCACAGAGGAACTCTCAATGAAAGCACCAATGTCGCTGTCAAAACCGGCGGATCTCGGGTAGGGGGTCCCGAATTGTGCGTCTAGGCGGATGGTAACAGGAGACAAGGGACACGATGTTTTTACCCAGGTTCGGGCCCTCTCGGTGGAGGTAAAACCCTACTCCTGCTTGATTAATATTGATCATATGGGTAGTACAAGAGTAGATCTACCATGAGATCAAGGAGGCTAAACCCTAGAAGCTAGCCTATGGTATGATTGTTGTTCGTCCTACGAAGTAAAACCCTCTGTTTATATAGACACCGGAGAGGGCCAGGGTTACACAGAGTCGGTTACAATGGTAGGAGATCTACATATCCGTATTGCCAAGCTTGCCTTCCACGCCAAGGAAAGTCCCATCCGGACACGGGACGGAGTCTTCAATCTTGTATCTTCATAGTCTTGGAGTCCGGTCAAAGATGATAGTTCGGCTATCTAGACACCCCCTAGTCCAGGATCCCTCACCCCCTCCACCAACAATCACACTCCATGGCTTGTCCGGAACAACAAGTGCCGTCCAACTATCAACAATCCTGGGGGAGTTTTTTTTTAAATTATTTGCGATTTGTTTTTGATCTTTGATCATAGGACTGGGCATCCCAGTACCAACCATTTTTCTCGTGAATCATGAGAGGAGTCCACTCATCGTGGGAATAACCCACCTAGCATGGAAGATACTTACAACCCCGAGTCGCTACATGAGCAATTCGAGCATACAAACATATTATTATTTGAAGGTTTAGAGTTTGGCACATGCAAATTTACTTGGAATGGCAGGTAAATACCGCATATAGGTAGGTATGGTGGACACTCATGGAAGAAACTTGGTTCAAGGAATTTGGATGCACAAGCAGTATTCCCGCTTAGTACAGATATTTTGTCTAGCAAAGGATTCTAAATAGCAAGCACCACATGTTGGAGGATCTATAACAATATAACTTCTATACAAATATACCCAAGCATAACTCATTACGTTGTCTTCCTTGTCCAATTTCAACTAATTTGCTCAGGTTTGAAAATAATTAATGGGGATCACAATCATAGAAGATGTCTAAGATAGTATATTCATATGTGAAATCTCTCTTCCTTCAATATTCTTTCATGAATTGTTCAAGTGACCAATACAATGTTTGCTAACCTTCAATAAATTTACCACCTCTACTTCTTAGATGTGAAGTCATTACTCCCAATGGGGTAAGCATATGAAACATATATAATTTCAGATTTATGACATTCAACTCATTCAACCATTTACTCATAGGATATAAATGAAGCACACGAGTAAATGACAAACTACTCCAAAAAGATATAAGTGAAGATCAATGAGTAGTTAAATAATTATGTAGCTATGCGAAGACTCTCTCTCATTTAAGAATTTCAGATCTAATGTATTTTATTCAAACAGCAAGAACAACAAAATAAAATAAAATGAGGCTCCAAGCAAAACACATATCATGTTGTCACGCCCAATATGCGACCCTATCCTAATGGAACTCGAAGGTCCCACCAAGGATAGAAGCGCATATTGGAGACGCTTTTGCAAGGTGGATATCATTACATCGTACCATTACATAATAGTTAGGGATACATACAAGAGGCATACAATGCCACACAATATAACAACATCATACATAAGAGCAACATCCGACTATGGATGAAACACAAACAGAAACTCAAACGACATCCACCCTGCTAGCCCAGGCTGCCGACCTGGAACCTATCCCCTGATCGAAGAAGAAGTAGAAGAAGAACTCCAAAACAAGTAAACATCGCTCTCGCGGCATGGTCATTGCAATACCTATACCTGCAACTGTTGTTGTAGTAATCTGTGAGCCACGAGGATTCAGCAATCCCATTACCATGGGTATCAAGACTAGCAAAGCTTAATAGGTAAGGAAGGAGTAAAGTGGTGAGGTTGGAGCAGCGACTAAGCAAGTATGGTGGCTAACATACGCAAATAAGAGCGAGAAGAGAAGCAAATGGAACGGTCGAGAAGCTAGAAGTGATCCTGAAACTACTTACGTTCATACATAACCCAAAACCGTGTTCACTTCCCGGACTCCGCCGAAAAGAGACCATCACGGCTACACACACTGTTGATGCATTTTAATTAAGTCAAGTGTCAAGTTCTCTACAACCGGATGTTAACAAATTCCCATCTGCCACATAACCGCGGGCACGGCTCTCGAAAGTTTATACCCTGCAGGGGTGTCCCAACTTAGCCCATCACAAGCTCTCATGGTCAACGAAGGATATTCCTTCTCCCGGGAAGTCCCGATCAGTCTCGGAATCCCGGTTTATGAGACATTTCGACAATGGTAAAACAAGACCAGCAAGACCGCCGAATGTGCCGACAAATCCTGATAGGAGCTGCACATATCTCGTTCTTAGGGCACAGCGGATGAACACTACGTACAGCTAAAACCAACCCTCAAGTTTCCCCAAGGTGGCGCTGCAAGTGGCTCTAGTTCGGACCAACACTCGAAGAGCACCTTGGCCCGGGGGTTTAAATAAAGATGACCCTCAGGGCTCCAGAAACCCAAGGGAAAAAGGCTTAGGTAAGCAAATGGTAAAACCAAGGTTGGGCCTTGCTGGAGGAGTTTTATTCAAAGCGTACTGTCAAGGGGGTCCCATAAAACACCCAACCGCGTAAGGAACGCAAAATCAAGGAACATAACACCAGTATGACGGAAACTAAGGCGGTAATAGTGGAACAAAGCACCAGGCATAAGGCCGAGACTTCCACCCTTTACCAAGTATATAGATGCATTAATTAAATAAGAGATATTGTGATATCCCAACATAATCCTGTCCATCATGGAGCAATCTTCAACTTCACCTGCAACTAGCAACGCTATAAGAGGGGCTGAGCAAAAGCGGTAACTTAGCCAAACTACGGTTTGCCAGGAAGGTTGAAAAGGTTAGAGGCTGACATGGCAATTTGGGAGGCTTGATGAACAACTGATAGGTAGCGCATCATAGCGATAGAACGAAGCAACTAGCATAGGAATGATAGTAGTGAGATCCAAGGTGACGGTCATCTTGCTTGAAATCCCTCTAGGAAGAAGAATGAGTCCATGTAGAAGACGAAGCCACGAAGACGAACCAAGCGTAGACGAACGAATCCTCACGATTGCAACGAAACAGGAACTAACGAGAAGAAGCACAACCGGAAAGGAGCAAACAAAAATGTAAACAGACAACACATAAACATGACAAGATGCACAACCAAGCATGATGCATGACAAGGCTAGATGAGGCTACTCATGGCAAGGGATGATGCAAACAAGAACAACACATCAAAGCAAGTTTAAATGAGGCCGGAAACAACATGTAATAATCCCGGTAAGTCCTCATATGCAAATTTCAAAATTGGTCTAGATCTGAACAAAACTTATGTTCAAGTTGTTAAACAGCAAGTTAAGATGCACCAAGATAATCTACACGAAATTCTTGTCAAGTTACATATAAAGTTCATTTCGTTCGAAGCTACGGCGTAGAAGATATGAGCAAAACAAGTCAATCATGGCATTGATGCAAAATACATTCAAACATCAAGCAAACACTCCCAAAACATGGATGCAACATCATAAGATGAAACTACATGCAAAATCAAGCAAGTTTCATATAGAGCATGCTCAAAACGGAGCAACGGTGCCACACATACACATGAAGCAAGTTTAAAGGACAAGTTGTCCAAAACAGCAATTAGGCATCTTACAAATATGAAAACAAATGCTACAACACCTCAACATGAAAACAAAAGGCATGGAAATGATGTACAGATGAAGCATAACAAAACATGAACACTGAGCTATCTCCAGAAAACACTATAAAATGCTCAAAAGGACATGGCAAGATTGCAAATAATAACAGTTCACAGACTTGGCAGAAAATCACTGAGCATGACAGAAATAACATCAGGTTGCAATGTTGAGAGCTATCAAACAACACGTTACATTAAGCTATCATGGCCAAATAAAGCATGACCTGCTAATACTAAAGACCAAGAACAAAACTCCCTTACTGAACTAATTCCAAAGATCAACATAAAACATGGTAGCATCCATGCAAACATGGCAAGTGATATGACAGATTCAGACTAACAGTACATGGCAGGAACAACGATAAGTGGGCATGTTGATGAGATTGTAACACTCTCCACAGAGAATTTCATGGCATGAGAAGTCAAACAACAGAAAGATTACATATTTATGGAGCTAAACATGGCAATATCATAGTCATAGGGTGCATGGATCACTAGCAAAGCACATGGCAAAACTAAACTTAATGTTAACAGGATGACAACAACATTATTTAGCAATTTAAGAGCAAGATTACAACAAGCTACAATAGGCTATAAATGCAACCAGGGGCGTGGATGGATAGAACATAACATGTATAGGAAAAACATCCTTAGTGAACATCTCCAGATTATGCATAGAATGACTTGTAGCAGCAGGTTTACATAGCATCATGATATAACAGATTCAGCCTAGCAAAACAGTAACAAGTACCCTACTTCACAAGCTTGATGCACTCACCACAAGGAACACAAAAATACATGGATTGCACCACTATAAATATGGCGTGATGTAGCTCAAAATCATGTAGACATCAAGCTCATAGGATGCACACACAAAATGCAATGAAAAAGACAAATCACCAAGTTATAACAGTCTCAGCAGGTTAACATCATATAGCACCCTTGCAACGATGATTAGAGCATCAAGATGAAGTCAAACAAGAATAGCACAATGGAATGAAATGAATAGCATCTCACAATGAACATTTTGATATATAATACGCACAAAATGGAGTAGCACACAACAAGTTATAGCATGATGAACAGAGCACCAGAATATCAGGGATTTCGGGACTTGGAAGAAAATATACCCTCCGAAACTAGACGGGGTCGTGCGGGACGGAGAGATCCGGTTCGTGCGCGGGGCGTTTGGATGCCGAGATGGGTGTATTTGGTCCATCTTCCCGGATCCAACTCCGGCGAGGACGAACTCCGGCGAGCTCCTAGCGGCGCGGGGAGGAGCGGGAGGTGGCCCGCGACGATGGGGGAGGACGGATCCGGCCATTGGGGAGCGCCGGCGAGGGGCGACGGCCTCCAGGGGGCACGGACGGTGTCCGGAGACGGGGCGACGGAGCTCCGGCGAGCTCCATGGCGGCGGGAACCTGCGGGGGAGAGAGAGAGAGTGAGGCAGGGCGAGGAGAGAGAGGGAGAGAGATGGCGCGGCGGCAGGACTCATCTCGGCGGCGGGGACGAGAAGGCGCGGGACGTCGAAGGGGCGCGGCGGCAAGGTCCGCAACCAGGCGGGTGAGAGGGCTCGGGGGCCGGGCGGCCTTCAGGCGCGAGGCTCGGGCCCTAAGCGGGCTCAGCGTGGGCCTCTGAGGCATGGCGGGAAGCGAGCAGCGGAAGGCCACGCGGCACGCTCGGGTTGGTCGAGGGCGTCGGCTGCAGCGGCGCTGGCGAATCGGGCGCTGACAAGTGGCGGGAGGTGGCTGGCTGGCGCCGGAAATCAAGGAGGAGGCGGCGATTGATGATTGGGGGCACGATTTTTGAGGAGGGGGTGGCGGCTGCGAGGTGGAAGAAGGACAGGGGTAGGTGGAGGCTAGGAAATGCCCAAAATGGCATGGGGGGTTTATATATAGCAAAAAGGACTAGGGTTTGAGGGTTAGGAGGGGTTTTGAGCCCTCCGATCTTGATCGGACAGTTCCGAACACGAGGGGGGTTAGGCTGGGCCTAGGAGGGGTTAGTGGGCTGTGAAGAGAGGGCTTGCGCTGAGGGGAGAGAAGAGAAGTGCAGCCCGACGGCAGTTTCGGATACCGAAACGTCCGACGAAGGTACCGGCAACGGTACTGCTATATGTTTAACGGTTGGGCTATCAAACGAGCTCCGAATGCGACGAAACTTGGCAGGCGGTCTACCTACACTACAATAAGACCGCACACCAACTTTCATCCCATTCCGAGAACATTTTTATGCCACTTATAAAATAATATTTCGGGGTGCCACGGGCGCGAGCGAGTGTGGTTTGGCTCAGAATGGACAACAGAGAGAACTGGGGGAACCCAAACGGATGCAAGTTTTGAAAAACATGCAGATGAAATGCAGATGATGACATGGCAAATTGCAACACGCAAGCGAACGACATGGCAATGATGGCGAATAACTGGAAGACACCTAGCGCATCGGATTCGGGGCATTACACATGTGGTGAATAAAAATATAGCTCCAAGCGAAGTTACCGATGGACGAAGACGAAAGAGGGGATGCCATCCAGGGCATCCCCAAGCTTAGGCACTTGGTTGTCCTTGAATATTACCTTGGGGTGCCTTGGGCATCCTGTAGCGACCAGACCTCAAACAGTCTGATCTCTGTGCTCAGTGTCATCCCTGGATCAGTAATGCTGACACCACACAGTACTTGGAGGATTTATGACAGAGTAGCAATCACACACTTATTACATCAAATGTCTCAAGAGAGAACTTATTGAAATAAATATGGCTTAAGGCCATCTAAATACGATAACAACGGAAGACTTGGAAGATAAGCGAGTCCATCAACTCCAACGGCATCACTGAGTATAGAACCACGACCTAAAAGCACCTTACTCGTCGTATGAAAAGTCTGCAACATGAACGTTGCAGCCCGAAAACGGGTCAGCACATGGAATATACTGGCAATGTAACACATAGAGGAAAATATGATGGAATAAACTATACTACATGCATATTTGGCTGGTGGAAAAGCTCTACGGTTACAGTTTTGCGTAAAGCCAATTTTTCCCTACTTCAAAGGAATAAATTTAGTTAACTATCATGGTGGTTGTTAAATATTGAGAATGGTTGACAACATTCTCAATCCCAATTAAAAGTACTCATTAACAACCCAACAATATTAATTAAAGTAACATGATGAGATTCACATGATATCCAAGTACTAGATACTCAAGATGTCCATAACCGGGGACACGGCTAACCATGATTAGTTTATACACTCTGCAGAGGTTTGTGCACTTTTCCCCACATGACTCGATCTCCTCCGTTTGGTTTCTCGCACTACATGGTGTTTGAAAAATGGATGACCGAGACATAGTCTTTCAGAAGCGCTTGCACCTTATGTAGAGGGTAGACCGTACCAACCTACATCCCCTACATCTGCTAGTCTACCCTGTAAGAGTTCGCATGACTTAGTCAACTATGCTAGAGCCCATAATAGCATGTGGCTGCACACGGAAGTTTCTAGTATGAATAATCTTATGATCCCTTTGAGCCTGGATGGCTGTCCGAAGAAATATAGTCAAGTCCTGATAGAAACCAGGTGCCTCAGTCCACCCAGATGTGTGTTTAAGTTGCCACCTTAAATAAACCATTAAATTAACAAACTCACGTTTGTCATGGATACACTCACCCAATCACGTCTACTAGCATAGCATGGCATAATAAGCAAACGTAGAAGTAACTCCCAAAGGTTTGATAATAAAACAGGTAATAGGTACTACCTCATCTACTTCCCATAACACACAATTTAATTAGATCCTAATCATGCAATGTTTGAGGATTGATCTAATGCATAAAACTGGGTAGTAGAAAAGGTATGATCAAAGTGTTACTTGCCTTGATGATGATCCGCGAAACCTAGAGACTCGAAGTAACAGGCGGCGCACTCCGGGTATTCTATCGCAGACAAACAAACAATCATACAATAAGTACTCATCTAATGCACAGGTAAAACTCAAATAAGAGATCTAACCAGAATGTTCAACTTAAGAACCCTGGTTTGCAAAAAGAATCAAATCAAACAAAGCAACGAAAGTCAAACGGCGAAAGAAAACAGCTTTGTTTTACTAATCTGGATCTAATTAAATTTTTATAGAAGCAAAAACTTGTTTAGGTTGATTACTCGGAAAGAGGGTTTCGAGACGAAACTCCAGGCGCTTGAATCGCCTGATTCCGATATACGAGCGAAAAGTTAAACTAAAACGAAAATCGGATCAGGAATCGCGATCAGAAAAATCGCGGATTAAATCTGAGAAAAAGAAAAACGACGAACAGGCTAACGAACGAACGTTCGTTAACTAAAACAATCTGACGAACACGTTCGTTAAAACGAACAAACAAGCAAACGCTCGCTAATTAACCGAACCGAAAAAAACCGATCTAATAAAATAAACCGAAAAAAACCCGACGAAAACCGTTCTGTTTTTTGAGAAAAACCGGTGGCACGGAATACGAGGCGGCGAACCTCGGCGGGGGGTCGGCGGCGGCGTGGCGGCGGCGGGCTGGCGAATTAGGGCTAGGGTTTGGCGGGCGTGGGCGTGGGGCAAGTAGAGTGGTTGGGCGGCGGCGGTGGCGAACTGGGGGCTCGGCGGCGCTATTTATAAGTGCCCTCGAGCGGAGTCCCGCTCGGGCACGGCCCAAAGGCGGTTCGCGTTTTTTTTAAATAGTTTCGCGCAGAAGAAAAAAATAAAAAGAAATACTAAACGACCTCCAAAAATCCCGAAATAAATTTTCCCCAGCTTCTAAAATCAAGACGGACAAGATGAACATTTATTTGGGGCCTAAATGCAATTTTGAAAAACGCGCATTTTTCCTAAATTCAAATAAAAGGCGAAAAACTCCAAAATAAATCTTATTTGATTTTTTTATTAAATCTTCATTATTTCTCTATTTTGGGAAAGTCATTTTATTCCCTCTCTGAAATTTTGGTAGTAGAAATAATTGAAGATAAAATAATTAAAATTACATGATCCTATTTTTCTCAAAATTTGAGAAAACTCAAATTTGAAAATAACGAAATCCCCAACTCTCTCCATGGGTCCTTGAGTTGCGTAGAATTTCTAGGATCAAGCCAACAATGCAACAAAATAAGATATGCAATGATGATCTATGTATAACATTCCAAATTGAAAATTTGGGATGTTACAAATCTACCCCCCTTAAGATGAATCTCGCCCTCGAGATTCGGGTTGGCTAGCAAATAGGTGAGGGTGGGCCTTGAGAAGATCTTCCTCTCGCTCCCAGGTGGCTTCTTCCTTAGTGTGGTGGCTCCACTGAACTTTGCAAAACATGATAACCTTACTGCGGGTAACTCGGCTGGCATATTCCAGAATCTTAACTGGTTTCTCTTCATAGGTCAAATCATCTTACAGCCGAATCGCTTCCAGTGGCACAGTATCTCTCAGTGGTATATCAGCCATCTCTGCGTGACACTTCTTCAACTGTGAAACATGGAACACATCATGAACTCCTGACAATCCCTCAGGTAATTCCAACTTGTACGCTACTTCTCCCATGCGTTCCAAAACTTTGTATGGCCCCACAAAACGTGGCGCTAACTTTCCTTTACCTCCGAAACGCTTAACTCCTCGAAGTGGAGATACTCGAAGATAAACTCTGTCTCCGACATCATATTCTGTCCCCTTGCATTTTGAATCCACATAGCTTTTCTGCCTTGACTGGGCTACCTTGAGCCTATCGCGAATTAACTTTACTTTCTATTCAGACTCCTTAATCAAATCCGGTCCAAACAACTGGCGATCTCCTACTTCATCCGACAACAACGGGGTTCTGCACCTCCTTCCATACAAGGCTTCGAAAGGGGCCATTTTCAAACTGGATCGATAACTGTTGTTGTAAGAAAACTCCGCATATGGCAAGTTGTCATCCCAACTTGATCCATAATCCAAAACACAAGCTCTAAGCATATCCTCCAAAATCTGATTGACTCTCTCGGTCTGTCCATCTGTCTATGGATGGAAAGCTGTGCTAAACTCCAGCCTGGTTCCCAATGTTTCATGCAACTGCTTCCAGAACTTTGAGGTGAATTGGGTTCCTCTATCTGATACGATACTCCTCGGAACTCCATGCAAACATACAATCCTTGTCGTGTATATCTTAGCCAATTTAGCCTTCTTGTAGGTAGTCTTCTTTGGAATGAAATGAGCTACCTTCGTCAAGCGATCGACTACAACCCAAATCGAGTCATAGCTTTGAGCGAGTCTGGGCAATCCGTGATGAAATCCATGCCTAGTTTGTCCCACTTCCATTCGGGTATAGGCAATGGCTGTAACAATCCTGCTGGCTTCTGATGTTCTGCTTTCACCCTCTGACATACATCACAAACTGCTACATACTCTGCAATATCCTTCTTCATTCCGGTCCACCAGAAAGTTTCCTTCAAATCCAAATACATCTTGGTATTTCCTGGGTGAATCGAATATGGTGAATCATGTGCCTCTTGCAGAATCAACTTCCTGATCTCCGGGTCATTAGGCACATAAACACGGTCCTCAAACCATAAGGTATCGTGCTCATCCTCACGAAATGCTTTAGCCTTTCCCTTGCTCATCCTTTCCTTAATGGAAGCAACTTCCTTATCTGTCCTTTGAGCTTCTCTGATTTTATCCATCAAAGTAGACTGAATCTCCAATGCTGCTACGAAGCCTCTAGGAACTATTTCCAAACATAGCTCCCGGAATTCCTCCGCTAATTCTTGTGGTAAACCTCCGATCATTAGGGTGTTGACATGGCTCTTACGGCTCAACGCGTCTGCTACAACGTTAGCCTTCCCGGGGTGATAATGCAATCTCATATCATAATCTTTAATAAGCTCCAACCATCTCCTCTGCCCGAGGTTTAACTCCTTCTGCGTGAAGATGTACTTCAAACTCTTGTGATCCGTGTACACCTCACAATGATTTCCAATGAGGAAGTGTCTCCAAGTTTTCAGCGCGTGCACTACAGCTGCTAACTCCAAATCATGAGTAGCATAATTCATCTCATGAGGCTTAAGCTGTCGTGAAGCATACGAAACAACTCTTCCCTCCTGCATAAGCACTGCTCCAAGTCCTCGATGTGAAGCGTCGCAATACACTTCATAATCCTTGGTCTGATCTGGCAGAATTAATACTGGTTAGGTAACCAAACGTTTCTTCAACTCTTGGAAACTAGCCTCACACTCCTCAGTCCAAATGAACTTGGTATCCTTTTTCAACAATTCTGTCATAGGCTTCGCAATCTTCGAGAAATTTTCAATGAATCTCTGGTAGTATCCTGTGAGTCCAAGGAAACTCCTGATCTCTCCAACTGTTGTTGGTGCTTCCCAGTTTGTCATAGTGGCAACTTTAGTGGGGTCTAATGCTATACCTTCTCCGGATATAACATGTCCGAGAAATCCAACTTCCTTGACCAAAACTCACACTTCTTGAACTTGGCGTATAGTGATGTTCTCTGAGCTTCTCGAGTACCAAACGCAAGTGCTCCTTATGTTCCTCTTCATTCTTCGAGTAAACCAAAATATCATCAGTGAACACCACGACGAACTTATCCAAAAACTCCATAAACACCTTGTTCATCGTGTTCATAAAATAGGCTGGGGCGTTAGTCAGACCAAATGACATAACGGTGTACTCATACAGCCCGTACCTGGTGGTAAAAGCCATCTTCGGTATATCTTGCTCCCGAATCCTCAACTAATGGTACCCTGATCGCAAGTCAATCTTGGAAAACACCTTGGCTCCTTGCAACCGATCAAACAGATAATTGATCATTGGTAGTGGGTACTTGTTCTTGATTATTACTTCATTCAATCCGCGATAATCCACAACCATCCTTAACGATCCATCCTTCTTCTCCACTAGAAGTACTGGCGATCCCCAAGGTGAAGAACTTGGGCGAATGAAACCTTTGTCCAACAACTCCTTAATCTGCTTCTTAATTTCCTCCAAATCTTGGGCTGGCATCCTGTACGGTCTTTTGGATATCGGCCTAGGTGCTGGCGATAGTTCAATTAGGAACTCAATGTCTCTATCCGGTGGCATGCCTGGCAACTCTTCTGGAAATACATTGGGGAAATCCCTTACCACTTGTACTTCCTCCTGCACAACTCCTGATAAGGAATTTACATGTGCTCTTCTCGGCTCATGCCGTGATACATACTTGTTTCTTCTTCCTTCAGGGGTGGTAAGCAAAATCGTCTTACTGGCGCAATCTATATTCCCTCCATACTTCGATAACCAATCCATGCCTAATATCACATCCAAACCTTGCGATTCTAGAACTATTAGGTCCGAGGGAAATACAATCCTTAATGGCAGTCGATCACACCATATACTAGCCATATACTCTGCTTCGGGTGAGGTTACTAGCATGGGTGACCTAAGGGCTTGGGTTGGTAGTTTATATTTATCCACAAATCCCCTTGATATGTATGAATGCGAAGCACCAGTATCAAAAAGAACAACTGCAGTAAATGTCTTAACCAAAAACTTACCTATTACTGCGTCTGGCTGAGCTTCAACCTCCTCCACGGTAACGTGGTTCACTTGCCCCCTGTTGAAAGGGTTCGGCTTCTTTCCTGAGCTTCCATTGCCATTACCATTTTGGGCTTCTGGACATTCATTTGCATAATGCCCAGTCTTACGACACTTATAACAAGTGATATGGCTCAGGTCTACCTTGGATGGTGTTGACGGGTTGGTGCGGCTTTGTCCATTGCTTCCTCCATTCCCGTTTCCATTCTTGGTGCCATTATGATTGTGCAAGCTGCCTCCTCCGTGAGTATGCTGAAATTGCCCTCCTGACTTTGGGGTAAAGCGTGGTTTCTGCTGAGCTCCAGAATTGTACTTCCCCTGTCCATACTTCCTCTTACGATTGTCAATCTACTGCTGCTTTCCCTCAATCATAAGAGCATGATCTACTAACTCCTGGTAGTTATTGAAAGTGGCTACCATCAACTGCATGCTCAGCTCATCACTCAGTCCTTCTAGAAACTTCTCCTACTTAGCTGCATCCGTAGCAACGTCATCTGGGGCATAACGTGCTAGTTTACTGAAATCATCCACATACTGGCCAACTATCCGTCCTCCTTGGCGTAAGTTGCAAAACTCACGCTGCTTCATGGCCATAGCTCCTCTTTGAAACATGGGCGACGGAAAGCTTCTTGAAACCGATTCCATGTGGCGGTGTCTATAGGGTAAGTGGCTGTAAAATTCTCCCACCATGCTGCTGCGGGTCCGTCAAGCTGATGTGCGGCAAACTTCACCTTTTCCCCGTCTGTACATCCTGCAGTGGTCAACTCCCTCCCTATCTTACGGAGCCAATCATCTGCTACTATCGGCTCGGTGCTACTGGAAAACACCGACGGATTTAGCCTTAAGAAACGAGCCAAATGGTCAACAGGTGGTGGTGGTGGTGGGTTGTTGTTGTTGTTGTTGCCTTGGTTCTGTACCAATGTTTGAATCAGGGTATTCTGCTGCTGAATCAACTGAGTGATCTCTGGCGGGAAAACAAATTCGGGGTCGCGTCTCGGAGGCATCTGAGGGTTTAAAGAGGAGACGAGAGTTAATAATAGAATGAGGTCTAGTGAGATAACACTACCCATATGCACATGAGACAAAAACACACAATATCACTCCAATCAATTCAAGCAAGGGCATACAACGGTCTAACTATCGTTACAAAAGTGCTTGGACTAAAACTAATTAAATGGTGGAAAATTCTACTACTGTTATGGTGGTCAACTAGAAAAACTGCTCCGATGAAGATTCCATGATATCTGCTCCAGCTTCATCAACATAGTCATCATTGCTGTCATTGGGATCCGAGTCAGTGTCGTCGATGATGATATAATTATCTGGACAAGTAGGTTCATCCTCTTCTCCTCTGGGTGCTGATCCTCCCATGAATACTCCAATCTTCTCCTTAAGGTCGCCGTTCTGTCTTACTAGAGCGACGATTTCTTCCATATAATCTTTACGTGTAGCCTTGAGTTCTTATTCTAGCTCCTTGATCTTGGTCATAGCCTTCTACAGATCCTCCATATCTGTGCACATCTGATTCTCCTAGCGTTGGATGTGTTGGTTTAACTCCTGAATATAAGCTGCGATTGATCTGTCCTTCCTGGTGGTGATCATCTCCCAATGCTCATCTCGGCGCCCACAAATCTGGTAGATAGTATTCTTGAGATCGTTGTGGTAAACTTCTCCAATTCGTCCCATGGCGATGTGAGCTGTCATGCTCTTTCCTAGGCTCCATGTTGGTGCATCAAAGGTAAACTCTATTGGCTCCGTGACTGGTGCAACTGTCCTTCCTGGAATGTAGACTTGAATCCTCCAACGCTCCTCTTCGGGTAAAGTGGCATTGAAGGTCCCGGTGAAGCTTGGCACTCCTATGTTCAGGTATCTAGTGGCTTCCTTCAAGTGATATCCAAAAGGTGAGTTCTCATCTGGTTGTGTGAACTTGATCCTTGCATCCGCCATCCTAATGAATAGAAAAGATGAGGAGTCAGAAATGAGAAGAAAGAGTAGTGATCTAGGGCTTTAGCTTAGTGGCCGTGTCCTATAGTCAGCGTGTGCTCTGATACCATCTTTGTAGCGATCAGACCTCAAACAGTCGATCTCGTGCTCGATGTCATCCACGGATCGAGAATCTTGACACCACCAATTACTTGGAGGATTTATAACAGAGTAGCAATCACACACTTATTACATTGAATGTCTCAAGAGAGAACTTATTGAAATAAATATGGCTTAAGGCCATCTAAATACGATAACAACGGAAGACTTGGAAGATAAGCGAGTCCATCAACTCCAACGGCATCACTGAGTATAGAACCACGACCTAAAAGCACCTTACTCATCGTCTGAAAAGTCTGCAACATGAAACGTTGCAGCTCGAAAATGGGTCAGCACATGGAATATGCTGGCAATGTAACACATAGAGGAAAATATGATGGAATAAACTATACTACATGCATATTTGGCTGGTGGAAAAGCTCTATGGTTAGAGTTTTGCGTAAAACCAATTTTTCCCTACTGCAAAGGAATAAATTTAGTTAACTATCATGGTGGTTGTTAAACATTGAGAATGGTTGACAGCATTCTCAATCCCAATTAAAAGTACTCATTAGCAACCCAACAATATCAATTAAAGTAATATGATGAGATTCACATGATATCCAAGTACTAGATACTCAAGATGTCCATAACCGGGGACACGGCTAACCATGATTAGTTTATACACTCTGCAGAGGTTTGCGCACTTTTCCCCACATGACTCGATCTCCTCCGTTTGGTTTCTCGCACTACATGGTGTTTGAGAAGCGGATGGCCGAGACATAGTCTTTCGAAGCGCTTGCACCTTACGTAGAGGGTAGACCGTACCAACCTACATCCCCTACATCGCTAGTCTACCTCAGAAGAGTTCGCACGACTTAGTCAACTATGCTAGAGCCCATAATAGCATGTGGCTGCACACGGAAGTTTCTAGTATGAATAATCTTATGATCCCTTTGAGCCTGGATGGCGGTCCAAAGAAATACATGCAAGTCCTGATAGAAACCAGGTGCCTCAGTCCACCCAGATGTGTGTTTAAGTTGCCACCTTAAATAAACCATTAAATTAACAAACTCACATCTGTCATGGATACACTCAACCAATCCACGTCTACTAGCATAGCGTGGCATAATAAGCAAACGTAGAAGTAACTCCCAAAGGTTTGATAATAAAACAGGTAATAGGTACTACCTCATCTACTTCCCATAACCCACAATTTAATTAGATCCTAATCATGCAATGTTTGAGGATTGATCTAATGCATAAAACTGGGTAGTAGAAAAGGTATGATCAAAGTGTTACTTGCCTTGCGATGATCATGAAACCTAGAGACTCAAGTAACAAAGGCGCACTCCGGGTATTCTATCGCAGACAAACAAACAAGCATACAATAAGTACTCATCTAATGCACAGGTAAAACTAGAATAAGAGATCTAACCAGAATGTTCAACTTAAGAACTCGGTTTGCAAAAAGAATCAAATCAAACAAAGCAACGAAAGTCAAATGGCGAAAGAAAACAGCTTCGTTTTACTAATCTGGATCTAAGTCAATTTTTACAGAACCAAAAACTTGTTTAAGTTGATTATTCGGAAAGAGGGTTTCGAGGTGAAACTCCAGGCGCTTGAATCGCCTGATTCCGATAAACGAGCGAAAATTTAAACTAAAACGAAAATCGGATCAGGAATCGCGATCAGAAAAATCACGGATTAAATCCGAGAAAAAGAAAAATGACGAACGGGTTAACGAACAAACGTTCGTTAACTAAACTAATCTGACGAACACGTTCGTTAAAACTAATGAACGAGCGAACGCTCGCTAATTAACCGAACCGAAAAAAACCGATCTAATAAAATAAACCGAAAAAACCCGAAGAAAACAATTCGGTTTTTTGAGAAAAACCGGCGGCATGGAATACGAGGCGACGGCGAACCTCGGCGACGGCGGTCGGCGGGTCGGCGGCAATGGCGCGGGTCGGCGGCGCGGCGGTAATGGCGTGGCGAATCTGGCGGGCGGCGAATTAGGTTAGGGTTTGGTAGGCGTGGGCGGCGGCGAGTGGGTGGGCGGCGGCGGCGGTGACAACTGGGGCTAGGGCGGCGCTATTTATAAGTGCCCCCGAGCGGAGTCCCGCTCGAGCACGGCCCAAAGGCGGTTCACGTTTTTTTAAATAATTCCGCGCAGAAGAAAAAACTAAAAAGAAATACTAAACGGCCTCCAAAAATCCCGAAATAAATTTTCCGTGGCTTCTAAAATCAAGCCGGACAAGATGAACATTTATTTGGGGGCCTAAATGCAATTTTGAAAAACGTGAATTTTTCCTAAATTCAAATAAAAGGCGAAAAACTCCAAAATAAATCTTATTTGATTTTTTATTAAATCTTCAATATTTCTTTATTTTGGGAAAGTCATTTTATTCCCTCTCTGAAATTTTCGTAGTAGAAATAATTGAAGATAAAATAAATAAAATCACATGATCCTATTTTTCTCAAAATTTGAGAAAACTCAAATATGAAAATAACGAAATCCCCAACTCTCTCAGTGGGTCCTGGAGTTGCGTAGAATTTCTAGGATCGAGCCAACAATGCAACTAAATAAGATATGCAGTGATGATCTATGTATAACATTCCAAATTGAAAATTTGGGATGTTACACATCCCCAAGCTTAGGCTCTTGCCACTCCTTATTCCATAGTCCATCGAATCTTTACCCAAAAATTGAAAACTTCACAACACAAAACTCAACAGAAAACTCGTAAGCTCCGTTAGTATAAGAAAATAAATCACCACTTAGGTACTGTTATGAACTCATTTTAAATTCATATTTATGTAATATCTACTGTATTCCAACTTCTCTATGGTTCATACCCTCCGATACTACTCCTAGATTCATCAAAATAAGCAAACAACACATAGAAAACAGAATCTGCCAAAAAGAGAACAGTTTGTACTAATCTGTATCATTCGAATACTTCCGTAACTCCAAAAATCCTACCAAATTAGGAAAACCTGAGAAAGTTGTGCACCAATCAAGAGCAAAAAGAATCAAATCAAAAGTACATTTCTGTTAATTACAAAAACTAATTTATTGGGTGCAAAAGTTTCTGATTTTCAGCAGGATCAACACAACTATCACCGTAAGCTATCCTAAAGGTCTTACTTGGCACTTTATTGAAACAAAAGCTATAAAACATGATTACTACAGTAGCATAATCATGAGGACATACAAAAATAGTAAGGGTAAATAATGGGTTGTCTCCCAACAAGCGCTTTTCTTTAATGCCTTTTAGCTAGGCATGATGATTTCAATGATGCTCGCATAAAAGATAAGAATTGAAACATGAAGAGAGCATCATGAAGAATATGACTAGCACATTTAAGTCTAACACAATTCCTATGCATAGGGAATTTGTGAGCAAACAACTTATGGGAACAATAATCAACTAGCATAAGAAGGCAAAACAAGCATAACTTCAAGAATTTAAGCACATAGAGAGGAAACTTGATATTATTGCAACTCCTACAAGCATATGTTCCTCCCTCATAATAATTTTCAGTAGCATCATGAATAAATTCAACAATATAACCAGCACCTAAAGCATTCTTTTCATGATCTACTTGCATAGAAAATTTACTACTCTCCACATAAGCAAAATTCTTCTTATTCGGAATAGTGGGAGTATCATAAGAGACTCGAATACTATAAATGTTTTCACATTGAAAGAATAAAGTTCAGAAAAAGGGTAATCATAATCATGACAAGTTTTATAAATATAATCATCACTACTTATTATAGCATACGTATCATCACATTAATTATCATAAGTAGCAACTTTGTTCTTATCATAATCGATTGAAACCTCTTCCAAGATAGTGGAATCATTACTAAATAAAGTCATGACTCTCCAAATCCACTTTCATATTTATCACAATAAGATTCAACATGCTCCAAAATAGTGGGATCATTACTTCCTAAAGTTGGCACTCTTCCAAACCCACTTTCATCAATATAACCATCATAAATAGGAGGCATGCTATCATCATAATAAATTTGCTCATCAAAACATGGGAGGCTAAAAATATCATCTTCATTAAACATAGCATCCCCAAGCTTGGGACAAACATTAATTGCAGCAAATATATTCTCAAACATGTCATCCTCATCAAACATAGCATCCCCAAGCTTGGGCCTTTTTATATCATAAGCATAATCACTCTCATCATTAAAAGTATGGATAGCACCAATAGTATAGCAATTATCATCATCACAATGAGTAATAGGAACAACATCATTTGGGAGGGATACCTTTCTACCTTTGCTTCTCCGTCTTTTCTTTTCTTCTTCACATCATGTGTGGGTTTAACCCTCTTTTTTGAGCTCCTTATTAATGAGATTGGTTGAATAGAAGGCTCCTCCTCGTTACCCAATTCATCATAAGAAATAATAGGAGGATATTGGGAAGTCTCTTCCCTTTTATTAGTATTCTCTTCATCTTCTATTTGCTTTCTTTTCTTTATGTAATTGGCAATATAAGGATTTTCAATGCAATTCACCGCACAATACATATAAATTTCCTCTAGATCAATATCAAGGAATTTCTCAAGGTTATATTCTGGAATATGCTTAGTTGCACGTTTCAATTCTTCATAACCCAAAAGCAAACTAAGTTCATTATGATGTGCAAGGGAAATCAAGTCATCACAATTTTTGGACATGTTTCGATCATGAAACAATTTGCATCGGAGATTTAAATGACGATGTTCATTGCAAAGTTCACAAGTACGGTAAAGAAATTTTAAATTTTCAGCACTCACATCTAGCCTTTCTTGCAACCATTTACTTTCTAAATACTTATGCCTCTTGCAAAATCTATCTTCCCTATTTGGTGTGTACTTGCAAAATTTATGTACTCCACAAAAATTAACATGCTTATAAGAGACATTTTCATCATGACTAGTGCAATCATCACTAGTACTATGGATATGCAAGGAGTTCATACTAAGAACATTGCATTCATGCTCCTCATTCAAAGATTTAGTGCCAAACATTTTATAGACTTCTTCTTCTAGCACTTGAGCACAATTTTCCTTTCCATCATTCTCACGGAAGATATTAAAAAGACGAAGTGTATGAGTCAAACTCAATTCCATTTTTATAGTTTTCTTTTATAGACTAAACTAGTGATAAAACAAGAAATAAAAAGATTCGAGTGCAAGATCTAAAGATATACCTTCAAGCACACACCTCCTCGGCAATAGCGCCAGAAAAGAGCTTGATGTCTACTACACATCCTTATTCTTGTAGACGTTGTTGGGCCTCCAAGTGCAGAGGTTTGTAGGACAGTAGCAAATTTCCCTCAAGTGGATGACCTAAGGTTTATCAATCCGTGGGAGGTGTAGGATGAAGATGGTCTCTCTCAAACAACCCTGCAACCAAATAACAAAGAGTCTCTTGTGTCTCCAACACACCCAATACAATGGTAAATTGTATATGTGCACTAGTTCGGCGAAGAGATGGTGATACAAGTGCAATATGGATGGTAGATATAGGTTTTGGTAATATGAAATTATAAAAACAGCAAGGTAACCAATGATAAAAGGGAGCACAAACGGTATTGCAATGCTAGGAAACAAGGCCTAGGGTTCATACTTTCACTAGTGCAAGTTCTCTCAACAATAATAACATAACTGGATCATATAACTATCCCTCACCATGCAACAAAGAGTCACTCCAAAGTCACTAATAGCGGAGAACAAACGAAGAGATTATTGTAGGGTACGTAACCACGTCAAAGTTACCCTTTCTGATCGATCTATTCAAGAGTCCATAGTAAAATAACACGAAGCTATTCTTTCCGTTCGATCTATCATAGAGTCCGTACTAGAATAAACACCTTAAGACACAAATCAACCAAAACCCTAATGTCACCTAGATACTCCAATGTCACCTCAAGTATCCGTGGGTATGATTATACGATATGCATCACACAATCTCAGATTCATCTATTCAACCAACACAAAGTACTTCAAAGAGTGCCCCAAAGTTTCTACTGGAGAGTCAAGAAAAAAACGTGTGCCAACCCCTATGCATAGATTCCCAAGGTCATGGAACCTGCAAGTTGATCACCAAAACATACATCAAGTGAATCACGTGATATCCCATTGTCACCATAGTTAAGCACATGCAATACATACATCAAGTGTTCTCAAATCCTTAAAGACTCAATCCGATAAGATAACTTCAAAGGGAAAACTCAATCCATTACAAGAGTGTCAGGACCCCGACTCAATGTCACATCGATCTAGCCTATAACACCTCATATCACTTTGCGGCCTCACGCACGGTATTCCCACGGGTGTCGCCTTACCTTTGCCCGGGACCGTTTGCGCCTTTTGGCACACGTATATGATAGTGTCGCTAGCATCCATATGATAAGGAGCCCGGGCTGACATGGCTAGTCGTAAACCCAAAGTGGCACAGACTTACAAGGACAGGCATCCATGACCCAGCATCGAACGTGTCGGTCATCACGAGTGAGTTCGGGCTGTAGCACTGGCTAGCAGACTCGATAAACCGGGCAGAAGCGGCTAACAGGACTCGGTATTCATCGTGACATTTCCCGAAGGAGACAGACCTGAACGAAGAAGGACACATGCGGCCAGCCTAAGTGATTAGGAGCAGTAGCAAGCTACCATGGCTCGGTGGAAACACTAGGAGACATTTCCGTAAGAGAGGCTACTAAAGATAAACAACTAGATAGTCAGATCCCACACATACCAAGCATTTCAATAACATACACACCATATGCTCGATATGTGCAAATACAACATGGCATCACAACATGACTCTACGACTCAAGCATTTATTCAATAGGCTCCGAGGAGCGAGATATTACAAACATGGGTCTCATGACCCAACAATCAGAGCATACAAGTCAAAGCACATGCGGAAGCTTAACATGTCTGAGTACAGACATCTAGAAATGAAAAAGGCTGAGAAGCCTGACTATCTACCAGATCCTGCCGAGGGCACAAGATCGTAGCTGAGGTAACAAGCTAAACGTCGAAGTCCACGCGGAACCACTAGTGAGACGGAAGTCTCTCTGCAAAAACATAAAATAGGCAAACGTGAGTACAAATGTACCCAGCAAGACTTACATCAGAACTATCTACATATGCATCATTATCAACAAAGGGGATGGTGGAGTTTAACTGCAGCAAGCCAGCTTTGACTCAGTGGCTATCCTAAACTACGACTGCAAGTAACTCTTTGAGGTGGCGCACACGAGTCCACATATTCACCATACCAATACACCACTATGGATCCGCTCCCGTCTCCCTACGAGAACACCATCCATAGCACTCACGCTTATCTTGCGCATTTTAGAGTATCCACTTTCACTTGTCTATGAACTATGCAAGGGTCCAAGTTTCCATATCCAGGAATCCGGCTATTGAATAGATAATGATAACCCTGCAGGGTGTACTTCTTCACACACGCTCTCGCCACTTATCGCCTGACACGTCATGTATCTCGGCAACCTTCAAGCGGAAGCAGGCGAGGGAGTCGGCCACGCCTACCTAAACACACAAGTCTCTCGTCGGGTTTATCGCCTATTCGGGTTCCATCCGCAAGGAGATCCGGCGGGTGTCGCCACGGCCCCAAACGATGTGGGAAGGGTTCCCAAGCCCACCTCGACGGGTGGATCTACGCTTGGTACACCGTGCCACGGTGCCTAGTCATCCCAAGCCCACATGTCGGGTGCCACTTGGTAGACTACTAACACTACCTACAAACACCGAAACTAGTTGCAACTCCCGGACGAGAGAACAAGGGTGATTAAGAAGCCGAGAGGGTCAATTAAGGATCCCAATGAGTGGTAGTAGCTGTTCATGGATCACAAACACGAACTCAGTTCACGAGGGCGGCTGCAATGAGACAACCCACCATGTACTCCTACATGGCCTCTCACCGCTACCTTTACCAAATCGTGTCCACACATTTAGCTCTCAGCAGTAGGACATGTTCACACACCTCCGATTCATCACGATGAATCGGACTGACACAACTCTAAGCAATAGCAGGCATGACAAACAAGCATGAATGAGTAGGCACATCGGGGCTCAAACAACTCCTACTCATGCTAGTGGGTTTCATCTATTCTTGTGGCAATGACAGTCATGCGAGAGGATAAAGGGGTTCAACTACCGCAGCAAGTAACAATTGTATCGTTGTTGTCCTAATGCAGTAAAAGAGAGCAGGAGCGAGAGAGTGGGATTGTATCGGAATGAACAAGGGGGTTTTGCTTGCCTGGCACTTCTGAAGATAATATAGCTCTTCATCGGTGTCATCGATCTCATCGTCGGAACCACGTTTACTGAGAGGGGACAAAACCGGCAAACAAGGAAGAAACACAATCAATGCAATGCAACATTATGATGCATGATTATGACATGGCAACATGCTGGTGTTTTGAGCTAATGCAACTAGCAGCAAGTTAAATGGAGTTGGTTTGAACCCTAGGATCAAATTCAAACTCCACATGTGATTATTTAAATGCCATTCAAATGATTTGTGCTAGACAGCAGCTATAAGTTGTTCTAACATGCATGAAAATGGTACAGATGGATAGATTGGATTTTTCTAATCATTTTTCATATATAAATTATTTCATTTGGAGTTACGGTTGAATTTCTATGAATTTTAGAAGTTTTGGTTATTTTCTGGAATTTCCTATATAAAAATAAATCCAGAAAATAAGTTCTCGCGTCGACGACATCATCATGACGTCAGCAGGTCAACTGGGCGCCTCCAGGTCAAACCTGACCAGTGGGGTCCACTGGTCAGTGACACGGTGGTGTTTAGAGACACCGAGGTGGGGTGGTCAGCGGACATATCGGCATAGTCAACTCGATGGTGGGTCCCCTTATTAAACTAATCTAAATAGAAATTAAACCCAGATTAGTTAGGGCGTGGGGCCCAGGTGTCAGTGAGCTAGGGGGGTTTGTTAGGGCGTCATTAGTGGCTAATGGCAGCGCCACGTCGGCCGGCCGGAGTTTCACGGCGGCGACCAAAACGCGGAGGGCATCGGGATGTCGCCACGGGCCCGGTTTGGCGCTTGGGAGCATCTGAGCCGCGGAGTGGCGATGCTGATGGAGGAGGCGGCTGGAGCTGGGGTGGCCTCTGAGAGGCACCGACAGCGAGCTTCTGGCGCCGGAGCTCGGGGCGTCTTGAGGGGACGCGATTGCGGCGGCCGTGGCGATGTCGATTAGCACCTCGGCGTCTACTTAGTGCGGTGGTACGATGGGCACATGCCGGGACCAAATGGTCACGGAGCATCACCGGCGGCAGCGCAGCGGCGGCGGGTTTCGTCAACAAAGGCGGCAGCACGGCGTGTGAGAGCGAAGCGGAGAGGGGAGAAGGGGCAGGAGCTCACGAGTCGGTTGAAGCGGCGGCGAGCTCGGGGAGGCCCTGTGGACGGCAATTGGCGGCGGCATCCGCGGCCGTGGGCGGGAAGAAGGGTGTGGCGTTGTCTTGGGGTCCTCCGGCCTTGCGTGGGTCGGCGGAGAGGTGCTCGGGTTCTAAGCGGAGCTTGTGGGCTGGTCGAGAAGCGAGGGCGCGGCGGTGGCAGCAGCAGCAAGCGGCGGGCGACGGGCTGCCGGGCGCTGAGGAGAGAGAGCGAGGAGGGGGAGGGCGAGGGAGGCGTGAGGGTTCGGGGAGAGTGAGAGAGAGGCCAGGGGTGTCGTGGCGTCTCCAGGCGCATCGAGGAGGGAGGCAACCAGGCAGGAGGTGGCCAAGCGCGACGGCGGTGCTCGCCACCGAGCTGCTTCGTGCGCTGGCACGGGAAGAAGACAGGCATGCCCCTGGTGGTTGGGCTGCACAGTGTTGGGCTGTCCAGGTGGGCTTCGGTGAGCGCCAGGTAAGTTTCCAGGTGAGTTTCTGTTCCTGTTTTCTATTTTGTTTAATTTGTTTTGATTTGATTTTATACCAAATCATTTTTTTATAAATCCTGAAATTAAATATGGGCAATAACAGAATTACCTCAGAGGCCCTTAGATATTTCCAGAATTGTTGGAGCATTTAATAATATTATTAGCAATTAAATGCCCCAATTCAAATATTTATGACTTAAATTCAGTGCCCAACTTGTTCCCTAAAAATGTGCATTATTTTTGGTATGGATCAAAACCATTGCCAAAATATCAAACATCAAAGAAGAGCATTTTGGGTTCTTGAATGCAGTTTATTTAAGCAGGACCTATTTGGATTTCAAGGTGCTAGGGTTTGATCATCCCCCATTTCAAAGTTTTATAGAATTTAAAGATGATGCACACATGAAGCTAGCCCAGTGCATTGCTAGAAGCTGGGGATGTGACAAAGAGACTAGAGGGGGAGAAACATCATAAGATCCAACTATAATAGCAAAGCTCACGATACATCAAGATCGTGCCAAATCAAGAACATGAGAGAGAGAGAGAGAGAGAGATCAAACACATAGCTACTAGTACATACCCTCAGCCCCGGGGGTGAACTACTCCCTCCTCATCATGGAGAGCGCTGGGATGATGAAGATGGCCATTGGTGAGGGATCCCCCCTCCGGCAGGGTGCCGGAACAGGGTCCCGATTGGTTTTTGGTGGCTACTGTCGGATGTTGGGTTCCGGCAGACCCTTAAGGTTCGAACTCTGGGGTGCGCACGAAGATCTCTCCCCTACCGACCTACATCCGACCGTCTCGTGAGATCTAGGCTAAAAACAATGAACAACACGAGGGACACAAGATTTATACTGGTTCGGGCCACCGTTGTGGTGTAATACCCTACTCCAGTGTGTGGTGTGGTGGATTGCCTCAGGGGCTGATGATGAATAGTACAAGGGAAGAACAGCCTCGCGAGAGGTGTTCTTGAGCTGGTGCGATGAACTGCCTGGGTGAGTTCGATCGCCTCTCTCCCTCTCTAATGAGCACTCGATCAGATACTCCCAAAACTGGATCCCCCTCTACTTTGGTGGCTAGTCCTCTTTATAGAGGCCCCGTGCCCCTTCCCAAATATTGAGCGGGAAGGGCGCCAACAACGACCATTTCAAAGGGGGACATCTAGTACAAGTTATCCTAACTAAAGTTGGTCTTATTTGCCAAAAGTCTTTGGCGATACGCTGCCTTGGGCTCCACGGTGACCTCCATCCTGCCGCTCCGCTGGTCTTGGTCTCGTTGCCTTTGGAATGGCAACCTTTGCACGATGCCTCGATACTCACGCTGTGCTTGCCCCTTTGCACCAAAGAGGAAACAAGGACCTTTGCAGGCAGGCGGCCCCTGGCGCCCGCTTGGTCTCGATTGTCATGGCTTGCGTCACGAGCACCTTGCGAGGTACCCTGCCTTGATCTCTCCGCCTCCTCGCGAGCCTTTCTAGCGAGGCCGCTCTTGAGGAAAGCCTTGCATCGTCTGCCCCGCGAGGCTTGGCCCCTCGCGAGGGTCTTGAGTCTTGTGCTGATCAAGACGGGCCGTACTGGGCCTCCACTTGAGCCACGCCGTAGGACGCAGGCAGGCAAGTCTGGGGTCCCCCGTTCCCAGAACGCCGACAGTAGCCCCCAGGCCCAAGGCACGCTCGGACTTGGCTTTGCAAAAAAGCGAAGGGGCAAGTGCGGAGCATCACGAGCCCCATCAGCCTGCGGCCTTGAGCACCGTGTGGCGGTTGACTGGACGTTGGCGTCCCCGCTTCCCCACGCTCCCTCATTATGTGCCTGGCTAGGCGGCCATGAGATTTGTACATAGTTATCCTCCCTTCGCAGCCTGCACACTTCTTGTTCCTCTTTCCTCCTCGAGCCTCTGCTTCCGCCTCCAATCCATCTCGAGATCTTTTCCCGTCCCATTGCCATGGCCCCGACGAAAAAGGATAAGGCAAAGAAACCTGCGCCCTTGACCAGCACGCCCCCGGCGGCTGCTCCCGCCGTCGACAAATCGCTCATACTCAACCGGGAGGCCCTGTAGAAGGTCTGCTCCGCGCTTGCCTCCAGCTTTAATGAGTGCGAGAAGACGACGGTCTGGCCCGCGTCCCACGCCTCCTACGACAGGGTCATCACGGAGGTCCAATTCTTCGCCGATGCCTTGTGGGCAGGCCTGGTTCCCCCCTTTTCCGCCTTCTTCAATGCGGTGCTTTTGCATTACCAGATCCACATGATGCATCTTGGCCCCCAATCCATTGCTCTGCTTGCTGTCTTCGCCTTCGTCTGCGAGGCCATGGTGGGGATTCCTCCTTCCGTTGCCCTTCTGCGCCACTTCTTCTCACTACCTTGTCCGGTCCTTCCCGGTGTTCGGGGTGCGTGAGCCTCCAAGCCGTGCCGGAGACGACCACCTCGGGGATCAATTTTAGCCTCCCACCTTTCGCGAGCGGGTTCCGGGAGCGGTGGCTGTATGTGGACGTTGGGGTTCCCAACCCCCTGCTCGCGCACCCGACGCTGCCTACTATTCCCAATCCTGGTTGGGATCACGAAGATCTCACGAGCCTCCAAGTTGCCTTCACCTGGCATCGCTTCGAGAGGTTGAGGGACCTCGGAGTGACGGCGCCCAAGGTGGTGAAGGAGTTCCTCCGACGCCGCATCGCTCCCCTCCAGCGCCATTCCCGCCCAATGTGGGCTTACACCGGTCGCCAGGACCATATGAGGCTCCAGGAAGGGGATCTCGCGCCCGATATGCTGAAGAAGGTGCTGCAGGTCCTGACCGGCGACCCCTCTCCTGGCAGCGCTGGCCATGGGGGCACCCTGTTGTATCTTTGCAAAAACAGGGTCGACTTCGCGAGGCAGATTCCCCGTTTCAACAAATGGGGTCTGCGCCCCGCCAACCTTGTGGGACCTCGCGAGAATCCGGTTGCCGTGGTCCTTCCCTCGACTGCCCGCGTCGACCTCGCCTCAGGAGTCGTTGCAGGGAGGCAAGGATTGGCGGGAGCCAAGGGGCCTGACGCCGAGGTGCTGATGTCCCGTGGGGCTCCCGAGGTGCCATCATCCAGAGCTGATGGTACCCCTCGTGAGGTGGTGGCTGACGAGGGAACGCGGCCTGCCGCTCCCAAGGCTGGAGCCCCCGAGGCCCCGGCAGGCCACCAAGAGGTGGTGTCTGATCGCTCCCCTCAGGCCGGCGCCCCTGATGCAGGCTGGCCTGATGCTTTGGCTCCTATGCCGCGCGCCGGCCCTCATGTCGCGAGCTTGGGTTGGTACCGCATAGGCCCTTCGCAAGAGGAAGGAGGCTTCTGGTGGTGATGAGCGCCCGCACCACCCATTGAAGCACAGGAAGTACTTTGCCATGGACGAGTAAGTCTGTCCTTATGGTTCCTTGTCTGCCTCTCTTTTCGCTGACCGTGGCCTTTCAGGATTCCTCAGACGAGCCCGCAGAGCCAGCTAAGGAGCCGCTCCCTTAGGCTCCTCTTCCGTTACCAACCTTAACTACCTCGAGTCCGCGCGTCATCTTCGGTGCAAGCTTGGATGGAGAGGCGGGCCGCCCTGCGGCGCGCCTTGATCCTATCGTCGCGCCGCTCTTCCCTCGTGAGCTCTCCCTAGGCACATCTAGCTTGCCCAAGGCTCCTTCATTGATCATAGGTAGCGAGTGGCTGAAGCCGATCTTTGGGTCCCCAGCGGGAGGTGGATCGACGCCAGGCTAGGTCCCTCGCGGGGCACCAGCCCCCAGCCCCCTACCGAGAGGGGGCGAACCGCTCCAAGGCCCTCTGCCGACATCGACGGCGGAGGATGGTGTTGACGATGTGCTTGGGCGTGCGCGGGAGCACAGAGCTCTCCGCCAAGAGTTCCTCCAGAGGGCAGTCGACACAGTGAGCCAGCTCGGCACAGAGCTGGCGGCTGAAGACGCGCATCTCGAAGCTGAAGGCTTGAGGCTGGTCAAGGAGCAGCGCAAGCTGAAGGCGGCTGTTGGTCTCGCGCGCCACCAGCGTGACCTCGAGAATGCCAAGTCCAAAGTGTCCTTAGTGGCCTCTCGGGAGGCCTGTTCCCGGGCCCTTGAAGAAGCTCAGGTGGCTGACAAGCAACGCGAAGCTGCGGAGGAGCGCGCGTGGGAGCTCCAAGACTGGTGCAACTCCTTGGAGCAGCAGGTGGAGCTGCGCCGATCCGCCCTCGCTGTCCTGAAGGGAGGGCCCACTGAAGAGGAGGAACTCCGGAGATGTGAGGAAGCGCTGACGCTGGAGACTGCCGAGCGCAACCTCGATCTGGAGCGGTTGGAGATGAGGGAACGCCAGGTTGCCCAGGCGGAGGACGACGTCGGCGCGCGAGAGGCCCGGATCCAGGAGGAGATCGACCATCGCATGGCGGAGGCTCACGCCGGCCTTGAGCGCGATTATGAAGAGCGGCTGGAGTTGATCAGGGCTGAAGCCACGGGCAGGACTGCTGCCCTTAGGACCAGGTTGACTGAAGCCACACAGAGAGCTGAGGCCACCGCTGCCCGCTAAGCTCGGCGCAAGCTGAGCTGGCCTCCTCCCGCGCTAAACTGCTCCTTCTTCAACGGTGGGTTGATGATGCCGAGGCCGTCGCGGAGCAGAATGCGGACGAGATCCGCCAGCGGCAGACGTTGGAACACATGCATGGCCCCATGCTCCGAACGCTTAGGGAAAGGGCTAACACGGCCTTGGGAAACATCTGCGAGGCTGCCGCCGAGGAGCCACATGTGACCAACTATGCCGACAACCTCCAGTTCTTCACTGACGTGGTGACGCATCTGGAGAACCGCTCTGAGAGGTCTCGCCAGCTGGTGGAGAAATGGAGCCGCGGCCTGCTCGCGCGGGCATTCTCCCGCGTCTTCAGCCATCTTCAGAACCTCGATCCCCACTTCGACTTTGATGCCACCATCGCCCCAGTGCCTGAGGCCGTTCGAGGCGACCTAGCGCGGTGGGTGGAGGACAACGTTGATGCGCTCATCCGGGCCTTTACTTCCTCCGACGACAGGGTGATCGTTCTTGCCGATGAAGGCGTCGTGGTGAACGATGGTGGAGACGGTGCCAACAACGGTGATGAAGAGGCTGCTGACAACGATGGTGGTGCCAGCGACGCCTCCGGGGACGCCGTGGGAGATGCGGCAAGCAATTTGTCCGATTGACCCCGTGCTTCCTCCCGCTGCTTGCCCTGCGCATTAAGAGACTTGGGCGTGGCCCTGAAGGTTGTGAGAGCATTTTTGGGAGGGGAAGCCCCTCATGCAAGAAGATTGTTGCCTACGTGTTGTCATGATTGGCGCAGGATGAGTGTCTGCATGACGCCGTGTTTGTCGTGACGAATAGGTTGT
Organism: Aegilops speltoides; assembly: GCA_021437245.1. Taxonomy (NCBI): domain Eukaryota; kingdom Viridiplantae; phylum Streptophyta; class Magnoliopsida; order Poales; family Poaceae; genus Aegilops; species Aegilops speltoides. The sequence goes on from CM038141.1 coordinate 260,340,679, forward strand.
TGTGGTTTACCTTTGTCTTGGCGAGCCTCGAGTGGGCTTGTGATGTACATTCGAGGGCCCATGGGGGTCCCATTTGACCATGTGGCGAAAGCCTGGCTAGAGCGAACACCGGCCACGGGACGGCGGGCGCACATGTTGGGCCCTACCCTACTCGCGAGGGGCCCGCAAGAGGGAGGCAGCTAGTGTGAATTACAACTTGAGCGGAAATAGGAGCACGAGAAAGCACGCGAATAAGACACAACACTCCTTCCCGCATACGCAAACACAAATTCAACTTCGACTTAGATCTGAGGCAAGAAAGCTTGTTCGCACGAAAGGAGAAAACAAGAGCAAATGGCCGTGTCCGACACCTAGTCTAGTCTTTGACGTCTTCTCACTAGTGTGGAGCTAAGTGCTGCCACTGGGCATGGGAGGGAGCCCCCGAGGCCCGAGGGCGGCTCTCCGAATACTCTGGGGTGTGTACAACCCCAACTCATTATTACGTGAGAGTGTCACGGGCGGCGAGCTTCACAGGCACTAGGCCTTCTTCACAGGTACTGGCCTTGCTTCATATCGCCAGATGAGGGCCCCGCCTTGCGCCACCCTTGACCCCACCGGCGGCCAGGAAACCGGGGCGGCGCCAATGGGGAAAAAGGGATGTCGGTGTCAAAACCGGCGGATCTCGGTAGGGGGTCCCGAATATGCGTCTAGGCGGATGGTAACAGGAGACAAGGGACACGATGTTTTTACCGAGTTGGGCCCTCTCGATGGAGGTAAAACCCTACTCTGTGATTGATATTGATGATATGGGTAGTACAAGAGTGGATCTACCACGAGATCAAGGAGGCTAAACCCTAGAAGCTAGCCTATGGTATGATTGTTGTTGTGTCCTACGGACTAAAACCCTCCGGTTTATATAGAAACTGGAGAGGGCTAGTGTCGTGGATTTGTCACGGCAGATGTCCTAGTGTCAGGACTTAGTCGCGAGGCCAACGCATCTATGTGGTAGCTTGAGAGGGGTTGAGCGGAATCGAGAGACATAACACAAGATAGGGATTTAGACACTTGGCCTAGGAAACATCATCCGGTAAAAACCCTACATGCTGTTTGAGGCTAGGTCTCATTATCATCACGTGGGAGTCGCCGTAAACCGGCTCTCCTCTTTGTGTCTAGCCCTATGATTGTTTCTTCTTGCTTGTAGCTTGTAGCTTCTAACTTGTCCCTCTTTGGGGAGCCCTGCCCCTCCTTATATATGTTGAAGGGGCGGTTTACATGTGGAGTCCTATTAGGATTAGGACTAGTCTATCGGATACAAGTCCTAGTCTTAACTCCTTGTAAGGCAAATATTCCTTTCCTCTTAAACCGGCCCACAATGGTTGAACCGGCCTTCATGAACCGTCAGACAGGCCACCGGGTCTTGTTGCTCCTCTAGCCCTTTGCTTGGGATTACCAATGAAGTATAAATCGTCGGCTGTGCGGAGTTACTGGTGAATCGCCAAGTCCGGCGGTTTATCCTTCCGGCGGTTTACATACCGGGTATATCCCGACATTAGCCCCAAGTTTAGCTTGGATTTATCCATAGTAAACTTATCTTTAAAATAAACACCGAACAACTTTGACAGGTTGTGCTCCGGGTTAAGAATTCTTGTAGATCGACACTGATCATCCTTAAGTCCTTGTATTTCCTCCTTCTAGAAAATCCAGGTCAATAACTAGCTTCATACTCAAATTGCTGACGTTGGTTTCTCATAGAAAAAATATTGTGAAGAATAATCCACTTGAGTCGGCTTTCAAAGCGCTGGTTTAAGAAATATTGGTCTTGAAATATTCATCTGATATTCAGCCGGTTTGAAGATGCAAAACTTGCCGGTTTTATCATTGCCAAATACTGTCGGGTTATAAAAACTTGATAGCTCTGAGTCACGATTGTTGCCAACGCCGGTTCATGATTCTTGCCAACGCCGGTTCATGATTATTGATGACACCGAGTTGCAGCCACAGGGTCATAATGATTGGTGACGCCGGGTCAATCTAGTTTGCTCAATCAGAAAATTTGAAAATATTTCTTCGATAATAATATAATACTGTAGCCCCCAAGTCTTGAAAGCGGAACAAAGTGATGGCTTAAGACTTGCTTCAATATAAATCTGCCACTTAAGAAGAAATCCATGTTGTTCATCGAGTCACTTAATAAAACTGAATACTCCATATTATGTAGCCCACAAGTGCGGGTTGTTATGCTTGCGACAACACAGGACTTGTAATTTCTGATGCTCATAAAAACTTCAACCAGCGTAGCCCCAAGGGCGGGTCATTATGCAATAATGAGCGGGGACTTTGATATATACTTCAATGAAAATAACATCATATGATATAACCCCCATCATGGGGCTTGAATTCACGTCCACAAGGTTAAGAGCTTTGTGCTTTACCAACTGAGCAATGGACCCTTCAATATAATGAATAAAAGCTTTGTACCTTGAATTGTTTAACAGAGCAATTGGTAGCCCCCAAGGGCGGCTCATTATAATGTGATGAGTCGGGTCTTCAATAAGATGAACAAAGAGTGACTTTGCATTAGCCCCCAAGTGTCATGGTGCATGCTTGCAGCGACATGAGACTTGCATACTTGATGTAATCTCAACTTCAATAATGTAGCCCCCAAGTGCGGGTTGTAAGCTGCGACAACTCGGGACTATTCCTTCAATTGTAGAATAAAAGCCATATCCATTGATAACATAATATCCATTGCGCTAAAGCGACTTTGAAAACCTCAATCATAATATTAATAACCATAATAAAAATCCAGCCATGTTGGCTATTCAATATAATCCGGTATGAAAACCTTATTCATCCAATATCATAATGAAAATCCAGCCAAGTTTGGCTATTTTGAATAATATAACTCAATGATTTATAAGCGCATGATTCCAATGGCGCAATCCAAATATATACTGGCGACTTATAATCAAAAGCCAGGCCGGTTTAATCAAACACTGGATAATTCTCATCATATACTGGCGACTTATCGTCTTAAAGCCAGACCGGTTTAAACACTGAATAATTTATCAACATGCTTTATTCAACCTGTCTCTGCATACAACAAGTTTAAAGTATCCTAGCGGTTTACCACCGGACGGGTCATAATGCCCAACATATAACCCAGGTTTATAACCAAGGCTGCACTTAAGAATAATCAAATATGAAATATATCATACCTGTGACATTGAATCACATTCTGGTTTACCAACTTTTGTAGTAAGGGTGATAATCCCAATCTTGAGTCTCGATAACTCCTTCCATATTGTGCGGTTTATGATAAAACCGTCGGGCTGTGATAAACACCGGTTTAACCATATATATCTTGGTGACTTGTAGTCAAACAGATGGTGATAGTCTCCGGATTATAACTTGATTGTGTACGGATAACTTGTAGTTGAAAGCGAGCCGGGTTGATAAACAGGGTTAATTTGATGGTGATAGTCATGCGGGTCGAGACGCCGGTTCAACATAAAATTTATCAAAGAAAAATCTTGACAAAGGCAAATAAAACCGTGTAGTCGAGGCTTTTCATGGGCTGCTGAGCCCAAATTCGAGGCTTTTCATGGGCTGCCGGGCCGTGAGTTGAACCATTTAGCAAAGCCTTTTAAGATGGACCTCCAACTAACCAATCACCGTTTTAACTTTGACAAGTTCGTGGTCTCAATGAGAGTAAGCATCAAGCGTCAGAGGGTCATGCCGGATTACGGATAGGAGTGTCTTACTTGATGAAGGCGAGTTAACCCGGGGTTTTAGGTAAATATACCGGGCTTCCAAGCCGTGGGTCGATACCCGACTACAAGGGTCCTTTCAAACTCCTTGGTATTTGACACAAGAGCCCCCAAATAACGTGATGAGTGTGCTCATTGGGTGCCTATGTTTGGTGTGCATAGCATCCAGACTCTCTTTGGCCCCTTGGTGTGAAGCTCCCAAGCTATGTTGTGGCGTGATAGCGGATTAATGGACGAGAACTCCGCTTTGTCATTTGAAGCCCCCATGTAACCAATAATATGATAAGCCAATAAGGCGGTATACCCATGTTTGAACCGCGCATCATGGCAGCAGGTCCTCTTTGGCAACCTTTAACTTTTTGCAAGAACTAAATTCTTCTTGAACCGGGATCTTGAACCGGATACTGAGAGCTTCAAAGCTTTGTGGGAGACATTTTCCCCTTGAGACGGATATTGAACCGGAATCCTTCTTTTTAAGCCGGAAATTTTTCGACGGCCTTTCAACTCAAACTTGCGAGAAGTTAATTCCTTTTGAGCGGAAATTCTTAAACGGATTTGAGAGCTTGATTAGGCGGCTTCCCTTGAGCGGATTTTAAACCGGAATCTTTTCGATGACCGGAACTTCTTCATTGAGCGGGATTTTGTAGTTGTCATATACTTTCTAAACCGGAAATTTTTCGACGGCCTTCAAATCTTGATAGCCTCCGGAATGGGTTTATCTTTCCTCCATCGTCACAGGGTTCTTAAACTTCTTTGGCCGCAAGATTTTTGAGTCATGTCATCGTAGCCCCGAGTCTCAAGGTGACTCGAGGAGTTGGCTTGAAACTCTCCATATTTGACCGTGATATAAACGGCATAACTTGTATATCATTGGTGTTGATAGCGATGTGAATCCACGAAGGTTGAGGTATTGCGGCGGGTTATAAATGATCCCGTATGAGCCGTGTCGAGAACTTCGCCAATGGTTCCTTCTTGGTGATTTGAAGTTAACCAAACTGTAATGGCGGCGACTTGTGCGCTTGCCCATTGAAACATCCAAAGTCTGACGGCGGTTGATAATATATGATAATTTGCCTCCAATTTCTTTGGAAAACCGGGCTACCCAAGCCGTGACTTGCTCATATTCAATAAACAGCTTCATGTGGACGAGTGCGGCCCGGTAGGTTGATGTAGACCGTGCCGCGAGAGGCGGACGACAAAGACGAAGCGCAACATCGAGGCGATTTTGGACGAGATGAACCGCGCGGCATTATAAGCCGGTGCGGACGGGGAAAAATCAACACCGTGTCGTAAATGGCGCGCAGGCGGAGCGCGAGTTAACCACGTCGTTTTGATGTAGTGAACAATTGTCCTGCATCAACAATATTGTAGACCAAGGCAAAGATAAACTGCTCTTTGACAAAAATAATATTTGCCAATAAAATGTATTTTAGATGAATATCACCTAATGTGCCAGGCTAAAAAATATCCACCGCGGAGTTGATGATCACCCTGGTAAAGGCGGGCGAGTCGGCGGTGGGTGCGGACGATGGGTCGTGTATGTTTGATGTAGCGGGGACGGCGACTTGCTCACGTATCCGTCCAGCAGTATGGCACGGACAAGTACTAGTACAAAAGCAATATTGGCTTACCCCCTTTACCACACCCTTGTAATAAATAATGGTCCTGCGAAAAAATACCACATGCCGAATACTTGTTTTTCAAACAATGTAATATATCTTGATAAGATTTATAGAAAGGATAGCACACGGTGTTTGTGAACCACAGATGATCACGGGCGTAGACACCGGTAGATAATCTTCTGTCTTTGTCGATGAATTCTGTTTGATCCTTATGTATGCATCCAAAGGATTTTCAACAACACCTGATATTTTCATCGGATGAGCGTGGACATGTAGTCTTATCCTCACGCGTAGTAGTAGCCAGCTCGCAGTTATGCCACGGCGACAGTTACACGTCCCCTTTTTTAAACAAAAAACGCCCATATCCTTTGACTTGTCTTGGAGGACGTACGTGTGTACATTGCTTGGCTGCATTAGTATGCATGCTTGAGATTGCATTTGACTTGCTTGACTCCTCTCCTTATGCTGCCGTTGGACAATACACAAGCATACGTATAAGGAAACACTTCGTCGATTTTGACTGACGAAAGCGTATGCGCCTGTTCGTCAGGCAATTTGATCGGGTGGTTAAACTTGTGCAGTCTTGACCGGATCATCCTGCGCATAAAGCAGTATACGCTAGAGACTTCACATGCAACAGTGCCTGTCATCCATCAAGCGTTTGAGGTTCACCTCCATTAGTATTCCACGTCCATCGATTAACTCTTGAAATACCCATCCAAGTAGTACTTCAACCAACAGCCAGTTTGAGCCACAGCAGCGATGGAGAGGCACCGGCGACTTAGCACAGGGCCACGGCGGGCCGATAGGTCCTGACGAGGCACAGCGAGTTGTGGTCGTATTGGCGGTTTTAGTAAAGATAGCAGGGGCGAGGTGCGATGGCAAATCTGAGCGGTGCGAGGGTGAGGTCGTGAAGGCAGGGAGCGTCGACATCTGCGGTTGAATCGCCGGCGCCTCTCAATAGCGTCTCGATGGTTCAACGGCTTCAGCAATGGTTGATGCGCAGCAGTAGCGAGGCCGGGTCATGGAGTGGAACTCTGGCCGGTTTAGCGCGGCAGGGCTGCGCCCGCGAGCTGAAGCTGCAGTAGCCGAGGCAGAGCACTGCGGACGAAGGCGTGGCCACGGCATGAAACGGATTGAGCGCAGCGGTAGCTTGCGGGCAGAGAGGCGCATCCAGGACGGCCCGGCGCACCCAGGACAGTCCGGCGCCGGCTCACTGGCGGCGAGATGAGCAGGGCCGGCCTGCGGGGCTCGGGAGACGGGTCGCCTGAGTGGAGGCGTGGCGCAGAGGGCCACGGCGATTTGAGCGTCGAGGCGGCCGGTCGCAGCACACGCATAGTGGAGGAGCAACCAAGCGCGACGGTCGGCGTCTTGGACTGAAGGATCTTCAATAACAGCGGCCCTAGCTGAGAAACGCCGGTGACTTAGTGTATGGCGGCTCTCTGCGGAGACGACGGTGACCCGCGGCAGCACGCGGAGATGAGGCCGGGCGTGGTTCGGTGTTGACTCCGAGCGAGGACGGCCTGAGGAGCGGCGATTTGGGGAGGCTCGGAGGTGCAGACGCGCGGCAGAGGCGGATTCCCGGCGGCGGCTCGGACACGACCGAGGCTGAACGCAGCCGGCTGCTCGAAAACGAAGACCGAGGCAAAGGCCAAATCCGTGGCCTGATCCACTCCCGTCGCGGCCTTCCCTTTTTTGTTAGCACATGATGATTCGGTAGAAGCTCTTAATACAATATAATTGATCTGTTCGCCAAATCTCCGTGAGCATGCATATACTAGTCTTCTGGTCAATCTTGAGTAGATCTCACATAGAGTAGAAGAAAGGTACGTAGCGTACAGGACTAGTACTCCAATCCTTAGCAGAAACCACGTGGCTTTAAACCTGTAACCCGGCAGCAGAATCTTTCCGTGACTCGGCGGATTAGACAGCAGAAATCTTTGTCGGTCTCGAACTGGACTCGGCGGATTAGACAACAATTTGACAGCTTGCAGGGCTCGACATACAAACGAAGTCAATCCTTCGTTGGTTTCGATAAACCGCTTCGCGTCGCCGGCGGCGCACAAAACATCAAACCCTAATTATTTTCATCTCAATCTGGCAACTTGCACTTGATGCAGATCCTTCCAAACCGGCTCATCTTCATCCGGTAACTGCAAACTTCTCGATGCCTGGAAGAAATCCCTTCAAGAATTCTACACCGCGCGCGGGCCCCGGTTGCCGCCTGTCGTGGATTTGTCGCGGCGGATGTCTAATGTTAGGACTTAGTCGCGAAATGCAACGATCTATGTGGTAACGAGAGGGGTTGGCGGAATCGAGAGCCTTAACACAAGCGAGGATTTAGGCGACGGGACCGGGAAACATCATCGGTAAAACCCTACATCTTTGTTTGAGGCTAGGTCTCATTATCATCACGTGGAGTCGTAGTAAACGGCTCTCTCTTTGTGTCTAGCCTATGATTGTTTCTTCTTGCTTGTAGCTTGTAGCTTCTAACTTGTCCCTCTTTGGGGAGCCTGCCCTCATATATATGTTGAAGGGGTGGTTTACATGTGGAGTCCTATTAGGATTAGGACTAGTCTATCGGATACAAGTCCTAGTCTTAACTCCTTGTAAGGCAAATATTCCTTTCCTCTTAAACCGGCCCACAATGGTTGAACCGGCCTTCATGAACCGTCAGACAGGCCACCGGGTCTTGTTGCTCCTCAGCCCGCTGTGGGATTACCAATGAAGCGTAAATCGTCGCTGTGCGAGTTCTGGGTGAATCGCCAAGTCCGGCCGGTTTATCCTTCCGGCCGGTTTACGCCATGGGGTATATCCCCGACAGCTAGGGTTACATAGAGTCGGTTACAATGGTAGGAGATCTACATATCCGTATTGCCAAGCTTGCCTTCCACGCCAAGAAAAGTCCCATCCGGACACGGGACGGAGTCTTCAATCTTGTATCTTCATAGTCTTGGAGTCCGGCCGATGATGATAGTTCGGCTATCCGGACACCCCCTAGTCATGGACTCCCTCAGTAGCCCCTGAACCAGGCTTCAATGACGACGAGTCCGGCGCGCATATTGTCTTCGGCATTGCAAGGCGGGTTCCTCCTGCGAATAATTTATAGAAGATTGTGAACACCAGGATAGTGTCCGGCTCTGTAAAATAAATTCCACATACCACCGTAGAGAGAATAATATTTACACAAATTCAATCTGCTAACGTATTTCGTGGCGTGGCGTCACACCACAACCAAGCTTTTACTCGAATCATTTTTATTATACCACCTCGGTAGCGTTTAGCGGCGGTTTCCTTGGCACGTCTTGTCGAGCGAGATCGTGTTCCCCTTATTCAGGAGTCCCATCAATACGGACGTGGGTAACCCAACGCGCCGTTGCATACACCCCTCCATCGGCGGGTTCCAAGCGATCCGCAGGGGCGGCTCTTGGTATTCTCCTCTTTATAATGAGACCAACGCCCGTCCCTTTTCTTCAATCCTCAATCGAATCCGCCCCTCGCCCCGAGTTCCAACACCCAGGGCTCCAGATTCGGGCGCCTCGTACCTTCAACAATGTCCGGCTCCGGCCTTCAGGGCCGGTGGATGCCCTCTTCCGTCACGGAAGGGGCGTCTTGGCGAGAGAAGCGGTCGTAACCTACGAGATTTCGCATAGGTTGCCCGCCCAAGGGCAAGTTATTCCCACTCCCGAGCCTGGCGAGAGCGTTGTGTTCATATCCCACCTCCGTCGGGGTTTAGGCTTCCCGATTGATCCCTTTGTGAGAGGGCTTATGTTTTACTATGGGCTGGAATTCCATGACTTGGCTCCGGAGTCCATCCTCCATATCTCATCGTTCATTGTTGTCTGCAAGCCTTCCTCCGCACTACCCCTCACTTTGGTTTGTGGCTCAAGACTTTCAACGTGGAGCCGAGGATGATCGGGGGGCGACAGGCAGAGTGCGGAGGGGCAATTATAAGCAAGAGGGCCGATGCTCCATGGCCCGAGGGCTCTTTTCAGGAGGAGCTCGGCTTGTGGCAACAGGAGTGGTTCTACATCACCGCTCCCAAGGGCAGCAGGCAGAGGCCGCCGCCCGCCTTTCGCTCGGGCCCTCCTGGCGGTGGCGTCATGGGTCGACAAAGGGCTTGGCTGGGGCCGTCTAGGGCGTACCCCTATTGCGGGGCGGATTCGAGACCTCCAAGAGAGGAGATCAACCTGTCGTCGTGATGGCGAGTTATCTTGATTCGGCGTCTTACGCCTGCAAGCGTCGCCCCCTCCGCCTTTGGGAATTCAATCCGGAGGGACCTCGAGCTCTCCAACACTTCATGGGTACGACACCCGTGGAAATGTACAAACTGTTCTTCGGATCACAAAAGATGTGTCCGGAATTGACCGAGGACGCTGGCCTAAGCTGCAATCGCCCGGATACTCAAGTAAGTAGCCATGTGTCCGGACATATCGTCTATTTATTTATAATGGATTTGCCTCTCAGCCGGCTATCCCTTGGACAGGAGTGGATAGCGCAAGCAAAACTGATACGGTGTCCGGCCCCCTCCCTGAGACCACGCTGGATCCCGTGTTAGTCAAGATGTTGGAGGTTGCGCCTTCGGAAGAGGGCGAAGGGAGAACAGGAAAACTACCGCCTCCGCTAAGGAGGCTCTCAAGAAGGGAGGGATCGGGAATCCCTCCTTCCAGGGGGAGAAAAGGACAGCTTCCGAGGACCCGGAGGCCAAGGCCTCAAAGCGGGGGAAGAAATCTTCATCGGAGGGTCCTGCGTCAGGAGAAGCCCCGGCCACACAATTTCCCCAAGGGAATCAGGCCTCCAGCAAGCCGTAAGTAGAAAAGGGAGCTTTGTAATCAGGGACATCCCTGTTTTTTATTTCTGAGGATAACAAAGTTTTACCTTTTGATTCGGATCTCGGCCCTTCTCGTGAGCTCATCTTGAGGATCTTCGTCCGGAGATGATGGAGAGCGAGACGCCTCCATCTGCCGCACCGTCAGGTGGGGCGGGCGACCTTGAGGTATCGTCATGGAGGGTCTCCCGAGTCCGCGGGGCGGAGAGTTCGGCACCGGCGGTGTCTGGCGGAGGAGCCAAGAATGCCGAGAGGCGTCTATCTCGAAGATCACCGTACATTAATGAGTATGGTGATTGAAAGGATTTCATCCGAGAGCGGGTTGCATGAGGCCGTCATGAGTTCTTGTGACGGGTTCGAGTGCGTAAAAATGACATACGCTTTTGACAATTTTGCACATAGAGTGCGCTACAGTATAGATAGTAGCCCACGAGGCGGGTGCGTTGTCGAAGTGACGGGTGTCGAGGATCATAATCTCGATGTTAAGATGTCGCCGTTCCTATTCGGGGTGGGCGTTCGGTGGCTAGCGGATGATAGAGTTGCGAACTGGGCGGCAATCGGGCGTTCGCGGATGCGGACATCGCTGTTGGTCGATAGCGACTTTGCGACTCACAAGGTGTGTTGTTTCTCCGCGGCCACCCGTTAAGGGAGCTTATGCCCATGCCTTACAACATGTATGTTTGGTGCAGATGGTGCCACTGCTATGGAGGGCCTTCGGGCAGAGCTTTCTCGAGCCAAGGACCAAGCCAGAAGGAGTGATGCGGCTGCCTCGAAGGCAGCCGAAGAGCTAAAAGCCGAAAAGGCTGCTCACTGCCGAAGCAGGGAGGAGATGGCCGAAATGGCCATGAAGCTGAAAGATGCTACCGATCGCTATGAGGTTCTTGAAAGAGAACGCCAGGCGGAGCAAGAGGACCTAAAGAAGGCCACCGCCGAAGCCAAGGATGCCCGTTCTGCAATGCAGGCTATAAAGGAGGAACTGCGTCAGGCCGGAGAGATTGCGGCTGGAAAGCCCTTCCTGCTGCGTAGGAAGTTCACGGATAAGAAGTATGCTCAGTTAGGGCAGCTGTGGGGTGCAGAGGATCCTTATCTGGATTTGGGCTAGTGCGGCGGACGCAGTCGTACACTTCCGGAGCCAAAAGGATCACGAGATGGAAGAGCTTTTTTGGTCTCAATTCCATAGTCCGGAGCGTTCCCTTCCATTAACCGATCGGTTGCCTGAGTGGGCTGAGCTGAATAGGCTGTCCGGACTTGCTATGAAGGATGTCGTGGCTCATCTGTGGCCGGAAAGGCCCAAGCCGAAGAGTTATTTTTGCTTAGTGCAGCAATTCCTTGATGCGGTGTCGCATATCAAGGCGATGAAGCGGTCGGCATGTATAGAGGGTGCACGGATGGCTCTCGCCCATGTCAAAACATACTGGGCAGAGATGGATGCCACCGACGTTGCATCTCGGGATTCGGATAGAAGCCGATTACCCGCCGAGCACTATTTTGAGGAAGTGCTGCGGGGCGCTCGTTTAGTAGAGTCGCAGTGCTCGAAAAATGTTATGTTCAAATGACATGTATGATTAGTGAAACCATATTTATAATGCGACGGCTTTTTATACTTGTGTGTTCAAGTATTGAAATATCTCCTGTGTGTCCGTTAATGTATATGTATGTATATAACCTGAAAGATGGCAGTCTTCGGCTTCAGCCCCCACGCACAAGGTGCGGGGGTGTTTGCAAAGAAGCGCATTTTCACCCTTAATCCAACGTCTTGCTCCTGTGAAGGAGGTGGTAGCGTAGCAAACTAGGCAACCGGACTATAATGCTTTATCACTTTCACTTAGGCATAGGAGTTCGAAGGTGGGGCTACGATATAGCCCCTAGGGGCACCACGCTCTCCGAATTCGGGGCGCGTGTGTGCCTGACCGGGAAGCGGTCCTTCATCAAAGCGGAGGAATTCTAAACATTCAAGAAGTCGATCGAGTGGTTGACCAGTCTCTCGCCATATCATGACAGTCAGTTTTCGGCTTTCCCTACTAAGGTGCTCGCCCGGCCGAACCGGGGCACAATCGCAGATAGTTCTCCGGTGCCGCGTTAGCCGATGATCTGAGCGTAAAGGCAGCAAAAGCGTAGGAGCGGGCAAACCCAACATTTGACCAAAGACATGATTCGGAGTTGATGCATATAAGGCCTAACTCGAGACGCCGAACACTCCCTGAGGTATTCGGTCTTTATGATAACGGGTAGAACAATGCCCTAAGCCCCTAGTGTCCAGGTACGCGCGAAATCTTCTGACACGGCCAATGCCAAAACGTCAGCCTCCTCCTTGGTTATGGTAAGAAACCAGGGGATGTATAGCAACAAGAGACAGTAAAAAAGGTTTACGCAGGGTCTTAATCTGAAAAGAATCCTTGTAACGGGTCCCTGCTACACGTTTGTGCATGTTTCTCCGTTGTGCTGTATCCTGGACGGGTGTAGCACGTTGTTCATCTGTAAAAGAGAAGAACTTAGTTTGAAAAAAGATCGTGCGATAAATGCATGTAAAGGAGTATGATTTAAAAAATGAATAAAGATGAGCTTTATTGGCTCTCATTCTTTGTTCGTGCAGCCCCTTGTGAAGGGGTATGCGGCTGGGAAGGCTTTTGTTTGTTTATGCTGGACTCGCCTAGCCGTGTCCGGGGTCTAAATGACCTATTTTAGGAGTTTCGATCGGCCAGGCCGGATTAGTTTGTGGCTGTCAAGGCAGTCTCACGTTTTTCCGTGGTCGAGGAACATTCTAAGTTACCCTTTAATGAGATGATGCCGCGTGGACCGGGCATTTTAAGTGTAAGAGATGCGTAATGCAGTATTGCGTTAAAGCGGGCGAAAACATTTAAATGGGGCGATATGGAAGATTAGCTTTTCGCGACGGACGTTGTCGGATGAACCGAGCACAACTTCTAGTAGTAAGGAGCCCGTACTATTGGCATAGGGGCCTGGCGTCGCTCCTTTAAAGGAAGTGCCGCTAGGGCAAATTTTGGTAGGGTCTATCCCCATTCTGCGGATGGTGTCCTGGTATAGCAGGTTTATATTACTACCGCCGTCCATTAGGACTTGTGTAAATTGTAGTCCGTCGATTATAGGATCCAATATCAAAGCAGTCCATCCTGCGTTTTGAATACTTCTGGAGTAATCCAGATGGTCGAAAGTAATTGGTTTTGACATCCAATCTCGGGATTTCGCTGGGGTGGACCGTGCAGCTCGTGCTTTGGTAGATGCCGCACTATTTTTCCTTGTTATCACATGAAGTGAGTTCACCGTTTTGACTTCTAGTGGGAAATTCTTCTGTTTTCTGGCGCTCTGCTTGTGGGGTTCGTCATCATCCTCGCTTGGTGTGTCGAGCCCCTTGTGTTCGGCGTTTAGTTGGCGGGACTGCTTAAAGACCCAACATTCTCTGTGGGTATGGTTTGCAGGCTTCCCGGGGGTACTGTGGATTTGACATATCCTATCCAAGATTTTGTTTAGGTTGGATAGCTCGTCACTGTTGTCCTTAAGAGGCAGTGTTTTGTTATTTGGCCGAGAGCTTTTGAATCCGGTGTTGACCGCCGTGCTGTTTGGGCCATTTTCCTTATTCCAGCGCTGAACTTTTCTGCGTCGTGATTTCCCATTTCCGTCCCTGACTTCGGATGTACTCGGGTCGCTGGTGCTGCATCTTGCCAGCCAGCTATCTTCCCCCGCGAAAAAGCGGGTCATGAGGCTTGTTAGAGCGGCCATTGTTCTTGGGTTTTCCTGGCTGAGGTGTCTGGCGAGCCATTCATCTCGGACGTTGTGGTTAAAGGCTGCTAAGGCTTCGGCGTCCGGACAGTCGACTATTTGGTTCTTTTTGGTGAGTAACATGTTCCAGAATTTGCGTGCTGACTCTCCGGGCTGTTGAGTCATGTGACTTAAATCGTCTGCATCCGGAGGGCGGACATAAGTCCCCTGAAAGTTTGCTCGAAATGCATCCTCGAGCTCCTCCCAACTTCCAATGGTATTTTCTGGGAGGCTTTTGAGCCAATGCCAAGCTGGTCCTTTGAGCTTAAGGGGTAGGTATTTTATGACATGGAGATCGTCTCCTCTAGCCATATGTATGTGTAGGATGTAATCCTCAATCCAGACTCCGGGGTCTGTTGTTCCGTCGTATGCCTCTATGTTTACGGGCTTGAATCCCGCTGGAAATTCATGATCTAGTACCTCATCGGTGAAACATAGTGGGTGTGTGGCGCCCCAGATGTTAGGTGTGCCGTTATCTTGAGCGCTTCGGCGTGTTGTGTTGCTTCTGGAGCCTTCTTTTTGGCCCATAGATGGACTGACGGACCATCCTTTTCGCGAGATCCTTATGTGGATCATGTGCGGCTTGTGTCTGCGCGCCGTTTGCTGCTCTTAGCTTTGTCATCAGTGCGTCTATCCGCCCGGCGGCCTCTTTGTTTTTTGAGTGTGGGGGCTCTATGGCCTCCTCGTCAAATTCTGGCAATAGCTTGCGCTTTGGGTAGCTCTTTGCTTGGTGACTATCACCGTATTTTTCTGCGGTCTTGAGTACTTTGCTCCATCTCATTCTGAGTACGTCTTCCGCTGTTTTGAGCTTTCGCTTCTGCTTCTTCAGACATCTTGCAGTGGCGACGAGCCTTTTGTGAAGGTTCTTGTGCTCCGGTGATGTGTCCGCGTGAGATCGTCGGACTGTTGTTTTTCGCGGTGATGGGTTGCTCGTCAATTCATCCTGTTGGGATGGTTGCTTGGTGGCGTGTTAAATGCGTCCACTAGTTCGCCCTGCTCTCTCTGGTGGGTCGATATAGGTCTTTGTTGTTATAGAGCGGGACTTGATGGCGCTTGCATCGCCGTTTTGGTTGTTTTTCGGGAATTATCCCGCCGCATCCCGTTGTTCCTCGTCGCCGCTTCCTTTTGGTGTATCCACCATGTATCGTCGTGAGTTGAGGTGGCTTTCCGATTGCTTGATGGGTGCTGGTTCTTAGTCGTCTCGGCATCGTCGTCCATACCATCGATGTCTTGGTCGAAGTCCGGCATGTCGGTTAGATCGTTGGCGATGGCTACAAAGTGGGTGGTGGGTGGGCTTTGAATTTCTTCGTCGTCCGCATCCCAACCGTCTTGACCACAGTCCGGCGAGGCTCTCGATAACGAGAGATATTTTAGCGAATTGAATGTCGCGCGAAGTGTCTTGAAAGATGTCCATGGCGGTGAACTCCATGATCGGGCGCCCAATCAGATCGATTGGTAGAAGGCGCGGGAGGTTAGTCCGGTGAAAGTCGGCACCTCGGAGTCCACGAGCTTCACAAGGGACAAGGTTGGTATTCGGCTCCATCGCCATAAAGTAGCAGCCCCAGGCGGTGTCTAGCCACCATCCTCGATCTATCGCGATCGGCTCGAAGTAAGGGTGAGCGGACTCGTGTGCGGCCTCGAGCCTTTGTCGGCAGCGAGCTAAATCATGCCCATCGGCGGGCGGTGCGCTTCGGCGTGGCTCGAATCCGTCAAAGATCAAGTCTCCGCGGATGTCAGCCGTGAAGTTCAAGCTTCCGAATCTGACCTGGTGGCCAGGGGCATAGCTTTCAATCTGCTCCAGATGGCCAAGCGAATTGGCCCGCAGTGCAAAGCCGCCGAATACGAAGATCTGTCCGGAGTGAAAGGTCTCACCCTGGACCGCGTCGTTGTTGATGATCAAAGGAGCCATCGGGCCTATATGCGACGGCATAGAGGAACTCTCAATGAAAGCACCAATGTCGGTGTCAAAACCGGCAGATCTCGGGTAGGGGGTCCCGAACTATGCGTCTAGGCGGATGGTAACAGGAGACAAGGGACACGATGTTTTTACCTAGGTTCGGGCCCTCTCGATGGAGGTAAAACCCTACTCCTGCTTGATTGATATTGATGATATGGGTAGTACAAGAGTGGATCTACCACGAGATCAAGGAGGCTAAACCCTAGAAGCTAGCCTATGGTATGATTGTTGTTGTGTCCTCTGGACTAAAACCCTCCGGTTTATATAGATACCGGAGAGGGCTAGGGTTACACAGAGTCGGTTACAATGGTAGGAGATCTACATATCCGTATTGCCAAGCTTGCCTTCCACGCCAAGGAAAGTCCCATACGGACACGGGACGGAGTCTTCAATCTTGTATCTTCATAGTCTTGGAGTCCGGCCGATGATGATAGTTCGGCTATCCGGACACCCCCTAGTCCAGGACTCCCTCAGGGACGCTAGCGGTTCCCCCGACGACCACGGGTCCTCTGCCGGGGGCAGGCCCTGGTGCACCTCCCCGGTAGAGGGCCTACCTCCGAAGAACTCCTTGCTCCGCACGCCATGGAGGGGAGCCTGGCTCCCGACCCCTCTCCTACTGCCCCCAATGCCCTCCTCCTGAGGGGAAGGAGACTGCCGCAATGGGCAGCCATCCGATGCGGTGACCTGAACCTACTGTGACCCATGGTTAGCATAAGCCTGTTCCTGAGGAATTAGCGGTACTCGGTAGTTGTCGAGGCTCCCGTGAGGCTCCTGAAAGAGCTCGGCTTCTGGCGCCTCTTCCTCCCAGCCTGACCCGAGGAACGACCCGTGGTCTTCCTCCAGCGCGTACCCTCGATCCACCATGTGGGGCACATAGGCTTCCGGGGCGACCACCCCAAAGGTCTCGCCGTGGTGCTCCGCACGCCATGCAGCTCGACTTGAAGCTCCATCTTGGGGACGGTAAGGTGGCGGCCCGCTGGGACCAAAGGCAGTGCTTCGCATGCCCTCACTTACCAGGGGCGATGCCGGCTCATCCTGCTGCTCGGTGCTAATGGCCAAGCCGATGTTGATGAAGCCTTGAAGCGTGATCGGGGGCGCGTGGGCGCGGATTGGCCCGCCTCGTGATCCTCCTGGTGCCTGGGGTGGAAGCTGGACCTGAGCAGAGGCCACGACACGGCGGCATCCGAGAGCTTGGCGGCGTTCGGCAACGCGCGACCGCTTTCTTGCGATACTACGCAGCAGCTCAGCGCCACCGTGAGCGCAGCCTTCATGTTTGCCTGCTCCCGTCGGGTGTGCGGCGTCGTGGCCGCAGCGTGGCTTGAGGCCCTTGCTGCCGATCGTACTTGCCGTGGAGTAAGGGCAGGGGACGCCTGACCGCGCCGCCGCCGGACATGGAGGCGGTGACACGGCGGAACATAGGACGGAAGAAGGAAGATCCCGGCGCACCCCTACCTGGCGTGCCAAATGTCGGATGTTGGGTTCCGGCAGACCCTTAAGGTTCGAACTCTGGGGTGCGCACGAAGATCTCTCTCCCTACCGACCTACATCCGATCGTCTCATGAGATCTAGGCTAAAAACGATGAACAACACGAGGGACACAAGATTTATACTAGTTCGGGCCACCATTGTGGTGTAATACCCTACTCCAGTGTGTGGTGTGGTGGATTGCCTCAGGGGCTGATGATGAACAGTACAAGGGAAGAACAGCCTCACGAGAGGTGTTCTTGAGCTGGTGCAATGAACTTCCTAGGTGAGTTCGATCGCCTCTCTCCCTCTCTAACGAGCACTCGATCAGATCCTCCCAAAACTGGATCCCCCTCTTTTGTGGTGGCTAGTCCTATTTATAGAGGCCTCGGGCCTCTTCCCAAATATTGAGCGGGAAGGGCGCTAACAACGGCCATTTCGAAGGGGAACATCTAATACAAGTTATCCTGACTAAATTTGGTCTTCGGCTGCCAAAACACTAGGGATGACGCCGTCTTGGGCTCCACGGTGACCTCCATCCTGCCGCTCCGCTACTCTTGGTCTCGTTGCATTGGAATGGCAACCTTTGCCTGATGCCTCGGTACTCCACGCCTGTGCTTGCCCCCTTTGCACCAAAGAGGAAATAAGGACCTTCTTGAGAGACCGGCGCCCTTTGGTCTCGTCGTCATAACTTGCGTCCACGAGCACCTCGCGAGTACCACCTTGATCTCTCGCCTCTCGCATGAGCCTTCCTCGTGAGGCGCTCTGAGGAAAGCCTTGCGTCTTACGCCCTGAGGCTTGCCCCTCGCGAGGTCTTGAGTCTTGTCTTGATGAAGGCAGGCGTCTTGGGCCTCCACTTGAGCCACGCCCGCAGGCTGAGCAACTCTGGGGACCCCGTTCCCGAGCAGCCGGCAACCCACAGAGGCTTGCGGCGGCGGAACTCCCGATCTATTGTGCTCCCCGATGTTTTAGGGTATATGGACATATATAGGCGAAAGAAGTCAGTCAGGGGATCCACGAGGGGCCCACGAGGGTGGGGATGTGCCCAGGGGGGTAGGGCACGCCTCCCTGCCTCGTGCCTTCTTTGTTGCTTCCCTGACATATACTCCAAGTCTCCTGGATTGCTTCCGTTCGAAAAATAACTCTCACGAAGGTTTCATTCCGTTTGGACTCTGTTTGATATTCCTTTTCTTCGAAACACTGAAATAGGCAAGAAAACAACAATTTGGGCTGGGCCTCCTATTAGTAGGTTAGTCCCAAAAATGATATAAAAGTGTAAAGTTAAGCCCATAAACATCCAAAACGGGTAATACAATAGCATGGAACAATCAAAAATTATAGATACATTGGAGACGTATCAGGCCGCACGCAAGGAAATGCCTCCTTATTACGCGCAAAATAATGATTCCTCCACCTGACATCTGGGACCCACCGAAAGGGCCTCTGTATTTCACGAAAAAAACTTTACCGCCGCTGACAGCTCGGACCAGCTATATCTTCGCATGGAAGGAAGTGCCTCCTTATTACGCACAAAAAAATGAATACTCCCCCTGCTAGCTGGGACCCAGTATAGTGGGCCTACTAAGTTGACAGGGACGGAGGGCTTTGTCAACTTAGTCAATATGCATGATTCTAGCTCCAGTGACCGTATGATGTCCATCCAACGGCCATAGTGCTTCTTTAATCTGTGGTCTTCTTGCTCTAGCCGCTCAAAGCAGCGCCGGTCGTGCCGCCTGCTCCTGCCTCCCGTAGCCGGCTGTGCTGCCACAGAGGCCTCACCGCCCCCATACTACTCCCACCGCTAGCCAGGCCATCCCTCTACTCACCCACACCCCCTATTATTCTGCGGCGATGACAGCCTCACACCGCAGACGAACTAGTGAACCTCATACTCCTCTACGCGTGGGCATCCACTGTCGCGTCTTTCCCAGCTCCGCGTCGTCACCTTCCTAGGCCTCGCCGTCGTCCACCGCCCTGGTGCTCTCAGCGTGGCGTGGTCAACATGGTCAAGGAACGACTTCCATTGGACGTGGATTTGTCGTGGAGAAGGCGGACAGTGGGTCCATAGCCGCTGAGAAGTGCCTCCTTATTACGTGGAAAATAATGATTCCTCCACCTGACAGCAGGGACCCACCAGACGGGCCACTTTTGCAAAAAAAACATTTCCCCCTGACTGCTGGGACCTACCAGCTACATCTTTGCACGCAAGGAAGTGCGTCCATATTACGGGCAAAAAATGATTAAGCCCCACATTGCTGGGACCCACCAGCTACATCTTCGCCGCAAGGAAGTGCGTCCGGGCAAAAAAACAATTCACCCCACGAGTCTTGGGACCCACCAGCTACATCTTCGCCGCAAGGAAGTGCGACAGTAGGGACCCACCTGGTCGAAGCGTACATAAGCGTTGTCATTGCGGTCGCGAGCGTGTGCGTACATCTTGTTTGATGTAAGCGGCGCCGCGTGTTGTAGTAAGCGGCGCGCGTGTCGTAGTAAGCGCGCCGCGTAGCATGTACGTCGTAAAATGACCGAAGTGCAAGAAAATGCATCTGACCCGCGTCACATTACATTTAGGCGAGGTCTCGAGCGCCTACTCACGCATCGTCTGGCCGGGCTGCATGTACATGGCTGGGTCGAGAATAAGCTGCGTCATCGTCGTGTTCATGAGAACCAACCGGCTGGGTCAGAACGGAATGCGTTGCCGTGTTCATCGGGAGGGCTTGGACGGAACATGTAATGGAAATGAGGCGTGGCGTACCGCAGAATGGAGGAAACGGCCTTGTGTTCGACCGACCAGGTTTGAAAGCAGGATCTGGTCGCCGGGAGAGTGCAGCGTGCCGCAAAAGCGGAGGAGAGCGGACTTGTGTTGGACCTCCTATGGTCGAAACGAGGTCTGTTGATCGGGAGGGGTGTGGCGTATAGCAAAAGCGAGAGAAGCGGACTTGTGTTAGGCGCTACGGTCGAAGCGGGGTCTGTTCATTGGGAGGGTGTGGCGTGCCGCAAAGCAGGAGTCCACGGGATCTTGTTCATCTCCACCGTCGACCTCCTCCGGCCTCCACAGACTCTGTTCATCCACCGCCGACCTCCTCCGGCCTCCACATGCATTTGTTCATCCACGGGCTCCTGTTCATCCAGCCTCCACCAGCGCTTCTCCACAGACTCTTTGTTCAACCAGCCTCTCCAAGGGCTCTGTTCAACCACCCCTCCACGAGTTCTTGTTCATCCACCCCTCCACCGTCTCTGTTCATCCGGCCGTCCATGGGGTCGTCTGTTCATCTAGCCCTCCACGGGGTCTGTTCATCCAGCCCCAACCGGCTCGTCGATCGAGGTCTGTTCATCGGAGAGCAACACCATGGGGTCTGTTCATCCTCCCCCATCGGTAACTATTCATCCAACCCCCCACCCGGCAATGCTCACTGTTCATCAAGGGAAGGAGGCGGTAGGGTTCGATCGACTTGATTAGCGGCGATGGCGAAGAATCACTCGAGTTGATAGCGTAGCTAGTGCAATCGCTCGGAGTTGATTAGAGCCAACGCCTCGCTTCGGGTTGATTAGAGAACGCCAGCACACACACACGTATGTGTACGAGATAAACGCGCATTGCCCGGCCCCCGACCACCCACCGTAATCGGGAACTCGCCGATATTTTCCTCGCCCTCGCTTCTACCATAGTTTTTTCCGTCATGGACGGCTCAAAGAATGTCATGTAGCTGCATCTCCGGCCCACCCAGGACGAAAAGCCCATTTTTTGTCATAGAAGTAGTATCACACCACATCTATGATAATACCGGGTTTTGTCACAATTATCGACATTGAAGTGTCATAAGCATGGCAGAATTTTTTTTCGTTCGGCCCAAAATGTCACGGATGTGTCTTTTTTAGTAGTGCGAGTACTTTGGATGAGTACTCTTGGTTGCTTTGCTCCCTCTTTTCCCCCTTTTCCTCTTCTTCTCGGATGTCGTAACCAGGTGCTGGAGCCCAGGATCCAGACACCACAGTGGACGACGACCCCTACTACACCGAGGGTTCCTACTACTATGTTCAGGCCGTCGACGACCAGGAGCAGTTTAGGAAGATCCCGGGCAGGAG
This sequence comes from Aegilops speltoides, assembly GCA_021437245.1. Taxonomy (NCBI): domain Eukaryota; kingdom Viridiplantae; phylum Streptophyta; class Magnoliopsida; order Poales; family Poaceae; genus Aegilops; species Aegilops speltoides. Next base: position 260,362,162 of record CM038141.1, read on the forward strand.
GCCTGTGCCTCTTTCGATCTATATCCCAGTTTGTGCGAGCCATCTTATGGAAACTGGTTTAACTTATGTCTGTACTTAGATATTGTTTGCTTCCGCTGACTCATTTATGTTCGAGCACTTGTATTCAAGCCCTTGAGGCCCCTGGCTTGTAATATGATGCTTGTATGACTTATTTTACTTTTAGAGTTGTGTTGTGATATTTTCCCGTGAGTTCCTGATCTTGATCGTACATGTTTGCGTGTATGATTAGTGTACAATTGAATTGGGGGCGTCACAAGTTTGCATCAGAGCCGACTGCCTGTAGGAATCCTCCTTTCCAACTCCTTGGCCGAAGTTGGGTCTAGTCATTGCAAAACTTTTACTAACATGGCTGTGTGGCTTACGGGCCCACGTCGCCATTGGGTGGTATTAGGATCATTTATTCCTCATCTATACTTTGGAACTCTGATCTCTCTTCTATTCGGGTTAAATGAAATTTTGCTAACTCTAACATTAGGATCTCATGATTACATCCAACCGGAGAATCCCTTATTATTGATGATCGCCCGCTGCACCAGAAGATTCCGAAGACACTCTATGATGTTCTCTTGACACTTAGTGCCATCGCTTTTGCAATTCCCTTCCAACAAAAAACCTCTATGGATAACCACGTACACTTGTCATTCTTAATATCGTTCCCCGTTGGTCTTGTTATTACAAGATACCCTGAAATTATTTTTATTATTTCAAGAATACTTTGTGCTTACTGCCTTGTAGTTCTTTGCAACCTGAATACCCCTATGGATAATTTCTCGCACTTACCGAGTATCCGCTCATTCCCAGTTGTTCGTGTGTTTCAAAAAAGTCCTTGAAATACCATTCGATTTTTTGAAAATCCTCAGCAGAACATTGCTCTTGAATTCCTTGTCGTCCGACATTATGGTTAATTCCATACTTCTAGTAATCTCCGTTAACATACCCTGTCACTATCATTTCGAGTCACTTGATACGATATGTTGCGAATGCTCGCAATCCTCAATCAGATCCTAGAATTCATCCTTCTAGATCAGACGTCATTTTAAACGTGGGCTGGATCTCGACCAATCAAATTGCCATCGATTGTACCTTAAGCCTAGTCAACTTATCCATCCTTAATCGGAGCCTTTGCTTCTGATCCCTTGATTTGAAAATCATAATTCGTTTGAATTTGAGCTTTTGAATTAGTCAGTTGTTTCTATAATCCAATGTCATTGCAAGGTGGGTTCCTTCTCCGAATACTCTAAAGAAGATCTTGAACACAAGAATGGTGTCCGGCTCTGCAAAACGAGTTCCACATACCACCGTAGAGAGCACAATATTCCACGAGTCTAATCTGCTGACAACTTTCCCATAGCATGACATCACGCCGTGGCTCAGTTATTATTCAAACTGTTTTTCTCAACCTGCTACTGCACATCTTCAATGCAGTTTTATTGGCACGTCTTGTCGAAGCAGAGATCGTGTCCCCTTATCACGGGATTCTCATTAATACGGGTGTGGGTAACCCAACCGCGCCATCAACACGGTGCTTGGGAAATAAGCGAGTTTACAGGGCGAGTGGGGAGGCGCATAGTTTCTACCGCCTTTATAAAGGGATAAGGATTCCCCCTTTTTCACCCACACCTTCTTCCTCTGCTCATACATTCTCTCTCGCTCAAGCTCCAGCTCCCAAGCTTTCACCTTCTCCGCAAAGTCATTCTGAACATGTCCGTAGCGGGAGGCAAGTGGATGGCCTCCTCCGTCACGGAGGAGGACATCACGAAGCTTCGGGAGGCTGGATACCTGTCATAAACATGGCGCATGCGCTTAGGCGAAGGCGAGATCATCCCTACCCCGAAACCCCAGGAAAGGGTAGTATTCCTCTCTCACTTCGTCCGCGGACTGGGATTCCCCCTCCACCCGTTCATCCGTGGACTTATGTTTTACTACGGGCTGGACTTCCATGATCTGGCCCCCAACTTCATCCTCAACATCTCGGCGTTCATCATCGTGTACGAGGCCTTCCTGCGCATTACGCCCCACTTTGGCCTATGGTTGAAGACCTACAACGTGAAGCCAAAGGTGGTGGGCGGCCAACAAGCGGAATGCAGTGGCGCCATGGTGGGCAAGATGCCCAATGTCACCTGGCCCGAGGGCTCCTTTGTGGAGACCGTGAAGGGGTGGCAATCGGGGTGGTTCTACATCACCGAGCCGCGCGACACCAACTGGGTGGCGGCCCCCGAATTTCGATCCGGCGTCCCCATGCGGCTCACCTCCTGGAAATAGAAGGTATTAGCTTGGGGCTCAGCGGTGGCGCTGACTGGACTTCAGACCTGTGTCCGGAATATGATAAGGAAGAAAATCAAGCTCGTCAACATAGTCCAGGTTATGCTCCTCCACCGGATCCTTCCATGCAAGAGACGGGTGATGGTGTCCTGGATTAGGGGGTACTCACCACGTCGTCCCCCGATCAGTTAGATTGGGCCTAGAACCCTCATGGCCGTATACTCATGAGCCAGTTCGGACAGCTGCCGCATACAAGGAAGATTCCACAAGACTTGGTGATCAAGACAAGGACTCCTCCCCATCAGCGTATTCGGCTAGTACTCTTGTTATCCTAGGCCTCTGGTGCATTATATAAACCGGGGCCAGGCTAGTCGATAGATCATTATACACAATGATAATCATAGGCTAGCTTTTAGGTTTAGCCTCTACGATCTCGTGGTAGATCAACTCTTGTAATACTCATATCATCAAGATCAATCAAGCAGGAAGTAGGGTATTACCTCCATCGAGAGGGCCCAAACCTGGGTAAACATCGTGTCCCCAGGCTCCTGTTACCATTAGCCTTAGAGGCATAGTTCGGGACCCCTACCCGAGATCCACCGATTTTGACACCGACATTGGTGCTTTCATTGAGAGTTCCGCTGTGTGATCGGCAAAAGGATCAATGGCTCGTCTGCAGATTAACCGCGACATCGACATCTTCGTCACCGGCTCGACTGGTCACCTTGGCTTGACCGAGGACTACGCCCTGCCTCCGATCGTCATGTTCGGACGAGGGCCTTCATCAACACCAACTCCGATCTCTATCAAGATCATGGAGGAATCATCCATGGAGTTCGGGGGCTCAAACGTCAACATTGACCTCAGGCGACCGTGCTGTTTTTCTAGACAGCGAACTTGTATCCGCTGCCACCGCCTCCTCGAGTGTCGTTTTAATGATTACTTTGGTGGAATTGTGCGGAATTGAGTCTACAACGATCCTGGAAAATTTCGTCGAGTTCCGATGGAGGAATCTTTGACAATCTACGATATACCGGAGCCCTGTCAAATCTAGACGGGAATCTGGATGAGTTTAGGGCGTGGTCTCCAGAGCCCAGCTCAGAAGTCCTTTGGAAGATCCAACTGTTCATATGCTGCAAAATTCCCATATCTACCACCCCTCAAAATGTCAGCGCGATCCGACCGTCCAAACTCCGGGAACCTTTCGATTAGTGCATCACTTTTCAGATCAGTTTCCTGCACGAATACGGATCGGACCCGAATTCATGTTTCTTTATGAATGTTATATTTGACAACCTTTTTAAAAGGAATTATCATGGTAGGCGGCACCTATGGGGCAGGGAGGCCTCGTGAAGTCTTGATCGAGGCGGAGGATCTGCGGAGGCGGATCGAGGCGATCTTGTGAGGGAGATTTTACCCGGCCGGACGCGATGGTCGCGTAAACCCTCTGCTGCTTGGTGTTGTATTTGATCTTGCTCAAGAATCTGGCGTATGGTGGTGTGGTGTTGAGTGAGTCGAACCAGCCGAACCCGGGCGTGGGAGTTGCCAGGATCGAACCCCCTCGTTGTGCATGGGCCTCCTTTTATAGTGCCAAGGGGTCCTGCAGGTGTCAGCGTGGGAGAAAGGGGTAAAAATGTAAAGAGGTGGTAGTTGGAGCAGTCTGGGAACGGTGGAGCTACGATTAGCTTGAGCAGTGGTTTCTACCTACTTTTGTGAGGAGGGACAAGGGCATTTAATGCCCGTCACCGTCTACTCAAAAGCTCCGCTCCTGCGTCTCCGTTTGCCACGGCGATGGATCCACCACCGTGGAGTGCCACCACCCTCCATCTTGCCTGACCATCCGCCGCAGCGTCTGGAGAAGGCTGAAGGCGGCAGCGTGGGCAGATGGCTGGAGTCACGGGCACTGGCGTAGCTCTCCGGCAAGTACCTTGCAGGGGTCTTAATCTTGCGGGCCAGGGAGCTTGTCGGGCTCTGTAACTTGCCGCTCCCGGGCCTTGCTGGGGCAGCGTATAGCGCCAGGCGTGTCCTCTGCGATGTAATCCTCTAGTCTCCCGGCGAGCTCCTCTCGCCCGAGGCCTTGCGTAAGTGATGTAGTCTTGAGCACAGGCAGCCTTCCGGCAAGCTCCTCTTGCGGGGTCTCGATCTTCTGTCTTGTACACTTTGTTCTTGAATGGCTTGATATGGAGCGGGGATGGTCTCCGGCAAGCATGTGGTAGATCCGGCGCGGGGGCTACGTTTGCCGTGCACAAGTTGAATGCTGAGGTACCCTACCTTAGCTCTACCGGCAGGGCCCCGAACTGGGCCACACGAGTGCCAGCGCTGTTGGGCGAGGCCCAAGGCAGTCTGCAGGCACCACGAGGCCCATGGCGTGCGAATCCACTTCGCTTCGCCGCCTCCAGCGCTTAGCAGCAGCGTCGATTGCGGCGTCGTGGGATGGGGCGTGCCCGTTCTTTAATGAGAAGGCGGGCGCCCCACTTCCCCATAAAGCGAGAGGGAAGCGCGGTTCCCTCCTTCGCTTTCATTGCTTCTTCTTCCTTCTCCGAGAGATCCTCTTTGCGCTCCGCCTCCGCATCTCCTCCGCTGTTTCTTGTGTTTGCGGCGCTGCCGAATCCCGTCCTCCTTCCCTCGCCGCCTCCGCCATGGCCCGAAAACCAGGAAGGGGGAAGGAGAAAGCGGAGGAGACCAAGAAGGAAGAAGTCCGTGCGGCGGAAAAGCTTCGCCAGATCTCGGAGGGGAAGCGTCGTCTTCCGCCGCGGCTCGGCGTGCAAGAACTCTGGGGCAAGTATTTCTTGTTGGGCCAAGAGGACCACAGCGCATCCTCGGACGAGCTCATCCGGCGGCACCATGGGCGACTATCTGGCGGGTATTATTTCTTCGCAGCCTTCTTCCACTGCGGTCTTTGTCCTCCTTTTTACGAATTCTTCTGCGGCGTCATGAACACATCGGCTTCCACCTTCTTGATTTCACCCCAATGCCATCCTCACAATGGCGGTTTCGCTTTATATGCGAAAACTTCATAGAGATCTGTAAATGTAGCTCTGTTCAGGCACTTCTTTACTCCTAAGCGAGCCGGCTCCCCCCCTCTCCGGAGGATTTCTTGGAGTTTTCCGTCCCGAACTTGAAGGGTCGTGCTTGCGGGGAGCTCAGCGGCAAGTGGGAAAAGTGGCGTCTTGTTGGTCTTGGATCGTCGGCGAGCGCAGCCCTTCACCGCGCGCGCTGCGCCCATTGTGGCGAGAGGCTGAAGCGAGCTGGATTGAGACGACATCAAGCTCGGCGTTGCCCTATCCGGATTCTTCGTCTTGAGAGCGGGGCTGTCCGTTACAGCGGTGGCGCTGACTTCCTCCGCCGCCGCGTGCCCCTCTCCAAGACAGGAAAAGGCCGGCTGGGAATCTGGCGCGGGGATATAATGAGCTGCGCCCGGGCTGAACTTTAACTTCACGGCCGCTGGAGCTGAGGATGGTCGAGAACTCTTGAATCTGACCGGCCCATCCAGTGGTTGAGACTTCCCGGGAGTGGTGCCCCTTTACCAACACAGCTCGGGATCGCCTCCTCGCCATGATGCCAGCGTCGACTTCGCGCAGCGTGGGCGCACATGGATTCCGCCGAGCCAATAGAGCGTCCTCAACTTCTTGACACCCTTGAGGTGGCGAAGAACAAGGGCAGATCCGAGGCTGACCACGGGACACCACGGACCCGAGGCTTCGCGTACATAGCTTCTCGGGCGAAGGGCGCTGCAGCTGCGGCGGGAGGCGTTCGGCTATCGCCCGAGGCGGAGGCTGCGGAGGAGTCACCTTAGCGGGAGGCGGAGATCTGCAGGACTGCTGCGACTTCCTCCGCGCTTCGCGGGGAGTCCCCTCCACTGAGGCACTCCGGGATCCCAGAATCGTGGCGAGTCGCGCAGAAGGTGGCTGCGGAGGGAGGGCCAGCGCCGCGAGGCGAGGCGCCGGAGGCGGAGGCGTCGAGAGGAAAAGGGTTCATAGCCTTGAGCGCTGGGGCTGGCGAGCCAGCCCGAGGAGGAGGAGGATGCCCGGATCGCCGAGGATGCCGGCGGGTCCCCCGGACCTTCTGGCGATGACCTCTCCTCGTCGTCGGAAACCTCCCGCCCGAGGCGAGCCCCAAGCGTTCTCCGCTGAAGCGCCTATGCAAGGCTGCTTGGTGAGGCGAGTCATAAGCCCGGCAACTACTCGGCTCGCCGGTAGTATCAAGCTTCGAAGTCGAGCAGCGCCGAGACAGCGGCGCACGAGCGTGGCGAGCGACCAGCGCTGGCGAGCCACGACAAAGCGCCTCATGGTCGGCGCCCGGCGGGCGTGGGTCTTCTCGGGCGGGCGGCGGCTCCGCCAGCTTCTCGGGCCCGGCTGCCATGGGGTTGGGTCGCCGCAGCCCGGCCCGAGACCGCCAAGCGCCGAGAGCCGCCCCCTGCTCTCGCGCCCGGCAGCGACCTAGGTGGCGTATGATTTCTCCGCCTTGGCGAAGGCAGCGAGGAGGAACAGGAGTAAGTACCGAGATCTTCATCTTCTTAAATTTCGCCTTGATTATTGCCGAGGCTAATCTTGTTTTGTGTTGATTTGAGGCCTTGACCGGTGGCGAAAAGCCAAGGTGCCGTGGTGGTCGGCGGACGACTCACCGCTGGCGACCGGGGAACCGCCGGATCAAGCTTGCGGACCTGGCGCTGTCGAGGAGCAACCCCAACGCGCAGCGTAAGTCGGGTCCCTTTTCGCTTGCGGTAGCGTCTGGAGATCGTATTTTCCAATATCTTGGCGTGCTTGTCTTGACTTGTGCGAGAGATGGAGCCGCGTGGCGGAGCATCCGGAGATCGCCCTCGAGGCCGGCAGTCCCTCCTCGCCAAGGTTGGACTCCCGGCAAGGAGAAGCGTCCGCCAAGGCGGAGTACTCGCCAAGCGATACCATGCCAAGCGAGCACAGCCCGGCGAGCGGCCACTCCGCCAAGGATAATTCCCGGCAAGAGAGCCCACCTGGCAGCGTCCGCCAAGGTAGGTTTTGCAACTTTGCCCTCTTGGCGTTGTCTCTTTTTGGATATTTGTTTGAACTTCTTTTGCTTTTCTCCTTCTTCTAGATCTTCCTCCTCCCCGGCAGATGGAGATGGAGGTGCGTCGTTGAGGAGGAGGAGGGCGTGCGAGGGTGGCGGCGGCGTTCTGTCGTCGAGGGCAGAGCCGCCAGACCCTGTGCGAGACCGCTCCAGCTGCGAGCCTTGGCGGCGGAGAAGGATGGCGATCGTACCGCCGACCGGGCGGGAGCATCAAGTGCAGCGCCGGTCACCGACCCCTCCGCCCGGAGAGGCGGTCGGCTACTACTAAAAGCTAGCGGTGTCTTCATCCAAGTACCGTGGGGTTCCTCGTCGCTGACTCCAGCGGGGCGAGGCCGCCGATGAGAGATCCTCGCCTCCATGGCTTGAAGGTCGTCGAGGGCCGGCGGGAAGCGGCGGGCCCGATAAGGAAGGCTGCTTGTCGGCTCCACGGCCCTTTACGGGCGAGACAAGCGGCTTCGCTTCCGAAGCCCTCGCCGCCAAAGGCCGCCGAAGATGGAGAAAGCGGAGCTCGGCGGCGCCAATCAGGCTGCTCTCCGCGAGGTGGTGGAAGCGCGAGCAACTTCGTGGAAGTATGAAGGGTGGTTCTTTGGAGAAGGCCGAGGCGAAGAGCAGCGGCGGCTCGCCCGAGGTGGAGCTGTCGGCGAAGGAGAACTCATCCAGCGGAAGGTCGACCTCGATGTTCGAGAGAAGACCTTGCGGCTCGGGAACAGGCCCTTGGCGGGGGCTGAAAAAGAGGTGAAAGAGCGCCGCTGCCCTGAAACCGCCAAGGAGGAGCTTGCCGTAAAGTCGCGCTCTGGAGGAGTTCTTGAAAGCGGCGAGGAGAAAGGTCGCGGCGCTCATCCGCGAGGCGAGAAGGGCGCCCACCAACTCAGAACTCGGTGTCTTTCCAAGAAGGCGGCAATTGAAGGCCGCCAAGGACTCCATCGAGGGTCTTGAGCTTCAAGTCTCTCTGTTTGAAGGACTCGCTTAGCGCCGCCGGGATCGGAAATCAAGTGAAGGAGGAACTCCGAGGAGGCGAACCTTGGTGGCGGCACCAACAAAGCAGCCGAGGAGTTCCGCCGTATCGTCGAGATATGGACCGAGGACTTGGTATCTTCTGCGTCGCCATTGACCGAGGCTGCTGCTGGCTGGTGGAGCACCTCATCTACTCTCGGATCAAACCTTGCCTGGCGCCAAGCTCAGCCTCTTCTTGGGGATCGCGCCGGCCCTTGCAAATCTGCGGGAGAAGATTCCTGCGCAACTTGCGAGGAGACTTCGCGGTTGTCTTGTGGGAACCATGGAAGCGTCTTGGAAGATTGTATACATAACCCGGCATAAACCTGCATAGCGTTCTTAGCAGCTTGCGGCCGATCACGAACATGGAGGCTCTAAAGGAGCAAGTCGCCCACATCATCGCCAAAGTGAACAAGATCTCCAGGATGGAGGGCGACCGCGTAAACTAGGCCTCTTTTATCTTTATCTCTTTTTTGTTGCTGCACAGGTTGCTATGAACTCATTAGTCATTGCGACAAGTTATTCCTTGTAAGATATTACCTTTATTTTGATCAGCAGATGCAGTGCTATCTCCCTTGTTTTGATTCTCAATTCCGCATGCTTCAACTTTATGCTTCTAGGAGTTTCGCCGGCAAGGAGCCCTTGCCGTGGCGCCAGTGCGAACTTCGAAGCAACCCATTGGCCAAGGTCCTACCGGCAAGCAACCTTGCCGTGGTGCATCGCATAGCGCACTTAGCTTGCTGGCGGACTCAGCGAAACAAGGCGCAACACTTTGTGCGCAGCTCACTTAAATCGTTGGCGTGCTCGAAAACAAGATAAAGTGCGGCTATCCACGGGTAGATTCCTCCGAGCACAAGTTTTCCATATGAAGTGTGGTTGTTCAAGGAAGGCAACTTAAAATTTAAAATTTAGAGCTACTCAAATCCTGACAACTTAGCTTTCGTGCTCTATGCACTCTCCGGCAAGCTTCTCTTTCTTGAACAGCACTTGGTTCATCCTCCATTTCCTTCCCCCCCGGCAAACTTGTGCACGAGGAATGTTTCTTACATTTATGAGACAAGGAAAGAAGAAGGAAAACAGGCGTGTGGCCCTTCGTGCTATTGCTTGCGGATATGTGTCGTCTGAAAGATGCCAAATAACTCATGCAAATAGCAAAGAAAAGCATGGGAAAAGGCAAATAAGCGCAAAACATAGAAACTTTATTCTTTGCAGAGAGTCTGCGCCCGGCTTTGTACAAAGGGTTACATGCAGCGGCGGCAAAGCTTTTGTACAAAAGGTGGTTGCGGGAGCGGATCCGGCAACCGCGCCTTGTGGGTAAAACTTGCGAAGATGCTCTATGTTCAGGAGTTGCTCCTTTGGTAAGCCTTCTTCGGTCTCGGCGGACGGCGCCGGGCCTCGTGACTTGTCTCACCCGATAAGGGCCTTCCCACTTGGCGTCAACTTGTTGGAATTCTTGGCGGACTGAACACGCCGAAGAACAAAGTCGCCTTCCTCGAGACTCTGGCTCGACCTTGCGGCTATGGTAGCGGCGCAAGGCTTCTTGTATCGAGCAGCTCAATGCGCGAGCACAGGCGTCCCTCCTCGAGGAGCAATGCGTCATCTTGCGCGGTTGCTCTTGCTCGAGCTCATCATAGCGAGCACTCGAGGAGATCCGTATCTGAGTTCCGTGGGAGAACTGCTTCTGCTCCATAGACTAGAGCAAAAGGTGTCTGTCGGTGGCTCGATTTGGTGTCGTTCGATTGACCAAGAGCCGGCAGCTCCTCTATCAATTTCTTCCGCACCTGCAGCTGTCGAAAGTTCTTGTCTTGAGTCCGCGCAGCACTTCAGCGTTAGCCCTTTACGCTTGCCGTTGCTCCTTGGGTGAGCAAGCGAAACAGACCTTGGCGCCAAGGTCTTGGGCGTCTTGCATGAAGGTGCGACTAGTGAATAATGTACCGTTGTCGGTGATAATCCTGTTAGGGATCGAAGCGACATACAATTGACTTGAAGAACATTGGCGTTGTCTTTGTCACCTTTCTCCTTAGCTCCACTTCGGCCACTTTGTGAACTTGTCGATTACTACGTACAAGTACTCAAAGCCCCGACAATGGGAAGGGGCCGAGGATATCGAGCCCCGGTGAGAAGGGCAGGATAAAGGGATTGTTTGGAGAGCTTGAGCTGGTGATGAATTTGCTTTGCATAGGCCGCGCTTCACACTTGGTTACTAGTGCGATTGCATCTTGGAGGGCTTCTTGCCAAAGAACCCTTGCGGAAAGCTTTCGCAAGCGCCCTTCGCCAATGTGGTGGCGCATATGCCTCCGTGTATCTCGCCAGCAGCTTGTCCATCTTCCACTGGAGATGCACTTCAGCTGACACCATTGAGCCTTCTTACATACAGCTCGTTGTCTCTGAACTGGTACATACTTATTTGTCTGGTTATCTTTTCTATTTCTTCGGGTCGGGAAGTTCTCGGTTTGCAGAAGCAGACGATCTGCTGCGCCCATGCGAGCTCGGGGCTCAGCAGCAAGGACTAAAGGCGTGAGGGCTGCTGCGGGAACCTCGGCTTCTCTGGCAAGGATCTCTGGTTCTGCGGAGTTGAAGGTCCCAAGCAAGCTCGCCGGGCGAGCTTGTCGGGAACATTTGCTTCAAGCTGCACAGATCTGAGGACCAGTAAAGCAAACTGTTCCTCGGCGTTACGGCCGTTGATCTTGGGGACTTTGGCGGCCTCGGGAGATCCGCCGCAAGTAGTCGCGGAGACCAACTTTCTCTTCTTGGACTGTCAATTGATGGGGTGACGGATGGTTGAGTCGGCTTGAGCAAGAAGGTCCACAGTTCCTGAGTAACTTCATCGAAGCACACTTTGAAAGGCCATCTGCGATTTCATTACGAGCTCTCGGGACATGCTCCATCGCAAGCCTTCAAAGCGCTCCTCAAGCTTCCTCACTTCATCTACATAAGCTTCCATCAAAGGACTCGATAACTCTTGTTAACTTGCGACCACCTGGCGAGAATCTCCTCGGACAATTAACTTCTGATCCCAAGTTAAGGCGCAATCCACGAGACCGTGAGCAAACCTTCATATTCAGCGGTGTTGTTTGTCGCTTGCTCCCTTAGGAAGTGCATCTGGATAACGTACTTGAGGTGCTCTCCGGTGGGCGCGATGAGCACCACGCCTGACACCAGCGCCTTGCAGCGAGAAGGCACCGTCAAAGTACATTACCCATTCACTTGTCGTTTCTTGTGCGGGTGTACTTGTTTCTTGAACTTCTTCATCGGTGTTGGGGTCCATTCCGCTATAATTCTGCCAAAGCCCGACTCTGTATGGTTGAAGTACTTTCAAACTTGAGTCCAAAGCTCGCTGACTCTAGTGCCCACTCAGCGATCCTGCTGTTGTACGGATTGTGCAATATCCTTTTCGTTGAGGCGGTGACCCTTTGTTATCTCGTGTGCACAAGTAATGGCGCAGCTTTCTCGAGGCCATGAGGAGGCGAAAGCAGCTTTGCACACAGTATCTTGATCTAGCCCCCAAGAAGGGCTTACAAAATATCTTTGGTAGCTGCACCATCTTCTTCCGCACTTCATCCTGTTCTGCTTGTGAGTTGTCCTTGTCGGGGCGAGCTTGTCGGGGCAGCCCCACCTTGTCGCTGGGCTCGCTTGCCGGTGGTGTAGCCTCCTCGTCGGACTCCTCTCCGCTACTAAGCGCAGCACTAACCACTTGGTTGGTTGCCGCTAGAATCTGCAAACAACTTCTCTTGTGGTTTAGGTGCGACAAGTATTGGGGTGGAGGATAGGTATCGTTTCAAATCTTGCGGTTTGTCTCAACTTCGAAGTCCACTTCATGGGGCCTGCCTTCTTCAAGATTTTGAAGAAAGGTAGGCGCGCTCTGCGAGACTTTGAAATGAACCTCTTGAGGCGACCACACAACCTGCGAGTTTTTCGACATCCTTGACTAAGCCGGGGCCTCGATCTGCTCAATGGCTTTAATCTTGTCGGGTTGGCTTCAATCCCTCTCGTGACACAAAGAACCGAGAAGCTTGCGGAGGGAACTCCAAAGGCGCACTTCTCGGGGTTCAACTTTAGCTGTATCTTCTTGCGAGGTTACGGAATGTCTCTTCCAAATCTTGAATCAGCGTGTCCTTGCTCTTGCTCTTCACCACGATATCGTCCATGTAAGCCTCTACATTTCTGTGGATCTGTGGCTCAAAAGCAGTATACACTACCCTTGCAAATGTTGATCCTGCATTCTTCAGCCCAAATGGCATGCGTGTGAAGCAATAGGTGCCACATGGAGTGATAAGCGATCTTCTCTTCATCCTCTTTGGCCATAAAGATCTGGTGATAGCCTGAGTATGCATCAAAAAGCGAGTAGCTCACATCCGCGTGGAGTCAACAATCTGAGTCGTCTTGTGGCAAAGGGAATGGATCCTTGGGACATGCTTTATTCACATCGGTGAAGTCTATACACAGCCTCCATTTCCCGTTGGCCTTGCGCGCACGACGATGGGTTTGCTAACCACGTCGGATGGATTACACCTCGACTAGGCCGCTGCCTCTAGCTTCTTGATTTCTTTTTGATGAATTCTTGGCGCTCCACGGCTTGTTTCCTCACTTTTTTGCTTGGCGGGCGCGCATGAGGGCAAGCGGCAAGCTTGTGCTCGATACCTTCACAGGAACACGGGATGTCGGATGGTTGCCATGCAAACACATCAACATTCTCCCGCAGGAAGGCGGCAGCGCTTTCCTATTCTTTGTCAGCGTGGCACTGATGGTGAAGGTACCACCGCGGCCGTCCTCCTTGGCGGACACCTTCTTGGTTGCGGCGGAGCAGCCATTCCCTTTTACTTTTGCGGTGGAGCTCGATGGCGTGTCCTTGTGGCGAAAGCACTCCGGGAAGTGCGTTGCGGAACAAGCACAGAGCTGCCCTCGCCGGGCTTAAAGCGTTCAAGGAGCTCGCTTGCGGAGGTGAGCACGAGCCGTCCTTGCGGACTTAGAGCTCGATGGCGCGTCCCCGGCAGCGCAGCAGCGTTCGAGAGGCGCTTTGTCGTTTTGGAGGTAGCGAGGCGGCGGCGCGAGCGAGATATGCTCGGACTCCTAGTAGCGATAGGAGGAGCAGGGTCCTCCCGGCACTTCGCTTTGCTCATGCATGGGCAGCGGTCCGGAGCATCCGCGAACCTCCGACGCGTTCTTGCCCAAAGGCGGATACCACCTTGATGGTATGGCGCGCGGCCGGGTTGTCGTCTTGCTTGAGATGGGCGTGGATCCCGCGAGCCGAAGCGCGGTCATCCGATCTGTCCACTGGATGCGGTGGCACGCGGTGCCCTGCGCGGTGTCCACCCTTCGCTGGCGTCTCCTCCGCCCACCGCTTCGCTCCGGTGGCGGCGGGTGAAACATGAGCAGTCTGCAACCCTCGAGCCCTCGTCTTGAGGCCATGGCGCGATTGTCGATGAAATTCTTGACGAAACCGGAGAGTTGATGAAAGAACGCGGCAGCGCGACGCCGGATCAGAGTCCGCACAACCTCGGCGCCCCTACTGGCGCCAAAGATGTCATGGTGAGGCGGCACCTATGGGGCCGGGAGGCCCGCCGTGAGTCTTGATGCAGGCGGAGGATCTGCGGAGGAGAGCAGATCGGCGTCTCTTGTGATGGGAGATTTTACCCGGCCGGGACGCGATGGTCGCGTAAACCCTCTGCTGCTTGGTGTTGTATTTGATCTTGCTCAAGAATGCGGCGTATGGTGGTGTGGTGTTGAGTGAGTCGAACCAGCCCGAACCCGGGCGTGGGAGTTGCCAGGATCCGAACCCCCTCGTTGTGCATGGGCCTCCTTTTATAGTGCCAAGGGTCACCAGCAGGTGTCAGCGTGGGAGAAAGGGGTAAAAATGTAAAAGGGTGGTAGTTGGAGCAGTCGCGAGGAGCGGTGGAGCTACGATTAGCTTGAGCAGTGGTTTCTACCTACTTTTGACGAGAGGGGACAAGGGCATTTAATGCCCGTCGTCTACTCAAAAGCTCCGCTCCTGCGTCTCCGTTTGCCACGGGCGATGGATCCACCACCGTGGAGTGCCACCGCACCCTCCATGCTTTGCTGACCATCCGCCACAGCGTCTCGGAAGGGCTGAAAGGCGACGCGTGGGCGATGAGCTGGAGTCACGGGCACACAGCGTAGCTCTCCGGCAAGTACCTTGCGGGGTCTTGATCTTGCGGGCCGGGGAGCTTGTCGGGCTCTGTAACTTACCGCTCCCGGGCCTTCGCCGGGGCGCGTATAAGCGCCCGGCGTGTCCTCTGCGATGTAATCCTCTAGTCTCCTGGCGAGCTCCTCTCGCGGGGCCTTCGTAAGTGATGTAGTCTTGAGCACAGAGCGGCCTTCCGGCAAGCTCCTCTTGCGGGTCTCGATCTTCATCTTGTACACTTTGTTCTTGAATGGCTTGATATGGGCGGGGATGGTCTCCGGCAAGCATGTGGTAGATCGGCCGGCGGGGCTGCGATTGCCGTGCACAAGTTAGAAGTCTTGAGGTACCCCTACCTTAGTACACCGACAGGAATTTTCTTCTAAGGTATTGTGCGTTGTTTTTAATACGCGCCCATAAAATTTTAATCCTCCTCTGAGGTAATCTTCGCCATCACGCTGGTGTCAAACCAGTCCGGCAATATAGTTCCACGACTGCCAACTTGCGCTAGACATGTCGTCGCTTTTTAAGCCGAGCTCAACTTATTCGGATCCTCACCTCAGTGAGCCGAGTAAGAGTTCTGAATCGCCAAGGATAAATCATCACCAACATCGTCGCCCCACGGATTACACAGAGCAGGCACACCGGCATCGCCGCATGGTCACTTCAACAAACCAGCATTGACCACGTCACAAGTTACGACCTGGGTCGGCATGGCCGCACTGTTGCTTCTTCGAGCCAATGTCCATCACGCCGAACTACTTCAACACCTCGGCTGACATGGCAGCTACGACAACCCCTCACCGGGGACTTGGCTATTTCTTCATCAACATACTCCCGTTACTTCGGCGTCACCAGCCGACCAGCTTCGTCACGTTAGCTGGACCGAGGGCTCGCCTCGGCGAGCCAAACTTTGCCAGCATAACCAGGGCATCACTTTATCGCCCATCAGGCAATGGGTGTGCGAATCGATTCCCGATTTTGGGAGTTGCTTTTCTTCGGAATGCTACAACAAATAAACCAGGTGCTATTAGTCCTAACAATTTTTGCTTGTTGGGTTTATTTTAATTAAAGAATTATAACTCTGGTTTGTTCCATTATCTATACACAGGTCTATGAAATGGCGGCCACATAAAAAACGGTCATGTGGTGGTTCGGTCAGTTTCCGTACATAGTTCGGCGAACGCCGCATCCGGAGCCTGGACCGCCCTGCAAATTTAGGCTTTGTCACGCCTTCACTGCATCACGCCGATGCCTGCATCGACATTGGCTTCGGCGCCAGGCCACATCTCTTTAAATAAATTAATTTTGCGTAAAGCAATTATGCAAGGATTATATATATATATATATTATTTCCTAGACCACTCTGTCTTATGTGTGCAGGTAATCGATTTTGACTGCGTTACGCAGTCATTACTCCGGAGTGCCGAACTCCTTGTTCAGACACCTCGGGCCTGGGGGCTGGAACCTCGGCCATGCCGAGGACTAAGAACCTTGTCGGATCTGTCATAGATCAAGGGGCGTCTTCGTCCCGCCACAAGCTCGAATCGTGTCATCAACACCGAGCACATTAACCAGCTAAGTCGCTTTCATGCTCAAAAACTTTCAGTTCTAAAATTTGTTTGGGCTCGACCAAGCATTACACTTTTTGGCAAAAAAAAGTTGTTTGTGACAAAGTTCCTTGTCAAAACTTTGTTTGTAACACACAAATTCAAAAACCCCTTTTGCTTGGGGGCTTCCTTTATGAAGCTTTTCCTCTGGCATATGATTATACTTGTATGGCTTCATTCCTTGTTCGTGTATTATGCCACAGTATGCACCATATTGACCTAAGTGATTTGCAAGCTGGGTTGCCATGCTCCTGTGTTTACCCCTATGTTCCTGATTGTTCGGCTAGGGAGTAAAGGGAGCACCTCTGCGATTGTCACGATCGGATCATCCGAGCAGGATCACAGACTGGGTGAAGCCAAAAGCTAGCGCTCGTACTGTTTTCAATAATGGTCGGCACACAACGGAACTCATGAGTACCAAAAATCTATTGCATAAGTCTCATAGTAATAATGAGCAACCGAAGAAAGGTACCGGTGGGGCACTATTTTCTTCGAAGATGCTTCTTACACTTCGTCAGTAATATAGCATAAGTTCCCTGAGTGCGCTCTGTCTATTACAGCCTTATGGCCTGATTGCCTGGTTATCGGAAACACCGTCGATATTCTCGACAGGGGGAGTACATTACACTTTTCGGTCCTTGACCGAAGAGGGAGAAGCCAACGGTCGGTTAAGACGCGTATAAAGTTTGGGTGAACATAGATATGATATAAGTACTTCGGTACGTACAATCATCATACATAAAATTCTTTTGCCCAAGTCACTTGGGGGCTCTTAAAATTTATATATGAGCTGTAAATGTGTTTTATTCCTGGTCGTTGCAAAGTCTTTCTCTACCGCTCCTTTTTTGACTCGAAGTCTTGAGATCGGATGTGTCATGTTAAAGCACGACAGAAGCACAATTTTTTCCAATTCTCGGATTGGCACCGAACACTTGATCTTGTTCGGACGTCATGGTTTTACTAACGTTTTCTGGTTTTCCAAGATTTTGGAACTTTTAAACTATTTGTGTGTTTCCAGCACAAGTCTCGCAGTGCAACGCCGGACACCTTTAGAGATTCGGCAAAAAACATTCTGGGATCTTGCTATATATGCATCGGTTTCAAATTGTGTCTTCGGTCAATAGTTGGGTTACCCGGCTCCTGTGCTCGACTCCTAGGTTCTGCTTTGTTCGGCTAGGTGTGCAATGGGAGAACCACTGCGATTGTGCTTCCCGCTCGCATGGTTAAGCACCTCAGTGGAGAAAGCCAAAAACCGACTATCACAATAAGCACAAACTGGTTAGTGATCCGATGACCGTGTTAAATGATGGGCCGTTCATAACATTGGCCGAAGTGTTTACGGCTTGACCTCAGCTGTCGCCGAACACTAACCGGGGGCTCGTAGCTAGCTTCCCCAGTTTAAAGCTCCTATGACTAAGTGAAAGTTATAAAGCCAAGATATCTGATTTCCTTGTTTCCGCTAACAACCGCCTCCGGGCACCGAGACGTCGACTAAGGGTTGTCTGGTTATTGCAGAAACACCCTGCGTAGTATCTACAATGGGGTAGCAGCCGACGATGGGCCACTTTCAACTGATAAACGGCCGCAATGGAGTCAAAATAAGTATATATCATCAGCATTTGTATTCATTATACAAGCGTTGCTTTCTGTAATTATCGTTATATGAAGCAATAAATATGCATCAATTTGACTTAAGATTTTGGCCAAGCTGGGTTGCCTGGCTCCTGTGCTTACCCCTACGTTCCCGATTGTTTGGCTAGGAGGTAAAGGGAGCACTTCTGTGATTGTTACTACCAGGTAATCCGAGTTAGTACCTCAGATTGGGTGAAGCCAAAAGCTAGCAATCTTAAAGGATCACATTGGTCGGCAACGACGGAGGTGAACATCAATACCACAGAATTCGGGAACTTTCCCCGAACTAAATCCTCAATATTTTGCTTCGACATTGATTGGAGCTAAGGTTTCATGATCATGCTTAGCATGACAACCCAAAGAAAGGAACCGATAGCGGGACTATTTTCTTTGGAAGATGTTTCTTACGTTAAAAAGTAATATAACATATCTCTCCGCGTACCTTTGTTTATAAAACCATATGGCCGGATTGCCTTGTTTGACGTAAATCTTTACCCTTATAAAGGCTTTACAAAGTAGGACGAACACTCCTCGACCACTGGCCGAGGAGGTTGAAGCCGATGGTCGGTCAACAAAGTTTTGTACAATGCGGATCCGAGCATTAATGATGTAGAGTACTTGGATACGTAGAATCATTACACATACTTTGTGATTTTACTCTGGATATCGATCCTTAATTCGGCCACTCGTGCCCACATTAAGGCTCGGGAGCTACTAGGCTTCGTGCTTATCATTTACAAATATTAAAGGGGTACATCGATCCCCTGATCTGGTGTTGCCGCCCGACCAGTGTCTTGAGGGCTACTCCATTGCCTATTCAATGCATAAAATTCAAAGTGCCTCAGTGTTCGGCTTGACCGAACTATGCGCAAACGCGTCTTCGGACAACAATAGGTACCATACTTGTTATACATCTCGTCAGAGATTACATTGCACAATTCGGAATTAAATTCATAAAAATCAGCCCATGGCCAAGGTGGTGCACCACCTCGGAAATAGTCCGGCATAAAGCTCGGGCGCTAGTGGCTGGCTCCATAGAGGGCATTTATAGTATTAAGCTTATCTAAACTCTTTCAACTTTTTTGAACCAAGGTGATATATGAAACCTCGGATATAATCCGGCGTTGGAGATCGGATACAGTCCGGCTTTGGAGCTTGGACACAGTCCGGCATTGGGGCTCGGGTACATTTTGGCGTTGGAGATCGGAAGCGGCCCGGCGTTGTGGCTCGGCTGCAAAAGACACCTCGAGTGCAGTTCGGTGTTGGAGCTCGGACGCAAGAGGACACTACCGCCCGGGAACAACTTCAAACCCTAGGTGTGGCATAAAAATAACAAGGCATTGATAAAGGCCGGAAACATAAAGGGTCTCCTCGGATACCCGACGTATAAACTCTTCGGATGCACACGTTGGCGATCCTCAAGATGGAAGATGAGAAGATTTGTTGAACCAGTTTTCAAGACCGACGACAGAAGATGAAGAACAGTTCGAAAGAATCGAGGAGCGTCCCCAACTTGAAGACCGGTTCAGGGGGCTACTAACGGTGTCCTGGACTAGGGGGTACTCACCACGTCGTCCCCCGATCAGTTAGATTGGGCCGAGAACCCCAATGGTCGTATACTCATGGGCAAGTTCAGACAGCTGCCGCATAAAAGGAAGATTCCACAAGACATGGTGATCAAGACGAGGACTCCTCCCCACCGGTGAATTCGGCTAGGACTCTTGTTATCCTAGGCCTCTGGTGCATTATATAAACCTGGGCCAGGCTAGTCGATAGATCATTATACACAATGATAATCATAGGCTAGCTTCTAGGGTTTAGCCTCTACGATCTCGTGGTAGATCAACTCTTGTAATACTCATATCATCAAGATCAATCAAGTAGTAAGTAGGGTATTACCTCCATCGAGAGGGCCCGAACCTGGTGAGGGAGTCCTGGATTAGGGGGTATCCGGACAGCCGGACTATATATATCGTCCAGACTATTGGAGCATGAAGATACAAGACTCTAGACTCCGCCCCGTGTCCGGATGGGACTCTCCTTTGCTCGGAAGACAAGCTTGGCGATCCGGATATTGTATTTCCTTCCTTTTGTAACCGACTCCATGTAAACCCTAGCCCTCTCCGGTGTCTATATAAACTGGAGAGGTTGGTCCATGGATGGCCGATCACAATTACAATCATAATCATCATAGACTAGCTTCGAGGGTTTAGCATCTATGATCTCGTGGTAGATCTACTCTTGTACTACTCATATCATCAATATTACTCAAGCAGGAAGTGGGGTTTTACCTACATCGAGAGGGCCCGAACCTGGGTGAACATTGTGCCCCTTTGCTTCCTGTTACCATCAGCCTAAGACACACAGATCGGGACCCCCTACCCGAGATCCGCCGGTTTCGACACCGAAATTGGTGCTTTCACTGAGAGTTCCTCTGTGTCGTTGCTGCAAGGCCCGATGGCTCGTCTCATTGTCAAGGACAACATTACCTCTGGGGGAGCGCTGGCTGTAGGCCAAAGTCTCCGACTTGGCAGCTTCATCATGGACGCCCCATCGGCTGTCGCGCCGACGATGGCCTCTCGGGTCGTCACGCATAACCTTCACATCAATTCGGAACTCGCCGAACAGATGGATCCGATAGAGCTCTCCTCCCTTAATGAGTTCTTGGATCGCATTTCCGCATTGGGAGTCGCTACGGACTATGACCGGCTCAGGCTTAAACCTGACCAAAGGGACATTAAATCCCCGCCAGCCACCCATGAGATAGCGGTAGTGGAGGAACCACATATGGATTACCCCTCTATTTTGAGGACGAATTATGTCCGGATCACCGAGCTCCCTGTGCCGGACTCCCGCTCAAGGGAAGACATGACCCAGATCCTGGACTTAGGATCAGGTATTCGGCCAGAAAAATTGGGAAGCTCCCCTGCCCCTGCCCCTGGGCGCTAGATCGGATCAGAATCCGGTTTCAGCCACGAACACCCACCCGTACTTAAACCGTCTCTCCCATATCAGACAAGAGACCCATGAGACAGTACATCGCTAATGGGCCAGATTCCTCCTTGTGCTAAGTAAGGTCAAGGACTGTCGTGTGGAGGACGCAGTCTCACTTTTCTGCAAAAACTGTATGAATAAAGGAATTATTAATGCCATAAGTCGCCATGACATAGTACACTTTGCTGACTTGGCAACCATAGTACAGAAATACTGTGCGATGGAAAGCGCCTAGAAAACCCAAACAGAATTTTGGGATAGTCCGGCTCTCACCAAAACCTTTGTTCGAGCTAAACGGGCGAACTCTCGAAAGTCGACCGATCCAATCCTCAAGAAGCCAAAGCCCACCCCCGGGGGCGGAACCGTATTGGAAGAATGGCTCAATGGGCCATGTAAACTCCACAATACGCCGGACACACCAATCCATAGCCTTAGGGCATGTTGGATACTCCGGCAGGTAGCAAAATGTGGCGAGGATCTTCTTGTAAGCCATAAAGCAGAACAACATCCCGCTAAAGAACACAATACGGCACTAACAGTCTTTGATACTTTCGCCTCAAACAATAGGCGTAAGCGAGCTCATAGAAGCTCCGCTGAAATCTGCCATGTGGCAAAAATAAATCCGTGGAACAACACTGCTATAACCTTCAATGCCAGCGACGAACCTTGATTCCAGACTGTCCGGGCACCAGCCGCTCTGGTCCTTAGCCCAATCGTGGACGGCTTTCGGCTCACTAAAGTACTCATGGACGGCGGAAGCGGATTAAACTTGATCTACGAAAAAACACTCGACAAGATGGAAATTGATAAAAGCCGCATTGAACAAAGCGGCACAACCTTCAGGGGAATTATCCCTAGTCGGGAAGCGCGGTGTGCGGGAAAAATCACACTTGATGTGGTATTCGGCACCCTGGAGAATTACAGGTTCGAAGAAATCACGTTCCAAGTGGCTCCTTTCAGCAGCGGATACCACGCCCTTCTAGGGCAGGATGCGTTTACAAGCTTTCAAGCTATACCCCATTACGGGTACATGAAGCTTAAAATGTCCGGACTCAATGGAATCATCACTCTAGCCAGCGATCCGGACGTCGCACTTCGCACCGAAAACAAAACCGCAGTGCTAGCCCTGGAAGCATTATCCGAAGCCCTAGCAGCCGAAGAATTAACAACACTGCATGCCACGGTGGACTTGGACGATGTGATACTCGACAAACGACCCAAGTCCACCTCATTTAAACCCGCAAACGAGATAGTCAAATTCCATGTCCATCCAACGGACCCCATGAAGATAGCTTCCATTGGGACACAGTTGAGCCCCACAATGGATGCCGCACTGCGAGACTTCTTACGCGAGAATTGGGACATTCTCGCCTGGCACCCATCGGACATGCCGGGCATCCCACGCAGATTGGCCGAGCATAGCCTCAATATACTAAAAGGATACAAACCTGTCAAGCAGACTCTAAGGCGGTTTTCGGAGCCCAAACGGCAAGCCATGGGGGAAGAGTTAGCCAAGCTACTCGAGGCCGGATTCATCAGAGATATCAAGCATCCGGATTGGCTGGCAAATCTGGTAATGGTACCAAAGAAGGACAAATCCTGGTGCCTATGCGTTGACTTCAAAGACCTCGACAAGGCTTGCCCCAAGGATCCCTTTCCCCTCCCTCGCATAGATCAAATCATCGACGCCACAACAGGACACGACTCGCTATGTTTCCTCGACGCATACTCTGGATACCATCAAATAAAGATGGCAGAGTCCGACCAAGCTGCAACAGCTTTCATAACGCCATATGGCCCTTTCTGCTTCAACACTATGCCTTTCGAGCTTAAGAATGCCGACGCAACCTATCAACGCATGATTCAAACATTCCTGGAAAAGCAAATCGGCAAAACAGTGGAGGCATATGTGGATGACATGGTCATAAAAACAAGACACATTGAAACCCTAATAGATGACTTGAGGCTTACGTTCGATAACCTCCGAACATACGACATCAAGCTGAACCCGAAAAAATGCGATTTCGGCGTCCCCTCTGGGAAACTGCTGGGCTTCATTGTTTCCAATAGAGGAATTGAAGAGAATCCGGCAAAAGCCGAGCTCTGTCATAGTTGGCTATACCAACAGACCTCAAGCACATCCAGAAACTAGCTGGATGCGTGGCTGCTTTGAGCCACTTTATCTCCAGGTTAGGAGAAAAGGCATTACCTCTGTAACGCCCCGGATTCGATGCGCCAGGTGTCTTCCAGTTATTCGTCATTGTTGCCATGTCATTTTCTTGCGTGTTGCATTTTATCATGTCATCATGTGCATCTCATTTCGCATTCGTGTTCGTCTCATGCATCCGAGCATTTTCCCCGTTGTCCGTTTTACAATCCGGCACTCCTATGTCATCCGGCGTCCCTTTTGGCCTCTTCTCTTGTGCGGGTGTTAAACGTTATCGGAATGGACCGAGGTTTGCCAAGCGGCCTTGGTATAGCACCGGTAGACCGCCTGTCAAGTTTCGTGCCATTTGGAGTCCGTTTGATACTCCAACGGTTAACCGGGTAACCGTAAAAGCCTCTTTTGTTTGTAGCCCAACACCCCTTCAAAGTGGCCCAAAATCCATCTAGCTCCCCTCCATGCTCTCGGTCGTTCGATCACGATCGCGTGGCCGAAAACCGCTCCTCATTTGGACTCTCCTAGCTCCCTCTACCTATAAATAGGCCCTCCCCTTCCAAATTCGCGGTCTAACCCTAGCTTCTTCCTACTCCCGCCGATGGACACGTCCACGTGCCGCCCGGACATGTCCGCCCCGCTCTCCCGTCCAATCGCACCTCGCCACGTCACCGCCGCCGGCCCTTTCTCTCTCCTCGCGCCCGCCGGCTCCGCGGAGTTTATCATGGGCCAAGACGGCTCAACTGTCGCCAAGCCCGCTCCAGCCCGCCGCCCGCCGCCGCGGTTGCCGCCGCTCCCGTCGGCGACCTCCACCGCGCCTCCCTCGCCGCCCGGCGACCTCACCAGCGTCGCCGCCCGCGCCGCTGAGGAGCCGCCTCGCTTCGAAGCTTCGCCGCGCCCGACAAGGCGCATCGCCCCCGTGAGCGCCGCCAGACCGCCGCCGCCAATCCACCCTCGCCACGCGTTCCTCCAGCGCCGCCTCGCCCGACCCGCGTCTCTCCGCCCGCCGACCAGCTCGCCGCAGATTCCTCCAGCGCCGCCTCGCCCGACCCGCGTCTCTCCACCGCCACCAGCTTCGCCGCCCACCGGATCCGCCAGATCCGGTCCGGGGACGCCCGCCGCCGTCGCCTCCCGGCCTTCTCCGACCTCGCCGAAGCCGGAGCCGCCACCCGGGTCCCGCCCCGGCCCGATCCGCGCCCGGACCCGACCCGCTCAGCCTCCTCGCCCGATCTGCTTCGTTTTTTTTCGCGGGGTAAAAATCTCTCTAAGTCCTGTAATTTTTGCACATTATCATGTCATGTTCATCGCCCCGTATCTCTGCATCCCTAGCTCCATTTCGTGCGTGTAATATGGCAGATTGTTCGTCTCGACGAGTACATCATTTCATTCCATTGCATCATTTTCATTTGAGCTCATCTTGATGCCCGAAATGCTGTTCGAAGAGTGCATGTTGATGTTAATCTGCTGAAACTGTTATAACATGCTCATTTGTCATTTTTGCCATGTTTGATGGGTGCATCCTATGAGGTTGATGTCTACATGTGTTTTGATCTATGCTATGCCATCTTTCCAGAGGTGCAATCCATGTATTTTTGTGAGTTATGTACTGAGTGCATCGAGCTTGTTAAGTAGTGTACTTGCTGCTGCTGTTTTTCTGACAGATTCTGTTATATTTTGTTGCTATGTTAACCTGATGCTACAAGTCATTTCGTGCATTATTCTGGAGATGTTCACTAAGGATGATTTGATATACATGTCTTGCTCTATCCATTCATGTCCCTGGTTGCATTTATATCCTACTGTATCATGTTGTTATCTTCCTCCAAAGTTGCTAAATGATGTTGCTATCAGCCTGTTAACATTAAGTTCAATGTTTCCATGATTGTTTGCTAGTGATCCATGCACCCTATGAACTTGTTCTTGCCATGCTTAGCTTCATAAACATGTCTTCTTACTGTTGGTTGCCTTGCCATGCCATGTATTGCTCTGTGGTGAGTGGTTCAAGCTCACCAACATGCCTACTTATTGTTGTTCCTGCCATGTATGAATCTGTAATATAACTTGCTATGTTTACATGGGTGCCATCATATTTTCTGTGCACTTTTGGCTCATGGTCAGTAAGGGACTTTTGTTCTATGCATTTAGTAGTACCATGCCATGTCTTTGTTTGCCATGATAAGTTCCTGTAACATGTTTTTTGCTTGCTCTAAACATTGCAACCTGATGTTATTTCTGCTAAACCTGAAACTGTTATTATTTGCAATCTTTCCATGTGTGTTTGAGCATGTTCTATTGATTTATGGAGATAGCTTAGTGTTCATGTTTTGTTATGCTTTACATGTACTTCATGCCCATGCCTTTTGTTATTACGTTGGGGTGCTGTAGCTTGTTGTTTTGATGCTTGCAATATGCCTAGTTGCTGTTTTGGACTGATTGTTGTTATAACTTGTATAGTGTGCATGTGTTGAACCGTTGCTCCGTTTTGAGTGTGCTTTATATGAAACTTGCTTGATTTTGCATGTAGTTCCATATTATCATGTTGCATTCTTGTTTTGGTGTGTTTGCTTGATGTTTGGGTGCATTTTGCATCTATGCCATGTTTAACTTGTTTTGCTCATATCTTCTAGGCCGTAACTCCGAATTAAATGAACTTTATATGTAACTTGACTAGAATCTCGTGTAGATCATCTTGGTGCATCTTAACTTGCTGTTTAACAACTTGAACATAAGTTTTGTTCAGATCTGGACCAATTTCGAAATATGCATATGAGGACTTACCGGAATTGTTATATGTTGTTTCCGGCCTCATTTAAACTTGCCTTGATGTGTTGTTCTTGTTTGCATCATCTCTTGCCATGAGTAGCTTCATGTAGCTTTGTCATGCATCATGCTTGTTGTGCATCATGCCTTGTCCATGTGTGGTGTGTTTACCTATGTTGTGTGCTTCTTCTCGATAGTTCCCGTTTCGTTGCGATCGTGAGGATTCGTTCGTCTCCGCTTGGTTCGTCTTCGTGGCTTCATCTTCTTCATGGACTCGTTCTTCTTCCTTGCGGGATTTCAGGCAAGATGACCGCTACCCTGGATATCACTACTATCATTGCTATGCTAGTTGCTTCGTTCTATCACTATGCTGCGCTTCCTATCACTTGTTCCTCAAGCCTCCCCAAATTGCCATGAACCTCTAACCTTTGACACCCTTCCTAGCAAACCGTTGTTTGGCTATGTTACTGCTTTGCTCAGCCCCTCTTATAGCATTGTTAGTTGCAGGTGAAGTGAAGATTTCTCCATGGTGGCAGGGTTATGTTGGGATATCACAATATCTCTTATATTATTAATGCATCTATATATTTGGTAAAGGGTGGAAGGCTCGGCCTTATGCCTGGTGTTTTGTTCCACTCTTGCTGCCCTAGTTTCCGTCATACCGGTGTTATGTTCCCGGATTTTACGTTCCTAACGCGGTCGGGTGATTTATGGGACCCCTTGACAGTTCCCTTTGGATAAAACTTATCCAGCAAGGCCCAACCTTGGTTTTACCATTTGCCTCACCACCACCTATACCCTTCCCTTGGGTCGGCCAACCCAAGGGTCATCTTTATTTTAGCCCCCCCGGGCCAGTGCTTGTCTAAGTGTTTGTCCGAACCGAGCAACCTGCGGGGCCACCTCGGGGCAACTCGAGGTCTGGTTTTACTCGTAGCTTGACTTATCCGGTGTTGCCCTGAGAACGAGATATGTGCAGCTCCTATCGGGATTGTCGGCGCATCGGGCGGCTTTGCTGGTCTTGTTTTACCATTGTCGAAATGTCTTGTAAACCTGGATTCCGAGACTGATCGGGTCTTCCTGGGAGAAGGTATATCCTTCGTTGATCGCGAGAGCTTATCATGGGCTAAGTTGGGACACCCCTGCAGGGTATAAACTTTCGAGAGCCATGCCCGCGGTTATGTGGCAGATGGGAATTTGTTAATGTCCGGTTGTAGATAACTTGACACCAGATCCGAATTAAAATGCATTAACCGCGTGTGTAGCCGTGATGGTCTCTTTTCGGCGGAGTCCGGGAAGTGGACACGGTTTCTGGGTTATGTTTGACGTAAGTAGGAGTTCAGGGTCACCTCTTGATCATTGCTAGCTTCACGACCGTTCCGTTTGCTCTCTTCTCGCTCTTATTTGCGTATGTTTGCCACCATATCATGCTTAGTCACTGCTGTAACCTCATCACTTTACCCCTTCCTTTCCTATTAAGCTTTGTTAGTCCTGATACCCATGGTAATGGGATTGCTGAGTCCTCGTGGCTCACAGATTACTACAACAACAGTTGTAGGTACAGGTTGTGTGATGATCTTGACGCGAGAGCGATGTTTGCTTGTTTGGAGTTCTTCTTCTGCTTCTTCTTCGATCAGGGGATAGGTTCCAGGTCGGCAACCTGGGCTAGCAGGGTGGATGTCGTTTGAGCTTCTGTTTGTGTTTCATCCATAGTCGGATGTTGATCTTATGTATGATAATTTTGTATTCGTGTGGCATTGTAGGTCTTTTGTATGTATCCCTATCTATTATGTAATGTTGATGTAATGATATCCACCTTGCAAAAGCGTTTCAATATGCGGGTGTACCCTTGGTGGGACCTTCGAGTTCCTTTTCGATAGGGTCGCATATTGGGCGTGACAACCTCTTTACCGCCTTCTTTGGCGCACCGAACACTTCGTGTGGATGGATGCAGCCGCGGCCGGACTCGATGAAATAAAGACCTTATTGGCCAGTAATCCAGTCCTAACAGCGCCAAATATCGGTGAACCTATGCTGCTGTACATAGCTGCAACACATCAAGTTGTAAGCGCAGTGCTCGTCGTCGAACGAGAGGTTGATAGATACAAATTCTCGCTCCAGAAGCCAGTTTATTACGTATCCACGGTCCTCACCCCATGCAAATCCCGATACCCACACTATCAAAAAATAGCATACGCGGTCTTCAGGGCATCCCGGAAGCTACAACACTACTTTCAAGAGTGTTCGATTACGGTGGCCTCCGAAGTACCACTCAACGACATAATAAATAACTGCGACGCTACGGGCCGAATCGCTAAATGGTCCACCGAGCTCCTTCTGTTCGACATAACATACTAGCCACAGCGGGCCATCAAGTCGCAAGTACTAGCTGAGTTTGTCGCCGAATGGACAGAAGCCGAACTCCCTAAAGAGTACGGCGCGTACTCTAACTGGATCATGCACTTCGACGGCTCTGAAATGGTAGCCGGATTGGGAGCAGGTGTAGTCCTGACGTATCCCACCGAAGACACGGTCCAGTACGTCCTCCAAATATTATACATAGACTCCAACAATGCAGCCGAATACGAGGCTCTGTTGCACGGTCTTCGGATGGCAATCTCTATGGGCATTCAACGCCTAGAAGTGCGCGGGGATTCAAAACTCGCAATATCACAAATAAACAGAGACTTTGATGCCAAGGATCCGAAAATGGCGGCCTACCATAATGCCATCCTCGAAATGTCAGCTCGGTTCGAGGGGCTCGAATTCCACCATGTGGCTCGAGAAAACAATCAAGCGGCGGATATCCTCACCCGCATCGGCGCTAAACGCGACCCTGTCCCACCTAACATATTCCTGCAAAGGCTGTTCAAGCCATCCGTGGTATGGGAAGGGGAGTCCGGCAATACTAGCGCGGATCCGAATACACCCCTAGATTCCGAACTATCAGACATAATCGGAGGCTCTACCACCGAAATAACATCTTCGGCCCACGAAATCATGGCTGTAATCGCCCCGTGGACTGAGCCTTTCTTGGCCTACCTAAATAGGCAGGAGCTCCACGAAGACCAAAATGAAGCACGCTGCATCGTCCGGCGTTCTAAAGCTTACAAAGTCAATGAAGGGGAACTCTATAAGAAAAGTGCGACCGGAGTGCTCCAAAGGTGCATCTCCGAAGAGGAAGGGCGGCAGCGCTTGGCTAAAATCAATGCCGGACTGGGTGGGCACTACGCCGTGGCTCGAGCACTAGTTAGCAAGGCCTTTCGTATAGGATTCTATTGGCCGACGGGCGAAGCAGACGCACAGGACCTTGTCCAACACTGCGTCGGTTGCCAGCTCTTTGCCAATCAGAGTCAGATGCCCCCTACCGCTCTCCAAACAATCCCCATAACTTGGCCCTTCGCGGTCTGGGGGTTGGATATGGTCGGACCTCTTAAAGGGGGAAGCCATAAGAAAAAAATACTTATTGGTCATGGTGGACAAGTTCACCAAATGGATAGAAGCCAAACCAGTCAAAACGGCCGAATCCGGACCAGTAATAGACTTCATATCCGGGGTCGTACACCGATACAACGTCCCCCACAGCATCATCACTAATAATGGCTCAAATTTCACAGCCGATGAAGTGAAAACTTGGTGCAGCAAAATGGGCATTAAGCTTGACTACACTTACGTCTACCATCCCCAAACAAACGGCCATGTAGAACGGGCAAATGGTCTCATCATGAGCGGCATCAAACCCAGCCTAGTGCAATCCTTGACAGAGTCGGACAAGCATTGGGTCGAAGAGCTCGACTCCGTACTCTGGGGGCTGCGGACCACGCCGAATCACACCACCGGATATACACCATTTTTTATGGTGTACGGCGCGGAAGCAGTACTACCCTGCGACATAATACATGATTGGCCATGCGTACGCATGTACGAAGAGAAGGAAGCCGAGCTAGATCGGCAGGATAACTTGGATGCACTGGAGGAGGAGCGCGACGTCGCAAAAGCCCGCTCCACATTCTATCAGCAGCAGGCTCGATGATACCAAAGCAGAGAAGTGCGGGACAAAACTTATAATATTGGCGAGCTCGTTCTACGCCTACTGGAGAAGAAGAAGGACAAGCTCAAACCCAAGTGGGAAGGTCCTTTCATATTTGACAAAGTTCTCACTGGAGGAGCGTACCGCTTACGTAATGCATCCGATAACAGACTCGAGCCGAACCCATGGAACGCGGCCAGACTCCGGAGATTCTACGCCTAGCACTGAACTCAGTGTTCGTCTCCTTACCCCCTCCTTTTTAATTATGCTCCCTCCCTTTTCCTTTCCCGGCCTTTTTTCCTCTTCACACAAAGTATTTAATACAGTACGGACTTCCGGATCGCTCCGGCCGCACTATGTGTGTAAGCAATACCTGGGGCTTCCTATACGGAAGCTAAAAATAATTACTCTAATGGCTTTTTGCCCATCACGTATGCGTTTCTTTTTCCATATGTGCCTTTTCTTCACCATTATATGCATCGATATGACTTAAGATGTGGCCAAGCTGGGTTGCCTGGCTCTTGTGTTTATGCCCTATGTTCCCGTTAATTCGGCTAGGGCATAAGGGGAGCACCTCTGCGATTGTTACTACCGATTCAGCCAGATGTGTACCTTAGACTGGGTGAAGCCGAAAGCTAGCGTCCTTAAGAGAATATTCGGTCGATGAACAAAAGATGTATTCGTTTATTACAATGCAAATCCCCAAAAGTTTTGTATCCTACGCCCTTGTTCGCAGTTCGGACATGTGCATCGTCGCATGCGTACCCAGGGAAAGGAATCCTAACGGAACTATTCTCCCTGGAAGATGTTTCTTACTATCCATGTAATATAACATAACTAGTTGGGTACTTGTCTGTTCAAGCACTTATGAACCCTACGCCTGGTTTCCACGCATACCCCGGTTCTTTATAACTAAGTGTGTATTCAGACACACCCCGGACTGTAGGATCCGGGGGCTAAAGCAAAAAGGTCCGCCATGACAAATGATTTTAATCCGGCTAGGGACTACTTATGTCCATTGAATTACACAGTCACTTGGAATGACTATATTCCTCCTCTATACCATCCAACAGGCTATCTAGCTTACAATCCTGTTGAGAATACTTTGAGGCTAACACTACCTGGTCATATACCAGACTCACGGGAATTTCTTGCCCATCTGGCCCCGCCGGTCCAACTTCGGCCATATGGTTTGGGTCCAGCTTGGTGTAGCGTGTCTTCACCATAGCCCAGGCTTCTCTTGCAGATTGCCGGCAGGCTGACATCTTCCACAATCGGAAGCGCCGCCGTACTCCTTGAAGCATATCCACAAGCTCCCCCATGCCATCAGGCAGGAAGCTTGATGGCCACAAGGCCTGAGCAACGCTCTGCATCACCTGCCGAGCTCGCTCGTGCAGTTGTGAGAGGTCTTGTAGTAAATCGCCTGCAGATGAGGGCATCTCCTCCTCAGGGGGACCCGTTAACATTTCTACACGCAAAATTATTTCAATATACTTCCTCGCTGAACTATACTACAGTTCGTCTAGGCGCTTACCATAAATGCCGCGTCGAAGCATTTTGTTCTCCTTCACGGAGTCCGCCAGCTGAGCACGGACGTCTTTTAATTCCATGTTCAGCCGGACATTGGCATCTTGAAGATTGTTCTTCTCCTACCTAACTTGCGTAAGAACACGCTCGCCAACCTTTAGCTGCCTTTTGAGATGCGACTCGTCATCTCTTACGCCCTCCGGATTCACCCCGGGATTGTCTGCAGAATTTTCTGTTAGACTTGTTATACCAGCCATTTACTAACTGGTGCATCTTCGTACAATTGAGACAAATGTTACCAGATGAGGCCTTCTGGGATTCCTCTAACTTGGCAACCGTGGCCCTCAGCTGGGCCTTGCACTCCTCCAGCTCCCGAGACAATTGCTCATTCTTATCTACAAGGACATGTGCATAAAATTGATCCTTAAAACAGTTGTTCCAACTGTTTCAAGTCTCAGGGGCTACTACTCTACATGCTTATCAAATTTTCTTACCCGTATATCTTTGGTATACTGGTCCGTTGCTCGGGCAAGCCCGCCTTGAGCAGCTCGGATGTATGCGTCTCCCGAATTGAAAGCATTAAATGCCTCTTCGGAAAAGATGTTGTTGCGAAGTACGGCCCGTCGGCGCCGGTGATTCATGGTGCTCTCTACTTCAGAATTCATGGCAGAGAGCATATCCGCGTCCTCTATCGGAGAACTATGCGGCATCGACCCCACGTCCGCCTCCGCTCTCGAAGCCGGTTCTGGAATCCGGCTGGTGGAGGCATGATTGGCAGGATCCTTGGATATAGTCCGGCTACTCCTCTTCCTGCTGGGACACAAAGGGCGCTGTTATACTTCAAATACAATAATCGCAGGACAGGTTTTTGCCTTACCTCTGTAGCGGCGTTTCGACCCTAACCGCCTTCCTCTTGAGCTTGCTCGATCCGGACGCCCATGGCCGACGGGTCCCTAGGGGCTCGGCCCCGCGCTCTGACGGTCGTCTCTACAAAACACGATACTTCAGGGGTAAGGCATGACATCAGGAAGGAGTCCTCTTTGGAGGATAGGGTTTTCAGCTTGGCTTACACGCGACGTAGGTAGCAGTCCGGGATGGTTGGCAATAATAGCCACTGAGGTGCCATCGCAGCTCGCCTGATAAAATGTCCCGTTGACAAGCTCCACGGTAATATCTGGATCTTCTTTGAGTCCTAGATCTAGGGCCCTTCCGGGGTCCTCTGGCTGCGGGGAGGGGCTGGAGATTCCTTCTACGGCCCTCCTCAGTTCCTGCTCGGAAATATCGAGGCAGATAATCTTAGCGAAGAAACGCCACAATAAGTGAAGCGGGGAAAGGAATGACGACTTACCCAGTTCGGGGGGTTTTGCATGGAGAATCCATCCCGCGGTTTAATGTGAAGGAATTCTTCCTCTTCTCCTTTGTATAAACCGGACAATATCCTTGCCAGAGCAATGGCGGAGTCCAGACCCTTACGGCCACAGCGGGTGGCATGATCTTCCCTGTTGAAGTGCCACATGGGCTTCCCCCGATATTGAAGCGGTTGCACTCCCCGCATTATGCATATTGCCATAACCTCGACTATCGTCAGTCCGGATTTGGCTAGTAACTTTATCCTGCTCATCAAGAAGTGTATTTCCCTGGTGTCCTCCTCTTGGGGGCCCCGGGGGCACCAGCTTAGACGTGCCCTCGGCGGGGCGTTACTGAACTTGGGGAGACCTGTCCGGACTGGATCTGAAAGGGAAATGTCATCTATGTAAAACCACTCCGAAGGCCAGTTCTCTGGTGCCTTCTTGGGAGTGCCGGATAGGTATCCGGTCTCGGTAATGCGTCATACTTTGGCCCCTCCCACTTGACATAGGGATTCTCCCTGGTTGCAGGGGACAAGGCAGAACAGCTTCTTCCATATCCCGAAGTGAGCCTCGCAGTCTAGAAATAGCTCGCAAAGGGCAACGTACCCTGCCATATGTAGTACGGAGGCAGGGGTAAAGTTGTGCAACTGGAGGCTGTAGAACTCCAGGAGCCCGCGAAGGAACGGGTGGATGGGAAACCTGACGCCCCTTAGCAGATGCGGGATAAGGCATATTCGCTCCTCTAGAGATGGATTAGGAGATCCCCCCGCTTGTTCCTCACCATTATAGGTGGCTATTCCGGCTCGGACGGGGACCATGAATGCCAGTTGGAGAAACCCTTGGGTTTGTAACTTATCAAACGGCTATGAGGAACTGGACATTCTTCCCAGTCCCCCGACTTGGAGCGAGGAGAGCGAGCAGAAGAGCTGCGACGACCGGCCATGTTGGAGTGGTTTTTCCGGAGCGCTCTGTTGGATGCTTGCTCGAGGGGGAGAGTGAGGTTTGGATCTAAGAATCCCCGTCTCTTCAAATAGATGGTTAGCCCAAAGGATCGGGGGTGGCAAATGCAGCCTCGGCTCCACGCATTCGCTCGACACGTGGAGATGGTCATTATTGAGGCATTGAAGCCGAGGAGTAAAACATTGATGGGAAGACGGACACTATTCGTTGTAACAGGTACTTTGCAGTATTCGGAGATGGAACCCGCCTTGCAATGCCGAAGACAAGACTGTGCGTTGGACTCATCGTCATTGAAGCCTGGTTCAGGGGCTACTAAGAGAGTCCTGGATTAGGGGGTATCCGGACAGCCGGACTATATACATCGTTCGGACTATTGGAGCGTGAAGATACAAGACTCAAGACTCCGTCCCGTGTCCGGATGGGACTCTCCTTTGCGTGGAAGACAAGCTTGGCGATCCGGATATTGTATTTCCTTCCTTGTAACCGACTCCATGTAAACCCTAGCCCTCTCCGGTGTCTATATAAACCGGAGAGGTTAGTCCTTAGAAGGCCGATCACAATTACAATCATAATCATCATAGGCTAGCTTCTAGGGTTTAGCCTCTACGATCTCGTGGTAGATCTACTCTTGTACTACTCATATCATCAATATTAATCAAGCAGGAAGTAGGGTTTTACCTCCATCGAGAGGGCCCGAACGTGGGTAAACATTGTCCCCTTTGCTTCCTATTACCATTAGCCTAAGACGCACAGATCGGGACCCCCGACCCGAGATCTGCCGGTTTTGACACCGACACCTGGGTAAACATCGTGTCTCCAGCCTCCTGTTACCATTAGCCTTAGACGCACGGTTCGGGACCCCCTACCCGACATCCACCGGTTTTGACACCGATAACTGGTTTGCAATCTGTGGGAGTTTGACCCGGCCGAACACTATACGCTGCAAGAGCTCTTCGGCACGATGCACGAAGATGTCTGGAAGGCGCTGTTCAAGTCCACCAAGGTACCACCACCCATAACCGAAGATCGCGGACTCAGCGCAAAGCGCCCAGCCAATCTGGTAAGTTTTTATATTTTGCAAGATGTGCCTTTTACCAACACATTCACGGGAGGAATCTAAGCCTCCATGCCGATTTAACAACACTGGGTAGCAATAGCGGAGCGGATTGACTGTCTGGATCTGCTACCCGAAGATCCAGAATTGTCTCTTCTAAAAAAGATGTTGTTTCCGGCGCCCTATGAGGTGCCGGAGAAGAAGTCCAAGAAGAAGACCGCGGGGACCAGAGAAGGTCTCCGCCGCAAGGTCATGTCGGACGTGACATCCGACGACGTCGAGACGCCTCCTCCTCCGAAGACGAGGAGGAGGAAGAGGAAATCACCCCTACGCCACCGGGCGAGGAAGAGGAAAGCTGACCAGCATGGGGAGACCGAGGTGTCCAAGAGGGGGAAAACCCTCCTCCCGGACCATTCCACCACCTCCACCTACAGCGGCGAGGAGTGGGAGCCCAAGGACAAGCTGTCGGTGTCAAAACTGGTGGATCTCGGGCAGGGGGTCCCAAACTCTGCGTCTAATGCTAATGGTAACAGGAGGCGGGGACACAATGTTTACCCAGGTTCGGGCCCTCTCGATGGAGGTAATACCCTACTTCCTGCTTGATTGATCATGATGATATGAGTACTACAAGAATTGATCTACCACGAGATTGTAGAGGCAAAACCCTAGGAGCTGGCCTATGATTATGATTGTTGTTGTCCTACGGACTAAACCCTCCGGTTTATATAGACACCTGAGGGGGCTAGGGTTACACAGAGTCGGTTACAGAGAAGGAGATCTACATATCCGAATTGCCAAGCTTGCCTTCCACGCAAAGGAGAGTCCCACCCGGACGCCGGACAAAGTCTTTAATCTTGTATCTTCATAGTCCAACAGTCCGGCACAAGTACATAGTCCGGCTGTCCGAGGACCCCCTAATCCGAGACTCCCTCAGTAGCCCCTAAACCAGGCTTCAATGACGATGAGTCCGGCGCGTGATACGTCTCCAACGTATCTATAATTTTTGATTGTTCCATGCTATTATATTACCCCTTTTGGATGTTTATGGGCTTTATTTTACACATTTATATCATTTTTGGAACTAACCTACTAACTGGAGGCCCATCCCATATTGCTGTTTTATTGCCTGTTTCAGTATTTCGAAGAAAAGGAATATCAAACGGAGTCCAAACGGAATAAAACCTTTGGCAACGTTATTTTTGGGAAGAATATGATCCTGGAGACTTGGAGTTCAAGTCAGAAGATCCTCGAGGAGGCCAGGGATAGGGCCCCCCCCCCACTGGGCGCGTCCCCCTGTCTCGTGGGCCCCTCGAGCACCTCCCGACCGACTTCTTTTGCCTATATAAGCCTACGTACCCTAAAAACATTGAATATCACAGTAGATCGGGAGTTCCGCCGCCGCAAGCCTCTATAGCCACCAAAAACCTCTCGGGAGTCCGTTCCGGCACCCTGCTAGAGGGGGGATCCCTCACCGGTGGCCATATTCATCATCCCAACGCTATCCATGATGAGGAGGGAGTAGTTCACCCTCGGGGCTGGTGGTATGTACCAGTAGCTATGTGTTTGATCTCTCTCTCTCTCTCTCTCTCGTGATCTCTCTATGGCATGATCTTGATGTATCGCGAGCTTTGCTATTATAGTTGGATCTTATGATGTTTCTCCCCCTCTACTCTCTTGTGATGAATTGAGTTTCCCTCTTGAAGTTATCTTATCGGATTGAGTCTTTTATTTGAGAACACTTGATGTATGTCTTGCCGTGTTTACCTGTGGTGACAATGGGATATGACGTGCCACTAGATGTATGTTTTGGTGACCAACTTGCGGGTTCCTCCCATGAACCTATGCATAGGGGTTGGCACACATTTTCTAGACTCTCCGGTAGAAACTTTGGGGCACTCTTTGAAGTACTTTGTGTTGGTTGGATGAATCTGAGATTGTGTGATCCATATTGTATAATCATGCCCACGGATACTTGAGGTGACAATGGAGTATCTAGGTGACATTAGGGTTTTGGTTGATTTGTGTCTTAAGGTGTTATTCTAGTATGAACTTTATGATGGATTGAGCGGAAAGAATAGCTTTATGTTATTTTACTACGAACTATTTAATAGATAGAATAGAAAGGATAACTTTCAGGTGGTTTTGTACCCTACCATAATCTCTTCAATTGTTCTTTGCTATTAGTGGCTTTGGAGTGACTCTTTGTTGCATGTTGAGGGATTGTTATATGATCCATCTATGTTATTATTGTTGAGAGAACTTGCACTAGTGAAAGTATGAACCCTATGCCTTGTTTCCTATCATTGCAACACCGTTTACGCTCACTTTTATCATTAGTTACCTTGCTGTTTTTATATTTTCAGATTACAAAAACCTTTATCTACTATCCATATTGCACTTGTATCACCATCTCTTCGCCGAACTAGTGCACCTATACAATTTACCATTGTACTGGGTGTGTTGGGGACACAAGAGACTCTTTGTTATTTGGTTGCAAGGTTGTTTGAGTTAGACCATCTTCATCCTACGCCTCCCACGGATTGATAAACCTTAGGTCATCCACTTGAGGGAAATTTGCTACTGTCCTACAAACCTGTGCACTTGCAGGCCCAACAACGTCTACAAGAAGAAAGTTGTGTAGTAGACATCAAGCTCTTTTCTGGCGCCGTTGCCGGGGAGGTGAGTGCTTGAAGGTATATCTTTAGATCTTGCAATCGAATCATTTTGTTTCTTGTTTTATCACTATTTTAGTCTATAAAAGAAAACCAAAAAAATTGGAGTTAAGTTTGTCTCATACGCTTCGTCTTTTTAATATCTTTCGTGAGTTTGATGGAAAGGAAAATTGTGCTCAAGTGCTAGAAGAAGAAATCTATAGAATGTTTGATAATAAATCTTTGAATGATGAGCATGATTGCAATGTTGTTAGTATGAATTCCTTGAATATCCATGATGCTAATGATGTCGGAGTAATGGGCCATGGGTAGGCTAACCCGAGTCCTTGAACCTTTCAAGACATCGGGGCAGGCTGCGCCCCTCGAGCCCCGAGACGTTGAGCCGCCTTCCGAGAGTCGGCGGCGACACTGCCGACTGCCCCTCGCGGCCGAGTCCCAGGGATGACTCCAAGATAAGCTGACTCCTGGCCGGCGAGTTCTGGAGAAGCCGGCTGCAGGGAGTCGGCCCGCGACTCCAACCACCCCGTACCTTCACGATAATGGACGGGACGGGGAATGGCCACCACGCGGCCCATTCCTGCCTCGTTTATCGAGGGCAGGCATGGCCATAGTGCGCCGTACCTGCGGAGATCTCCATCCGACGGGGCACTGTTGCCATGCCAGCCCTGGCATCAGCCCCTTGGGGCGGAGCCCTGTGCCCACGACGGCCTGTCTGTACTGTTGGGGAACGTAGTAATTTCAAAAAATTTCCTACGCACACGCAAGATCATGGTGATGTATAGCAACGAGAGGGGAGAGTGTTGTCTACATACCCTTGTAGACTCGAAGCGGAAGCGATCACAACGTAGAGGAAGTAGTCGACGTTCTCCTCGCGATCCGACCGATCCCGCGCCGTTACTCGGCGCCCGAGTTCTTGACACACGACAGCTCGATGACGTCCCTCGTACTCGATCCAGCCGAGTGTCGAGGAGAGTTCCACAAGACGACGACGGCGTGGGACGATCTTGATGTTTCACGTGCGAGGCTTCGCTTAAGCTTCGCGACAGTATAACCGAGGTGGAATATGGTGGAGGGGCACCCACACGGCTAAGGAACGATCTCACGATCAACTTGTGTGTTCCAGGTGCCCCCTGCCTCGTGATATAAAGGAGCTGGGGGAAGGGGGCGGCCGGCCAAGCTTGGCGCCAGGAGTCCTACTCCTCTGGGAGTAGGATTCCCCAATCCTAGTCCAACTAGGATTCCTGGGGGGAAAGAGAGAGGGGGGGGCCCTTCTCCTAGTCCTAATAGGACTAGGGAAAGGGGGGGGGAGGCGCGCAGCCCCTAGGGCTGCCCCTTCTCCTTTCCACCAAGGCCCATAGAGGCCCATTTACCTCCCGGGGTTCCGTAACCTCCGGTACTCAGAATTCCCGCCCGAACCATTCAACTCCAAACATAGGCTTCCAATATATCAATCTTTATGTCTCGACCATTCCGAGACTCCTCGTCATGTCCGTGATCACATCCGGACTCGAACTCCTTCGGTACATCAAAATACATAAACTCATAATAAGCGCCATCGTAACCTTAAGCGTGCGGACCCTACGGTTCGAGAACAATGTAGACATGACCTAGAACTATTCACGGTCAATAACCAACAGCGGGACCTGGATGCCCATATTGGTTCCTACATATTCTACTGAAGATCTTTGTCGGTCAGACCGCATAACAACATACGTTGTTCCTTTGTCATCGGTATGTTACTTGCCCGAGATTTGATCGTCGGTATCCAATACCTAGTTCAATCTCGTTATCGCAAGTCTCTTTACTCGTTCCGTAATACATCATCTCACAACTAGCTCATTAGTTGTAGTGCTTGCAAGGCTTGATGATGTGCATTACCGAGAGGGCCCAGAGATACCTCTCCGACAATCGGAGTGACAAAACCTAATCTCAAATATGCCAACCCAACATCCGCCTTTGGAGACACTGTAGTACTCCTTTATAATCACCCGATTCGTTGTGACGCTTGGTAGCACCAAAGTGTTCCTCCGTAAACGGAGTTGCATAATCTCATAGTTACGAGGAACATGTATATGTCATGGATAAAAGCAGTAGCAACATACTAAACGATCGTGTGCTAAGCTAAGGGAATGGGTCATGTCAATCGATCATTCTACTAATGATGTGACCTTGTTAATCAAATAACAACTCCTTGTTCATGGTCGGAAACATGACCATCTTTGATTAACAAGCTAGTCTAGTAGAGGCATACTAGTGACATGTTGTTTTGTCTATGCATTCACACATGTATCATGTTTCCGGTTAATACAATTCTAGCATGAATGATAAACATTTATCATGAAATAAGGAAATAAATAATGACTTTATTATTGCCTCTAGGGCATATTTCCTTGATCTCCCACTTGCACTAGAGTCAATAATCTAGATTACATAGTAATGATTCTAACACCCATGGAGTCTTGGTGCTGATCATGTTTTGCTCGTGGAAGAGGCTTAGTCAACGGTCTCGCAACATTCAGATCCGTATGTATCTTGCAAATCTCTATGTCTCCGGCCCGACTAAGTCCCGGATGGAATTGAAGCGTCTCTTGATGTGCTTGGTCCTCTTGTGAAATCTGGATTCCTTCGCTAAGGCAATAGCTCCAGATTGTCACAAAAGATTTTCATTGGACCCGATGCACTAGGTATGACACCTAGATCGGATATGAACTCCTTCATCCGACTCCTTCATTAGCTGCTTCGAAGTTGCTATGTATTCCGCTTCACATGTAGATCCCGCCACGACGCTTTGTTTAGAACTGCACTAACCGACAGCTCCTCCGCTTAGTGTAAATACGATCCGGTCTGCGATTTAGAATCGTCTCGGATCGGTGTCAAAGCTTGCATCAACGTAACTGCCACGATGAGCTCTTTGTCACCTCCATATACGAGAAACATATCCTTAGTCCTTTTCGTGTATTTCAGATGTTCTTGACCGCTGTCGATGATCCACTCTGGATTACTTTGGTACCTCCTGCCGGGCTTATAGCAAGGCACACATCAGGTCTGGTACACAAGATTGCATACATGATAGAGCCTATGGCTGAAGCATAGGAACATCTTTCATTTTCTCTATCTTCTGCAGTGGTCGGGCATTGAGTCCGACTCAACTTCACACCTTGTAACACGTGCAAGAACCCTTTCTTTGCTTGATCCATTTTGAACTTCTTCAAAACTTTGTCAAGGTATGTGCTTTGTGAAAGTCCAATTAAGCGCCTTGATCTATCTCTATAGATCTTGATGCCCAATATGTAAGCAGCTTCACCGAGGTCTTTCATTGAAAAACTCTTGTTCAAGTATCCCTTTATGCTATCCAGAATTCTATATCATTTCCGATCAGCAATATGTCATCTACATATAATATCGTAA
This sequence comes from Aegilops speltoides, assembly GCA_021437245.1. NCBI lineage: Eukaryota > Viridiplantae > Streptophyta > Magnoliopsida > Poales > Poaceae > Aegilops > Aegilops speltoides. The sequence goes on from CM038141.1 coordinate 260,402,774, forward strand.
ATGCTCTGAGCTCCCACTCACTTTCTTGTAAATACAAAGCTTCTCCAAAAGTGCAGATACAAACCCAAATGCTTTGATCACACTATCAAAGCGTTTATTCCAACTCCGAGATGCTTGCACCAGTCCATATATGGATCATTGGAGCTTGCAAACTTTGTTAGCTCCTTTGGATCGATAAAACCTTACGTTGCATCATATACAACTCTTCTTCCGTAAATCCATTCAGAATGCAGTCTTTACATCCATTTGCCAAATTTCATAATCATAAAATGCGCAATTGCTAACATGATTCGGACGGACTTAAGCATCGCCACGGGTGAGAAGGTCTCATCGTAGTCAATCCCTTGAACTTGTCGAAAACCTTTCGCGACAAGTCGAGCTTTATAGACGAGAACATTACCGTCGCGTCGGTCTTCTTCTTGAAGATCCACTTGTTTTCTATTGCTTGCCTACCCTCGGCAAGTCAACCAAAGTCCATACTTTGTTTTCATACATGGATCCCATCTCGCATTTCATGGCCTCAAGCCATTTTATGGAATCTGGGCTCACCATCGCTTCTTCATAGTTCGTAGGTTCATCATGATCTAGTAGCATGACTTCCGTAACAGGATTACCGTACCACTCAGTGCGGATCTTACTCTGGTTGATCTACGAGGTTCTCGAAGAACTTGATCTCAAGTTTCATGATCAACATCATCAACTTCCTCACTACTTGGTGAGGTGTCTCGTAAACTGGTTTCGCGATTTAACTACTTTCAAGTAAGGGAGAAGGTACTACTACCTCATCAAGTTCCACTTTCCTCCCACTCACTTCTTTCGAGAGAAACTCCTTCTCTAGAAAGGATCCATTCTTAGCAACGAATGTCTTGCCTTCGGATCTGTGATAGAAGGTGTACCCAACTGTCTCCTTTGGGTATCCTATGAAGACACATTTCTCGATTTGGGTTCGAGCTTATCAGGTTGAAGCTTTTTCACATAAGCATCGCATCCCCAAACTTTAAGAAACGACAACTTTGGTTTCTTGCTAAACCACAGTTCATAAGGTGTCGTCTCAACGGATTTCGACGGTGTTCTATTCGGTGTGAATGCGGCCGCCTCTAGAGCATAACCCCAAAACGATAGCGGTAAATCAGAAGAGACATCATAGATCGTACCATATCTAGTAAAGTACGATTCGACGCTCGGACACACCATTACTGCTGTGGTGTTCCGGTGGCGGAGTTCTAAACTATTCCGCATTGTTTCAAATGTAGACCAAACTCAGAACTCAAATATTCACCTCCACGATCGATCGTAGAAACTTAATTTTCTTGTTACGATGATTTTCAACTTCACTCTGAAATTCTTTGAACTTTTCAAACGTTTCAGACTTATGTTTCATTAAGAAGATATACCCATATCGCTTAAGTCATCTGTGAAGGTGAGAAAATAACGATATCCGCCACGAGCCTCAACATTCATCGGACCACATACATACGTATGTATGATTTCCAACAAATCCGTTGCTCTCTCCATAGTACCGAGAACGGTGTTCTAGTCATCTTGCCCATGAGGCACGGTTCGCAAGTGCCAAGTGATTCATAATCAAGTGACTCCAAAAGTCCATCAAGATGGAGTTTCTTCATGCGCTTTACACCGATATGACCTAAACGGCAAGTGCCACAAATAAGTTGCACTTTCATTATCAACTCTGCATCTTTTGGTTTCAACATTATGAATATGTGTATCACTACTATCGAGATTCATCAAAATAGACCATTCCTCAAGGGTGCATGACCATAAAAGATATTACTCATATAAATAGAACAACCATTATTCTCGATTTAAATGAATAACCGCCTCGCATCAAACAAGATCCAGATATAATGTTCATGCTCAACGCAGCACCAAATAACAATTATTTAGGTCTAAAACTAATCCCAAGGTAGATGTAGAGGTAGCGTGCCGACCGCGATCACATCGACTTTGGAACCATTTCCCACGCCGCATCGTCACCTCGTCCTTTGCCGTAGTTCGCAATCCGTAGTCCCTGCTTCGAGTTGCAAATATTAGCAGCAGTAACCGAGATCAAATACCCAGTGCTCTGCGAGCTCTAGTAAGGTACACATCAATAACATGTATATCACATATACCTTTGTTCACCTTGCCATCCTTCTTATCCGCCAAATACTTGGGGCAGTTCCGCTTCAAAGGACGATGCGCTTGCGGAGAAGCACTCGATTTCAGGTTTAGGGCCAGACTTGGGTTTCTTCTCCGAGCAGCAACTTGCTTGCTGTTCTTCTTGAGATTCCTTCTTCTTCCCTTTGCCTTTCTTCTTGAAACTAGTGGTCTTATTGATCATCAACACTTGATGCTCCTTCTTGATTTCTACCTCCGCAGCCTTTAGCATTGCGAAGAGCTCGTGCATAGTCTTTACTAACCCTTGCATATTATAGTTCATCACGAAGCCTTTGTAGCTTGGTGGCGGTGATTGAGAATTCTGTCAATGACACAATCATCCGGAAGATTAACTCCCAATTGTGTCAAGTGATTGTAGTACCGGACATTACGAGTATATGCTCACTAATGTAACTGTTCTCCTCCATCTTGCAGCTATAGAACTTATTGGAGACTTCATATCTCTCAATCCGGGCATTCTGTTGGAATATCAACTTCAACTCTGGAACATCTCATATGCTCCATGACGCTCAAAACGCCGTTGAAGTCCCGGTTCTAAGCCGTAAAGCATGGCACATGAACTATAGAGTAGTCATCACTTTGCTCGCCAGACGCTCATAACATCCGGCGTTGCTCAAAGAAGAGTTCTGTCACCTAGCGGTGCATCCAGGCGTAGCTCTTACGTGCAGCAATGAGGATGATCCTCTCGTTACGGACCCGATCCGTGTAATTGCTACCATCATCTTTCAACTTTGCTTTCTCAAGGAACGCATTAAAATTCAACGGAACAACAAAGACGAGCCATCTATCTACAATCAAACATAAACAAGCAAGATACTATCGGTACTAAGTTCATGATAAATTTAAGTTCAATTAATCATATTACTTAAGAACTCCCACTTAGAAAGACATCTCTCTAGTCATCCAAGTGATCACGTGATCCAAATCAACTAAACCATAACCGATCATCACGTGAAATGGAGTAGTTTTCAATGGTGAACATCTTATGTTGATCATATCTACTATATGATTCACGCCGACCTTTCGGTCTCCGTGTTCCGAGGCCATATCGCATATGCTAGGCTCGTCAAGTATAACCCGAGTATTCTGCGTGTGCAAAACTGGCTTGCACCGTTGTAGATGGACGAGAGCTTATCACACCCGATCATCACGTGGTGTCCGGGCACGATTTAACTTTGGCAACGGTGCATACTCGGGAGAACACTTCTTGATAATTTTAGTGAGAGATCATCTTATAATGCTACCGTCAATCAAAGCAAGATAAGATGCATAAAAGGATAAACATCACATGCAAATCAATATAAGTGATATGATATGGTCATCATCATCTTGTGCTTCACGATCTCCATCTTGCAAGCACCACCATGATCACCATCGCCATCGGCGCGACACCTTGATCTCCATCGCAGCATCGTTGTCGCCTCGCCAAACTTATGCTATTACGACTATCGCTACCGCTTAGTGATAAAGTAAAGCATTACTGGCGATTGCATTGCATACAATAAAGCGACAACCATATGGCTCCAGCCATTGCCGATAACTTCGTTACAAAACATGATCATCTCATACAATAAAATATAGCATCACGCCTTGACCATATCACATCACAACATGCCCTGCAAAAACAAGTTAGACGCCCTCTACTTTGTTGTTGCAAATTTTACGTGGCTGCTACGGGCTTAAGCAAGAACCAGTCTCACCTACGCATCAAAACCACAACGATATTTCGTCAAATAGACTCCGTTTAACCTTCTCAAGGACCGGCGTAGCCACACTCAGTTCAACTAAAGTGAGAGAGACAGCACCCACCGGTCACCTTTAAGCAACGAGTGCTCGTGGCGGTGAAACCAGTCTCGCGAAGCGTCACGCGTAATGTCGGTCTGGGCCGCTTCATCTCACAATACCGCTGAACCAAAGTATGACATGCTGGTAGGTAGTATGACTTGTATCGCCCACAACTCACTTGTGTTCTACTCGTGCAAAACATCAAACCATATAAAAACCTAGGCTCGATACCACTGTTGGGGAACGAGTAATTTCAAAAATTTTCCCACGCACACGCAAGATCATGGTGATGTATAGCAACGAGAGGGGAGAGTGTTGTCTACATACCCTTGTAGACCCGGCGGAAGCGATCACAACGTAGAGGAAGTAGTCGACGTTCTCCTCGCGATCCGACCGATCCCGCGCGTTACTCCGGCGCCCGAAGTTCTTGACACACGACAGCTCGATGACGCCCTCGTACTCCGATCCAGCCGAGTGTCGAGGAGAGTTCCGTCAAGACGACGGCGTGGTGACGATCTTGATGTTTCACGGCGCAGGGCTTCGCTTAAGCTTCATGACGGTATAACCGAGGTGGAATATGGTGGAGGGGCACCACACACGGCTAAGGAACGATCTCACGATCAACTTGTGTGTTCCAGGTGCCCCCTGCCCCGTCAGATATAAAGGAGCCAGGGGAAGGGGGCGCGGCCAAGCTTGGCGGCGCCAGGAGTCCTACTCCCTGCGGGAGTAGGATTCCCCAATCCTAGTCCAACTAGGATTCGGGAGGGAAAGAGAGAGAGGGGCGGCCCCTTCTCCTAGTCCTAATAGGACTAGGGAAAGGGGGGGCGCGCAGCCCCTAGGGCTGCCCTTCTCCTTTCCACCAAGGCCCATAGAGGCCCATTTACCTCCCGGGGTTCCAGTAACCTCCCAGTACTCGATAAATTTCTTTCGCCGGAACCATTCAACTCCAAACATAGGCTTCCAATATATCAATCTTTATGTCTCGACCATTCCGAGACTCCTCGTCATGTCCGTGATCACATCCGGACTCGAACTCCTTGGTACATCAAAATACATAAACTCATAATAATCGCATCGTAACCTTAAGCGTGCGGACCCTACGGTTCGAGAACAATGTAGACATGACCTAGAACTATTCACGGTCAATAACCAACAGCGGGACCTGGATGCCCATATTGGTTCCTACATATTCTCGAAGATCTTTGTCGGTCAGACCGCATAACAACATCGTTGTTCCCTTTGTCATCGGTATGTTACTTGCCCGAGATTTGATCGTCGGTATCCAATACCTAGTTCAATCTCGTTATCGCAAGTCTCTTTACTCGTTCCGTAATACATCATCTCACAACTAGCTCATTAGTTGTAGTGCTTGCAAGGCTTGATGATGTGCATTACCGAGAGGGCCCAGAGATACCTCTCCGAGCAATCGGAGTGACAAAACCTAATCTCGAAATATGCCAACCCAACATCGCCTTTGGAGACACTGTAGTACTCCTTTATAATCACCCGATTCGTTGTGACGTTTGGTAGCACCAAAGTGTTCCTCCGTAAACGGAGTTGCATAATCTCATAGTTACGAGGAACATGTATATGTCATGGATAAAAGCGGTAGCAACATACTAAGCGATCGTGTGCTAAGCTAAGGGAATGGGTCATGTCAATCAGATCATTCTACTAATGATGTGACCTTGTTAATCAAATAACAACTCCTTGTTCATGGTCAGGAAACATGACCATCTTTGATTAACAAGCTAGTCTAGTAGAGGCATACTAGTGACATGTTGTTTTGTCTATGCATTCACACATGTATCATGTTTCCGGTTAATACAATTCTAGCATGAATGATAAACATTTATCATGAAATAAGGAAATAAATAATGACTTTATTATTGCCTCTAGGGCATATTTCCTTCATGTACGACCCAGAGACGGCGGGTCCCAACTGTCGGCGGGAGTACAGAAGACGGCGAGAGCGCCACAAGACGGACCCGTTGGGAGTCGGCCCCCAGGAGTCGGCTGGCCCCTCCCACAGGCCCCACACGCCATTAACCAGACACGATGGGGGATGGCAACAGTGATCGCCCATCAGGCAGCGACACTGTTGCCATGACCCCATGACCAAGCCAGCGTCATTAGAAGCATCGCTGATGATCCATAGCAATGCAAGACCCGCCATGAAGAACAGACAAGGGCTGATCGCCTATACCGAACCCGGTCGGCGGGGCCCACCAGTCAGCGGGCCCCAGCAGTCGGCGGAGAAGACGGCGGCCTGAGAGACAGACGGCTGGGACCCCGCGCCCAGCCGGTTTTACCATTGTACCCCTGGGGGGTAGGCCTATATAAACCCCCCAGGGCACCCATGCAAAGGGTTCGAATCCATTAGCACTAGACCAGATCATATAGGAAGGAGAGAGCTAGCCTTGCCTTCTCCTACCTCCAGAATACAGCTCAAGGAGCAACCTTGTACTCACTTTGCCTTAGAGATCATGCGGAGACCCCGCAGAGCAGCAGTAGGGGTGTTATCTCCACGGAGAGCCTTGAAGCTGGTTAAGATCCGCTGGCGTGCATGTCTTCGCCTCATCCCGTTTCCAGGCACCGGCGACGTTCTACTCGCCCCCACCATAATAAGCCATCCTTGGGCATATGTCGCACCCAACCCCTGACATTTGGCGCCCACCGTGGGGCGAGGTGCACCGTCGTCCGGAGACCTGCTCTGGACGGGAACTCTTTTCCTCCCCAGCGAGCGTAGCCAGCCCGGCACGCCCGATGGCGCTTGCCCCGACGCGCTGCAAAGCATCGACGACGCTTGCGCGGCGAGCTGCCTCGCCGATCTTCTTGGCGAGGTTTGCATCTCCGACGAGCCCGCATCCGACGCGGGCACCGGCTGCCTCGAGAGCCGCCTCATCAGCCTCCTCGACCAACTCCACGTCTTCGGCGAGCCAATCACGGACTTGGAGTCGGTCGGCTTCACCAACACGATGCTTGTCGACTCTGACACGGCATCGCTCGACGCCTCCCCCACCGACGTGATCGTCTTCGACGACCCTCTCCCGCGAGCTAGCAGTGGCGGCAGCACCGTCACCGAGGTGTTGGTCATCAGCCACGGAGACGCTCCCAGCGAGAACAGCCGCGACGCCCTGCAAGCGTTGCTGTAGGATTTGTCCGTCCCCATCCCGGCCGACGTCGATGCTGAGGCGCTGGAGGCTCGCTGCCTTGCCCTCGTCGTGGAGGGCCAGAAGATAAACACCATGAGACGCCTCACGGAAGCCCACCAGCGCGAGGTTGACCGAGCCGCCTTCGACACGCCGCCTCCAGAAGGGCCAAGCCGAGTCGGCGCTGTCAAGCAACACGGCGCGGCCATTGCCAGCATGTTGGGTGCGGACCGCCCGATCTACGCCACGCACCTCGAGAACCTGCATGTCGCCCAGTCGATCGTTGACGAGCTCAACGGACTGGGGGCCGACGAGCTCCCCTACATGACCAGACGCATCCAGAAGCTAATCGGCGCGGCCGCAGCACGACACGAAGCCGGCGTCCGAGCTGGAAGCCCCCCTCACCGAGAACAAGGTGCGACGTCGCGTACGCCGACTGTGGGAGGCGCCCGTGCGAGACAAGAGAAGGAGCCGGCTGCTAGCCGCAGCCGGACACGAATCACCATCGAGCGCGACGCAGAAGGCCGTCCCCGAGGTGTGGAGAGACGAGGCGACTTGCCCCCTCCTCCACCTCGCGGGGAGAGATATCCCACCCCGCCGCCTGTCGAGCATCCGACTCTCAGCGACCGACTTGGTCGCCGTGAAGGAGTCGGCGAGAATGACGCCCGCCACCGGATCGACCGGCTCCACCGATCCCTGGCGCTGGAAGAAGAAGACGAGTTGGGTCCACCCTGTTTCGGACCTCGCATTCGAGACGAGCCCTTTCCCAAAGGGTTCACGCTCCCCTGAGATACGCCCAAATACACCGGCTCCATGAAGCCGGAAGACTGGCTGGTTGACTACTCCACGGTCGTCAACATAGCGAACGGCAACAAGCGTGTTGCCATAAAGTATGTTCCACTCATGCTCCAGGGCACGGCCCGGACATGGTTGAACAACCTGAAGACCCGCAGCATCAACAGCTGGGTCGACTTCACCGAGGCCTTCGTCCGCAACTTCACAAGCACGTACAAGCGACCCCCCAAGCCTCGCCAGCTTTCCTTGTGCGTGCAAGGCCCCGACGAGTCAACTCGCGACTACCTCACGCGCTGGGCCGAGCTTCGGAACTCCTGCGAGGGCATGCACAAGGTGCAGGATATCGAGTACTTCACTGCCGGGTGCAGAGAAGGCACCCTCCTCAAGCACAAGCTCCTCTACGACGAGCTGGAAACCCTCGACGAGCTGCTGATCATAGCAGACAAGTATGCCACGGCTGCTCCTCCATGAAGACGGAGATTCAAGTTAGTGCGACTGGCAAAGCGGCCCCCAGGCTCCCAGAACTCCAGCTGGAGACGCCAGTCGGCGACAACAACAGAACGATCACAAGCGCAAGGCCCCACAGCCGGCTTCCAGCAGCCGGCAGGTCGCGACAGTCGAAGACCAGCAGCCGGAGGGGCAGCCTCCGGCCAAGCAACAGAAAGGCGGCAAGTCCAAGTGGTTGCCGACCTTCTCTTACGAGCAGACTCTAGATGGTCCCTGCAAGTTCCACAGCGCGCGAAGCCGTCAAACCATACCACCTGGAAGTGCCACTAGCTCACCAGGATCGCCAAGGGAGACGACCTCCTTCCTCCCCCGCCTGCTGGGCCGCTGCCTCCACCGCCGCCCCAGCAGCCGGCTGCCAGGCCAGTCGACACAGTACGGGATGAGTACCCATAAGAGCACGGAGCCTATGTGGTGTTCACCAGCATGGCCGACGATCGACGCAGCAGGCGGCTGCAGCAGCAAGAGGTGAATGCGGTAGCATCAGACACTCCAGAGTTCATGCACTGGTCCGAGAAGCCTATCAGTTGGAGCAGAGCTGATCACCCAGAGGTGATGCCGAGTCCGGGCTCCTACGCCCTGGTCTTGAGTGCCACCTTTGCCACAAACAGGCGGGCCGCTCGCTTCTCGCGAGTGCTGATAGACGGAGGCAGCAGCATCAACATCCTGTACAAGGATACCATGGAGAAGTTAGGAATCAAGCAAAGACAACTTCAGCAGCCGGACTGTGTTCCACGGCATTGTCCCCGGCCTTTCCTGCTCACCAATCGGCAAGATCCTGATAGACGTCCTCTTTGGAGACAAAGAGCATTTCCACCGAGAGCTAGTTTGGTTGAAGTGGTGGACCTCGAAAGCCCGTACCATGCGTTGCTTGGCCGACCTGCTTTGGCGAAGTTCATGGCGGTCCCCCACTATGCCTACCTCAAGATAAAGATGCCGAGTTCTAAGGGAATTCTGACCATAGCCGGCGACTAGAAAGTCGTCGCTTATGCTGGTGAGAGCGATCGGCTGGCGAGTCCACAGTGATCGCAATGAGAGCGGCTTCTTGATCGGTTTGTGGCGATGGCCGGCAAGCAGCCAGAGATGTCGCCCAACCCCAAGGAGTCGGAAGCTGAGGGTTTGTTCAAGCCGGCCAAAGAAACGAAGAAGATACCCTTGGACCAGGAGCACCCAGAGAGGTACGCTGTCATAGGTGCAAACCTTGACAGCAAATAGGAAGGCGAGCTTGTCCATTTCCTCCATGAGAATCGGGACATCTTCGCATGGTCCCCTAAATACATGCCAGGTGTACCGACGGAATTCGCCGAGCACAAGTTACATGTCCGATCTGATGTGCCCGTCAGGCAGCCCTTGCGCCGCCTGTCAGATGAGAAGAGAAGAGTTGTTGGAGATGAGATAGCCCGACTCCTAGCAGCCGGCTTCATTATGGAAGTGTTTTTTCAGAATGGTTAGCAAACCCAGTCCTGGTGCTGAAGAAGAACAAGCAGTGGCGGATGTGTATTGACTACACAAGCCTCAACAAAGCTTGCCCCAAGGACCCATTTGCTCTACCGAGAATTGATCAGGTGATAGACTCCACAGTCGGATGCGAGCTGTTGAGCTTATTAGATGCGTATTCAGGATATCCCCAGATTAAGCTAAACCCGGCTGACAGACTGAAGACCGCCTTCATCACGACGTTCGGCTTAAGGAATGTCGGCGCCACTTTTCAGCGTTGCATGCAGAAATGCCTCCTCAAGCAACTCGGCAGAAATGCCCACATCTACGTAGACGATGTGGTGGTGAAGATGGAAAAGCGTGGAACACTGCTGGAAGACCTCAAGGAAACCTTTGAGAACCTGCGCCGATTCCAGATCAAGCTCAACCCTGAGAAGTGCGTCTTCGGAGTACCAGCCGGCCAGCTCCTTGGCTTCCTGGTCTCTGAACACGGCATAGAGTGCAACCCTATAAAGATCAAGGCCATCGAGAGGATGGAGGTACCCCGCTGACTGCTAGATGTGCAAAAGTTCACCGGCTGCTTGGCGTCCATCAGCTGATTCATCAGTCAGCTGGGAGAGAAAGCTCTCCCTTTATACCAGCTCATGAAGAAGACCACCTATTTCGAATGGAACCACAAGGCGGACGAAGCATTTCTCCAGTTGAAGAAGACGTTGACTACTCCCCCTGTGCTGGCGGCTCCAACTCCTAAAGAGCCCATGCTCCTGTACATTGCCGCCACCAGCCGAGTAGTCAGCACGGTCATTGTAGTGGAGCGCAAGGAGGAAGGCAAGGCGCTACCTATCCAGAGACCGGTATATTACCTGAGTGAAGTACTGTCGACCTCCAAGCAGAACTACCCCCACTACCAGAAGATGTGCTACGGCGTGCACTTTGCCGCCAAGAAGTTGAAGCCTTACTTTCAAGAGCATCCAATCACTGTGGTTTGCACATCCCCACTGGCCGAGATCATCGGAAGCCGAGATGCTTCTGGCCGAGTGGCCAAATGGGCCATAGAGCTGGCTCCCTACACCATCTACTACCAGCCCTTTTACCGCCATCAAGTCGCAGCACCTGCCGACTTCCTCGTCGACCGGGCCGAGACTCGAGACCGCCGCCGGTACCGACTCCACCCATTGGCGGATGCATTTCGATGGCTCCAAGATGCGCACCGGCTTGGGAGCCGGTGTCGTCCTCACCTCCCCTAAAGGCGACAAGCTCAAATACGCGCTGCAGATCCATTTCGCCGCCTCCAACAACGTCGCTGAATACGAGGCGCTCATTCATGGGCTCCGGCTTGCCAAAGAACTCGGCATCCGCCGGATCCTGTGTTATGGCGACTCCGATTTGGTGGTCCAGCAGTCATCTGGCGACTGGGACGCCAAAGATGCAAACATGGCGAGCTACCGTTTCCTGGTACAACAACTCAGTGGATATTTCGAGGGGGTGCGAGTTCCTTCATGTGTCAAGAAATGACAACGACCAAGCAGACACCCTGGCACGAATCAGCTCCACCCGTCAAGCAATACCATCCGGCGTCGCCCTTCAGCGCCTCCTCAAGCCGTCTATCAAGCCTTCACCAGAATCAGACTCCATATTTGTGCCGGCTCCCCCAGAAGAAGTCAGATCCAACTCAAGAGCTCCAGCAGACGGCACAAGAATTCTTACGAGCAGATCCAAAAACGCCGCAGTCGAAGCCGGCTCGGGGACTTCAGAACCCGGCCCGGGGACTGCGGTGACAAACGAGACTCGAGCTCGGCCGGATCTGTGCGGTCGGCCGGGGACTACGCTGATCGGCCGGGGGCGCACGGTCGGCCGGGACAAATCAATCCAAAGAAGCGGCCGCAGACTCCAGCCCGCCGCCTCCTAGCCCAGCCGCCCTCGTCCAAGTCACAATGGTGGCAATTGAAGAAATAGTAGCACCCTCATGGGCCCAGCCCATCCTCAAGTTCCTAGTGAGCAAACATCTGCCAACCGATGAAATCTTGGCTCGGCAAATACAACGCCGAGCGGCAGCCTACACCATAGTCAACAGAGAGCTGGTCAGGCGCAGCGTCACTGGTGTCTACCAGCATTGCGTCGAGCCAGAGCAAGGCCAGGCAATTCTCAAAGACATCCATCATGGCGAGTGCGGCCACCATGCGGCTTCACGAGCACTCATCGCCAAAGCCTTTCGACACGGTTTTTTCTGGCCAACTGCCCTAGAAGAGGCCAAGGAATTAGTCCAAAAATGCAAGGGGTGCCAAAAGTTCCGCTCCAAGCCGCATCAGCCGGCTTCCACAGTCAAGACTATCCCCATCGCCTGGCCCTTTGCGGTTTGGGACCTGGACATGGTGGGACCATTCAAGACAGCACGAGGCGGCCTAACTCACTTACTTGTCGTGGTGGACAAGTTCACCAAGTGGATAGAAGTAAAGCCCATCAAGAAGTTGAATGGTCCGACTGCAGTTACTTTCATCTCCGACATCATGATTCGGTATGGCATACCACACAGTATCATCACCGATAGTGGCACAAATTTTGCCAAAGGCGCCTTGGCCCGTTTCTGCGCGACACAAGGCATCTGACTGGACTTAGCGTCCGTTGCCCATCCGCAGTCAAACGGCCAGGTGGAGCGAGCAAACGGCCTCATCCTATCTGGCATCAAGCCTCAACTGGTCAAACCACTGGAGCGTTTGGCCGGCTGTTGGCTTGAGGAGCTGCCGGGCATCCTCTGGAGTCTGCGCACGACTCCAAACAAGTCAACCGGCTTCACACCTTTCTTCCTCGTCTACGGTGCTGAAGCCGTCATCCCAACGAACATACAGTTCGACTCCCCGTGATTCACCATGTACATCGAGGAGGAAGCAGAAGAAGCACATCAAGACGGCGTCGATCTGCTGGAAGAGGGCCGGCTGTTGGCACTCAACCGGTCCAGCACCTACCAGCATAGCCTGTGCCGATACTATAACAGGAAGGTCAGGCCAAGATCTTTCCAAGAGGGGAACCTTGTGCTCCGACTGATCCAGCGAATAGCCGGCCAGCACAAGCTGTCGGCGCCTTGGGAAGGCCCTTTCATCATCAGCAAAGTGCTGGGCAATGACTCCTACTACCTGATCGACACTCAGAAGCCCCGAGCACGCAAGAGGGACGACTCCGGCAAAGAGACGGAACAGCCGTGGAATGCAAATCTTCTCCGAAGATTTTACAGTTGATGCAGTATGTACCACGCTACCCTTTGTATTAAAGTACCAAGACTTCGGGGCCCCCGAGACGAGCTCGGGGACTGCCTTTTTTTGCTATCTATATGATAAGAATTATGCCTTCGAGTATGCTACTCTTTGTTATGCCGCTTGGCACCGGGTTCGACTAGTCGGCCCGGGGACTTGCTGCCTTGCGCTATGAAATGCTTCCTGCAGTCGGACAAGTAGTGTGTGGTGCCTAAGCCGTCTCTGTCGAAGAAGCAGTCTTCAGAGCGCATTGTTTGGTGGGTAGGAGTAAGGAAGAATGGGCGCCTACATGAAAAATGGCTAAGGACTCAAAGCACAAACATAGCTCAAGCCGGCTCCCAGCCTCTCTTCGCAAAGCCGACTCTTGAGTAGTCGGCTTGCCGCCTTCTATCCAACTTGTTAAAAAGACTATAAAAAATGGCAAGTACTTGCCTTCCCCAAAGTAGCCAAGCATTTGATCCAGCAGCAGTCCGCAGAGCGGTTGTCCGGCTAGCAAGGCGGCGACTAAGGGAAGGCGGCAAAGGAAAAATCCAGAGGAGCAATGTGCAAGGAAAGATAGAAGTCGGATAAATATAATATAGGCCCTTGGCCGAATCTTCAAGCAATAGTTCAAAATACACCCCGCGGGTGGAATTGTGTGAATTAACAAGTTTTTTCAAGACTATTAAAAGTAGATAAAATAAAGGCAAGACGGCAGCCTAGGAAGCAGCAGACGGGTTCGGAGGGTCGGAGGAGACGGCGGTGTCAGGCGCCGGAGCGGCCGGCTGGGCAGTCTCGGCATGATCGTATCCGATGGCAGCCGGCTCGGTCGGACACGGCTCGTTGCTGGAGGCGCGGTCGAGCTGAGGCTGGTCGCCCGCTCCGTCTTCTAGCACCTCCGTCTCGCCTCCGTCCTCTGCCTCGCCTTCCTCCTTGGCGCTGGAGTCAATCACCTCCGCCGAGTCCTCGTCGTAGTCCGGGTTCATTCCGAACCACTCCGGTGGCACCACCCCGCCGTCTGCAGCCCGCTCAGGGACGAAGACACTGGTGTTTGTATAGTCGGCGATCGCCACCGCACGCTCGACGAGGGCGTCTTCCATAGCTACCAGCTCTACCTGGTCCTCTGACCGGAACGCGGCCAGCCGGTCCAGGTCCAGCCCCGGATACCATGCCACAGCGATTGAAGGCTGGCGCGCTCGGCCGGGCGAGGAACCCTTCCGAGCCTCAAGGCGGCCAGCCGCGACCTCCGGCCGGTCGGCGATCCGTGAGGAGTCGTGAGCCGGCATGTCCGCCCAGGCGGCAATCGCTTGGGCGCCGACACGTTGAAGCCGGCACAACATCTGATGGGCTGGCCGCAGACGAGCCTCGATGCTCAGAAGCTGCTCATCAAGGCTCCGGGGGGCGTTCGCGGCAATCTTCACACCATTTGCCCTCTGCGCCTCGCGATCAGCCTCGATGGCTTGAATGGCCACCTGCGAGTGGCCAGGGAAGAAGTCTGCCAAGACAAAAAAGAAGCAAGATAAAGAATCAGGAGTCGGCCCGACTTATAGTCGGCAGCTCATAGAAAGAAAGTAAAGAAACTCACCGTCAATGATGTCTTCAATCTCATGGAAGCCGGAGGTCAGCAGTGCCTCCTTGTCGGTCCAGGAGGAGCGCTCGCTTTCGAACTCGGCCAGTAGAGCGGTCTCTTTCTTCTCCGCCTCGTCCTGCGCCTTCTTAAGCAGCTCCTTCTGCTCCGCCAGCTGCGCAGCCAGCAGGTCGCGTTCTGCGGCAAGCTTGTTGCACTCCTCCCCCTTGACGCGCAAGGTGGTGTTGGCTTCGCCCAGCTGTTCCTGAAGAGCGGCGTTGGCCTCTGAAGAATGAAAAAGGAAAAAGACGTTAAGTGATCAACAAAGAAGGTCGCCAGGAAGATCCGGCACGACTGCTCAGCAGTCGGCCCGAATCTTGGGGACTACAGCCCGCGGGTGCGCCAGCGCACCCCCGTGAAAAAGACGAAGGATTCACTCCGGCTCTCTGACAAGTCGGCAGTCCGCTTGCCCAGCTCCTCAACATTGCGGTTGAAGGCAGTGACGCGGAGGTTGTGATACTCCTGTAATAAGTATTTCAGACGAAGGTAAATATTTGGAACTCACGGATGGAGTTCGAGGTTGCTGCGCTCAACCGCCTCGAAACTCGGGACTACACCCGATGGAGTGCTTGGCGCCCACAAAGAAGAACAAGAAAAACAGAATCAAAAGAAAAAAGAGTACCCGGATAGCTGCTCGCGACGCCAGATGCGCCTTCGTGCAGTTCTGGATGGCGTTGCCCTCGGCTCGCAGCTTTGCCAGGACGTCCAGAAGCGCATGGTTTAGCGGGCCATTACCGCCTCCTCGCACCCACCCAATGGGCATGGCGCTCGTCGCCTCGGCGTCTGGGATGGCCGAGCTGGCAGCACCGGTCTCCAAGGGCCGTGGCGCCAAAGTCGCCTTCTCAAGGCGGCAACGCGCTGGCGAGGCGACTTGAAGGAGCAACTTCGCCACGACCTCGTCTTCAGTCGGCAGCACCGGCGGGTCCGCCGGCTGCTTACCCTGCATGCTCCCAGATGGCGGCGGAGGCGGTAGTGGCGGCGCGGCCGTTTCCGACATGGAGGCCTCGCCACTGTCCTTCTCCATGATGGGGTTCTCCCCGCCGGCTTCCCCAGTCTGCCCCATGAACTCCGGGAGCGGCGGTGCGGAGCTCAGCAGAGTGACGATCAGCGCCGACTGGATGCGCGCGGCCTCCTCGGCCCGCCGCTGTGCCGCGACGGCGGCTTCGGCCTCTTCCAGCTTCTTCTGGGGGGAGGCCGCCTCCTTCTCGGCCAGCGCCTTCTGCAGGCGGTCGGCTTCCTCCTCGTCGCGCTTCTCCCGCGCGTTTTGCTCCGTCGCCTTCCGGAGGTCGCCGGCGGGGTCAATCCGACGAGTATTGGCGGACGTCTCTACCGACCCCATGATGGAGGGGGCTGCGACCCTCTCAAGGGTAAGGGGGGCCCTGAATGGAAGAAGGCATGTAAGAAATTTTGACAAGATTCGCCAGAAGAAAACAAGTCAAAGACGGAGCACTTACGCAAAGATGAGCGGCGGCTTTTTTACTTCCTTGCGGAAGCGGTTGGCCTTCGCGACCGCCTCCTCCCGCTTGGTCGCGGCGGCCGCCCCCTTGAACTTCTTCGACCGGCCGTCGAGCGAACTCGGCCCGGCCCGGTGCTTCTTCACGCCGCCTTGACCGGCCAAGCTGGCAGAGGAACTCGCACCCGGCTGGCTGACCTTTGGCTGGTGACGCGGGATGACTTCCCCCTCGGCGTTGTCATCAGGCCAATCGGCGAAGGTGGCCGAGGGCCTGAAGCCGCCAGCTCCTCCTCCTCCTCCTTCGGTGTCGGTCTCCATCGCCGCCACCCCCAAGTCAGGGTCGTCAACGTCGCTCTCCGCTCGGTCGGGGGCGAACTCACGGGGCGGTCCTGTGGCGCCGGCTGAAGGCTGCATGAGGGAGTTCTGACTCGAAAAAGCCAAAAAGAGATCAGAAGTCGGACTCGGCTGCAAAAGAAAATAGACGAACAAGAAAGACGACTTACAACAGGCGGGGGGTTGGCGCGTGAGTACGGCTCTTTGCCGAACTGCCAATCCGCCGAGAGGTTGCAGTTCGCGATGAAGTTCACCATGTTCGCCACCTCCACGTGGGGCATGTCCTTGGTGCACATCCGACTGGGGTCATGGTGGTCGCTCATCTGGCAGATCAGATGAGGTCGGCCTTGGAGCGGGAGGACTCGGCGCGCCACGAAGGCGGCCAGCAAGTCGGCCCCGCTCATACCCTCCGACTACGTCAGCAATCGGAGTCGTGCGACAGCGGCGGCGCCAGCAGGAGTTAGCGTCCTGGCCCGGTGGGACCAGCTGGGGAGCCTCCCAGCCGGTGCGCCGGCTTCGTAAGGTGGCAGGTTAACCCAGTCGCCTGCCGGGGTGACGTTCTTCACGTAAAAGTAGGACCCCTGCCACATCTTCACCGACTTAATCAGCAGGATGGAGGGAAACGGATTGTCGCGGCCACCGATCGCCGCATCGCGATGAAGGCGCCGCACTAGTCTGGCACGCCGGCGACGTGCGTGCCGAGCTTGGATTGGAAGAATTCCCCCCACAGCTCGATGGTGGGGAGAACACCAAGGAAGCCTTCGCATAGGGCGGCGAAGGCGGCCAGCAGCACCACCGTGTTCGAAGTGAGGTGGTGCGGCTGAAGCCCGTTGAACTCCAAGAAGGAGCGGAAGAAACCGCTCGCCAGCAGCCCTAGGCCGCGCATGAGGTGCGAGCGGAATATGACCCAGTCGCGCTCCTCCAGCGCCGGCGTTATCTCCTCCGCCGGCGCGGCGCGGGCTCACACCAGGTTTGCACCAGGGAGACGGCGCGTCCTGCGAAGAAGCTCCATGTGGTCGTCGTCCACCTCGGAGCCGTCCCACACGCCGGAGCGCACGGCAGGAGGTGTGGCAGCGGAGGAAGAGCTCATCGCAGCGGGCGCAGGGTGGTTCGGCACGGCGGCGGCAAGAGGAAGAAGAAGCGAGAGGAAGCGGGGGAGCAGGGAAGATGGGCGCGTGTGCTTTGCCGCCCCTCTCCCCCCGCCTACTTATAGCGTCGTGGGCTGAGAAGCCGATGGGGAGGGCGTGGGATTAACTGTGCGCAGGACCCCACGCCCCCTACGATTTACCCATGAAGTTACTGCATGCAGTAACGACGTGGGAACCCCAACCGTCCGCACAGCCACGACGAATCCGTTCACGTGCCGAGGCGCGGTAGTGGCGGGCCCCGCCTGACGTCTTGTCCCGTACGTGCGTGGGGGACAGACTGTCCCTGCCGCGTGGTGCCCCGCAACGGGTCCGCAACGGGCGGCTGCGTAGAAGCATATCAGGCACGCTGCCTGGATCTCGCCGCGACTTTCAAACTCTTTAGGGGGCAAGACGGCCCCCTGCAAGTCCGGCTCCAGTTAGTCGGCCTGAAGGAAGACGGCGAGCAAGGCCCAGATTCCACCACCAGAAGGATGAAACTATTGAGGCCCCACGACATATCACCCTCAGAGCCTCACCAGCTTCGGGGACTACTGTCGGAGTAATGGGCCACGGGTAGGCTAACCCGAGTCCCTGAACCTTTCAAGACATCGGGGCAGGCTGCGCCCCTCGAGCCCCGAGACGACGAGCCGCCTTCCGAGAGTCGGCGGCGACGCTGCCGACTGCCCCTCGTGGCCAAGTCCCAGGGACGACTCCAAGAAAAGCCGACTCCTGGCCAGCGACTTCTGGAGAAGCCGGCTGCAGGGAGTCCGCCCGCAACTCCAACCACCCCGTACCTTTGCGATAATGGACGGGACGGGGAACGGCCACCACGTGGCCCATTCCTGCCCCGTTTATCGAGGGCAGGCATGGCCACAGTACGCCGTACCGGCGGAGATCTCCATCCGGCGCGGCACTGTTGCCATGCCAGCCCTAACATCAGCCCCTAGGGGCGGAGCTTTGTGCCCACGACGGCCTGTCTATACGACCCAGATACGGCGGGTCCCACCAGTCAGCGGGAGTACAGAAGACGGCGAGAGCGCCACAAGACGAACCCGTTGGGAGTCGGCCCCCAGGAGTCGGCTAGCCCCTCCCACGGGCCCCACACGCCATTAACCAGACACGACGGGGGATGGCAACAGTGATCGCCCGTCGGCGGCGTACTATTGCCATGACCCATGACCAAGCCTGGCGTCATTAGAAGCACGGCTCTGATGATCCGCCCGCGGTGGACAAGGGCCGACGGCCTCATGTCGAGCCCGATCGGTGGGGCCCACCGGTCGGCGGGCCCCAGCGATCGGCGGAGAAGACGGCGGCTGAGAGACAGACGGTGGGACCCGCGCCCGGCGGATTTACCATTGTACCCACAGGGGTAGGCCTATATAAACCCTCCTGGGCACCCACGCAAAGGGTTCGAATCCATTAGCACTAGACCAGATCATATAGGAAGGAGAGAGCTAGCCTTGCCTTCTCCTACCTCCAGAATACAGCTCAAGGAGCAACCTTGTACTCACTTTGCCTTAGTGATCATGCGGAGACCCCTTGAGCAGCGAGAGGGGTGTTATCTCCACGGAGAGCCCTGAAGCTGGGTAAGATCTGCCGGCGTGCATGTCTTCGCCTCATCCCGTTTCCAGGCACCGGCGACGTTCTACTCACCCCCACCATGATAAGCCATCCTTTGGCATATGTCGCACCCAACCCCCGACAAATGATATGCAAAGCCACAAGCTTGGGGAAGCTATATTTGATGAATATGATATTTTTAGTCCCCCAAGTTTTGATGAGAATATTTATTATGATGAAAGCATGCCTCCTATTTATGATGATTATATTGATGAAAGTTGGTTTGGAAGAGTGTCAACTTTAGAAAGTAGTGATCCCACTATTTTGGAGGATGTTGAATCTTATTGTGATGAGCATGAAAGTGGATTTGGAAGAGTGTCAACTTTATTTAGTGATGATTCCACTATTTCGGAAGAGGTTCCAATTGATTATGAGAACAAAGTTGCTATCTATGATGATTATTGTGATGACTTGTATGCTATTAAGAATAATGATAACCATGAAACTTGTCATCATGATTTTAGTTTTCAATTGGATTATGCCTCACATGATAATTATTTTGTTGAGTTTGCTCCCACTACTATTCATGAGAAGAAATTTGCTCATGTGGAGAGTAGTAAATTTTCTGTGCTTGTAGATCATGAAAAGAATTCTTTATGTGCTGGTTATATTGTTGAATTCATTCATGATGCTACTGAAGATTATTATGAGGGAGGAACATATGCTTGTAGGAATTGTAATAATGTCAAGTTTCCTCTCTATGTGCTTAGAATCTTGAAGTTATTCTTGTTTTACCTTCCTATGCTAGTTGATTATTGTTCCCATAAGTTGTTTGCTCACAAAATCCCTATGCATAGGAAGTGGGTTAGACTTAAATGTGCTAGTCATATGCTTCATGATGCTCCCGTTTGTTTTAATTCTTATCTTTTATGAGAGCATCATTGTTATCATCATGCCTAGCTAGAAAGACATTAAAGAAAAGCGCTTGTTCGGCGACAACCCAATCTATACTTACTGTTTTTGTGTGTACACATGATTATGATACTGTAGTAATCATGTTTTATAGCTTTAGTTTCAATAAAGTGCCAAGTAAGACCTTTAGGATAGCTTACGGTGATAGTTGTGTTGATCCTGCTGAAAATCAGAAACTTTTGCACCCATTAAATTAGTTGTTTTATTTCACAGGAACGTGATTCTGATCTGATTCTTTTTGCTATGGATTTTTACACAAATTTCTTAGGACTTCCTAATTTGGTAGGATTGTTCGAGTTCCAGAAGTATACCTTTGATACAGATTACTACATACTGTTCTGTTTTTGACAGATTCTGTTTTCTATGTGTTGTTTGCTTATTTTGATGAACCTATGAGTTGTATCGAAGGGTATGAACCATACATAAGTTGGAGTACAGTAGATATTACACCAATATGAATTTTGAATGAGTTCATTACAGTACCTAAGTGGTGATTTTATATTCTTACACTAACGGAGCTTACGAGTTTTCTGTTGAGTTTTCTGTTGCGGAGTTTTCAAGTTTTGGGTAAAGATTCGATGGACTATGGAATAAGGAGTGGCAAGAGCCTAAGCTTGGGGATTCCCAAGGCACCCTAAGGTAATATTCAAGGACAACCAGGAGCCTAAGCTTGGGGATGCCCCGGAAGGCATCCCCTCTTTCGTCTTCGTTCATCGGTAACTTTACTTGGAGCTATATTTTTTTTCACCACATGATATGTGTTTTGCTTGGAGTGTAATTATCTCGTTAGTATTTGCTTGCTTTTATTTAGAATAATGTTTTGCATCTTTATTTTCAATAAAAAGGTCAAGGATAGCCTTTACCATGCTTATTTTGCTAGTATACATGTTGCTGTTTGAAAACAGAAAGTTTACCGCTGTTGCAAAAATTCCCTAGAAAAGTCAGAGAATGGTATAATGTTGAAACTTTTTTCATATTGAGATCTGATAAATTTACTACAGTGGGAATTTTAGTTCATAATTTTTGGAGTTAGGTAAGTATGATGAATCTTGCATTCTTTACAGACTGTACTGTTTTGGAAGATTGCTGTTATGTTTGCATTGTTTGCATATGTTTGCTTGTTTAATGATTCTATTTGAGGATAGGACTATTAAATATGCAGAGGCATTTAGCATGCAATGTTGAATAATAATTTTAGTGATTTGTTACAGTAGAAAATGATAAGGTTTCACATTGGTTTATACTAACCTATCTCACGAGTTCTTGTTGAGTTTGGTGTGGATGAAGCTTTTGATGAAAAGAAAAACCATGATATGAGAGGAATTAAGGAGACACAAAAGTTAAAGCTTGGGGATGCCCAAGGCACCCCAAGATAATGTTTAAAGAAGTCTCAAGCATCTAAGCTTGGGGATGCCCCGTTAGGCATCCCACCTTTCTTCTTCAACAACTATCGGTTAGTATCGGTTGAGCCTAAGTTTTTGCTTCTTCACATGAGTTGTGCTATCCTTGCAATGTCATTTTATTTTGCTTTGCTTGCTGTTTGAATAAAATACCAAGATCTGAAATTCTTAAATGATAGAGAGTCTTCACATAGTTGCACAATTATTCGACTACTCATTGATCTTTACTTATATCTTTCGGAGTAGTTTGTCATTTGCTCTAGTGCATCACTTATATCTTTTAGAGCACGGCGGTGGTTATATTTTTTAGAAATTGCTAGTCTCTCATGCTTCACTTATATTATTTTGAGAGTCTTTTAGAACAGCATGGTATTTGCTATGGTTACAAAGTTGGTCCTAGAATGATGAGCATCCAAGTTGGGTATAATAATAACTATCATAGGAAGTGAATTGGATGCTATGATCGATTTGATACTTGATAATTGTTTTGAGATAGGGAGGTAGTGATATTAAAGTCATGCTAGTTGGGTGATTATGAATTTTAAGAATGCTTGTGTTGAAGTTAGCAAGTCCCGTAGCATGCACGTATGGTTAAAGTTGTGTAACAAATTTGAAACATGAAGTGTACCTGGCTTGTGCATCCTTATGAGTGGCGGTCGGGGACGAGCGATGGTCTTTTCCTACCAATCTATCCCCCTAGGAGCATGCGCGTAGTACTTGATTTTTGATGAATTCTAAATTTTTGCAATAAGTATATGAGTTCTTTTGACTAATGTTGAGTCCATGGATTATACGCACTTTTACCTTTCCACCATTGCTAGCCTCTTCGGTACCGTGCATTGCCCTTTCTCACCATGAGAGTTGGTGCAAACTTCGCCGGTGCATCCAAACCCCATGATACGATATGCTCTATCACACATAAACCTCCTTATATATTCCTCAAAACAGCCACCATACCTACCTATTATGGCATTTCCATAGCCATTCCGAGATATATTGCCATGCAACTTCCACCGTTCCGTTCATCATCATCATGACATACTTTACTTTTGTTATATTGCCATTGCATTATCATGTAGTTGACATCGTATTTGTGGCAAAGCCACCATGCATAATTTTTCATACATGTCACTCTTGATTCATTTCACCATCCCGGTACACCGCCGGAGGCATTCATATAGAGTCATATCTTGTTCTAGTTTCGAGTTGTAATTCATATGTTGTAGTCAATGAAAGTGTGATGATCATCATTATTAGAGCATTTCCCAAAAAGAAAGGAAAAAAAAGGAAGAAAGGCTAAAAGAAAAAAAGGAAGGCCCAAAAGAAAAAAAAAGGAAATTGAAAAAAAGAAAAAAAGAAAAAAAGAAAAAAAAAAGAAATTAAATCAAAAGGGCAATGTTACTATCTCTTTTTACACACTTGTGCTTCAAAGTAGCACCTTGTTCTTCATGTAGTGAGTCTCATATATTGTGCTTCAAAGTAGCACCATGTTTTTCATATAGTGAGTCTCATAAGTTGTCTTTTTCATACTAGTGGGAATTTTTCATTATAGAACTTGGCTTGTATATTCCTACAATGGGCTTCCTCAAATGCCCTAGGTCTTCGTGAGCAAGCAAGTTGGATGCACACCCACTAGTTTTGTTTTGTTGAGCATTCATTTATAGCTCTAGTGCATCTGTTGCATGGCAATCCCTACTCCTCATGTTGACATCAATTGGTGGGCATCTCCATACCCCGTTGATTATCCTCGTCAATGTGAGACTTTCTCCTTTTTTGTCTTCTCCACTCAATCCCCATCATGATATTCTATTCCACCCATAGTGCTATATCCATGGCTCACGCTCATGTGTTGCGTGAAGGTTGAAAAAGTTTGAGATTATTTAAGTATGAAACAATTGCTTGGCTTGTCATCGGGGGTATAGAAGTTGGGAACATCTTTGTGTGACGAAAATGAACCATAGCCTAACTATATGATTTTGTAGGGATGGACTTTCTTTTGCCATGTTATTTTGAGAAGACATGATTACTTTGATTAGTATGCTTGAAGTGTTACTAATTGTTTTATCAATATGAACTTTTATTTTGAATCATTTGGATCTGAACATTAATGCCACAATAAAGAAAATTACATTGAAGAACTATGCTAGGTAGCATTCCAGATCAAAAATTCTGTTTTTATCATTTACCTACTCGAGGACGAGCAGGAATTAAGCTTGGGGATGCTTGATACGTCTCCAACGTATCTATAATTTTTGATTGTTCCATGCTATTATATTACCCATTTTGGATGTTTATGGGCTTTATTTTACACATTTATATCATGTTTGGGACTAACCTACTAACTGGAGGCCCAGCCCATATTGTTGTTTTATTGCCTGGTTCAGTATTTTGAAGAAAAGGAATATAAAACAGAGTCCAAACGGAATGAAACCTTCGGCAGCGTTATTTTTGGGAAGAATATGATCCTAGAGAGTTGGAGTTCAAGTTAGAAGATCCTCGAGGAGGCCAGGATATAGGGGGACGCCCCCCTCCCCCCCACTGGGCGCGCCCCCTGTTTCGTGGGCCCCTCAAGCACCTCCCGACCGACTTCTTTCGCCTATATAAGCGTACGTACCCTAAAAACATCGAATATCACAGTAGATTTGGAGTTCCGCCGCCGCAAGCCTCTGTAGCCGTCAAAAACCTCTCGGGAGTCCGTTCCGGCACCCTGCCGGAGGGGGGATCCCTCACCGATGGCCATCTTCATCATCCCGGCACTATCCATGACGAGGAGGGAATAGTTCACCCGTGGAGCTAAGGGTATGTACCAGTAGCTATGTGTTTGATCTCTCTCTCTTGTGTTCTCTCTATGGCACAATCTTGATGTATCGCGAGCTTTGCAATTATAGTTGGATCTTATGATGTTTCTCCCCCTCTACTCTCTTGTGATGAACTGAGTTTCCCTCTTGAAGTTATCTTATCGGATTGAGTCTTTTATTTGAGAACACTTGATGTATGTCTTGCCGTGTTTATCTGTGGTGACAATGGGATATCACGTGCCACTTGATGTATGTTTTGGTGACCAACTTGCGGGTTCCGCCCATGAACCTATGCATAGGGGTTGGCACACGTTTTCTTGACTCCCGGTAGAAACTTTTGGGCACTCTTTGAAGTACTTTGTGTTGGTTGGATGAATCTGAGATTGTGTGATGCATATCGTATAATCATGCCCACGGATACTTGAGGTGATAATGGAGTATCTAGGTGACATTAGGGTTTTGGTTGATTTGTGTCTTAAGGTGTTATTCTAGTATGAACTCTATGATGGATTGAGCGGAAAGAATATATAGCTTTATGTTATTTTACTATGAACTCTTGAATAGATAGAACAGAAAGGATAACTTTGAGGTGGTTTCGTACCCTACCATAATCTCTTCGTTTGTTCTTTGCTATTAGTGGCTTTAGAGTGACTCTTTGTTGCATGTTGAGGGATTGTTATATGATCTATCTATGTTATTATTGTTGAGAGAACTTGCACTAGTGAAAGTATGAACCCTATGCCTTGTTTCCTATCATTGCAAAACCGTTTACGCTCACTTTTACCATTAGTTACCTTGCTGTTTTCATATTTTCAGATTACAAAGTCCTTTATCTAGTATCCATATTGCACTTGTATCACCATATCTTCGCCAAACTAGTGCACCTATACAATTTACCATTGTACTGGGTGTGTTGGGGACACAAGAGACTCTTTGTTATTTGGTTGCAGGGTTGTTTGAGAGAGGCCATCTTCGTCCTACGCCTCCCACGGATTGATAAACCTTAGGTCATCCACTTGAGGGAAATTTGCTATTGTCCTACAAACTGTGCACTTGCAGGCCCAACAACGTCTACAAGAAGAAGGTTGTGTAGTAGACATTAGCACGCAGATTGTCTTCGGCATTGCAAGGCGGGTTCCTTATCCAAATACTCCATAGAAGATCTTGAACACAAGGATCATGTTCGGCTCTACAAAAAAATTTCCACATACCACCGTAGAGAGCACGATATTCCACAAATCCAATCTGCTTACAATTTTCCATAGCGTGACATCACGCCGTGGCCCGGTCATTATGCGAACCATTTTTCAACCTGCTACTATGCATATTGCGAGGCAGTTTTATTGGCACGTCTTGTCGAAGCAGTGATCGTGTCCCCTTATCTCGGGATTCTCATCAATACGGGTGTGGCTAACCCAACCGCGCCATCAACGCGGCGCTTGGGAAATAAGCGAGTTTACCGGGCAAGTGGGGAGGCGCAGGATCCCTGCTGCCTTTATAAGGAGATAAGGACTCCCTTTTTCACCCACGCCTTCTTCTTTCTCTGCTTATCCATTCTCTCTCGCTCGAGCTCCAGTGCCCAAACATTCATCTTCTTCACCCACCAATGCCCTCTGAAAATGTCAGGATCCAGAGCAGGAGGCAAGTGGATGGCCTCTACCATCCGGGAGAAGGATATCAACAAGCTTCGGGAGGCCGGGTATCTGGCCAAGAAAATCAGCCATCTTCTCCCGATAGCGGGACAGATCATCCCTACTCCAGAACCCCACGAGAGGGTTGTATTCCACCCTCACTTTGTCCACGGGCTAGGGTTTCCGCTCCACCCATTTGTTCGCGGCATCATGTATTACTACGGGATCGATTTTCATGATCTATCCCCAAATTCCTTCCTCAACATCTCGACATTCATCGTCCTGTGCGAGGCCTTTTTCTGCATCTCACCACACTTCAGCTTATGGCTGAAGACTTTTAATGTCAGGCCCAAGGTAGTGAGCGGCGAGCACGCCGAGTGCGGAGGTGCCATGGTGAGCAAAATGCCCAACGTCACATGGCCATCAGGTACTTTCAATGATTCCGTCAAAGGGTGGCAACATCAGTGGTTCTATGTCACTAAGCCGCGCGACCCACAATGGGCCGCAACTCCCGAATTCCGATCCGGAGCTCCCCTGCGGCTTATTTCCTGGTCGAAGAAGGGCCTGAACTGGTCTTCGCCTGATGAACTGTCGGTGCTCCAGACGCGCGTCAAGGATATGGAAGACAAGAATATCAAACTTGTCAATGTAGTCCAGGTGATGTTAGTTCGCCGGATTCTTCCTTGTCAACACCGGGCTTGCAATTTATGGGAATTTGACCTGGCCAAGCACCAGACCCTACTAGAGCTCTCTGGCTCCTCGCACAAGGACATATGGAAGGTGCTTTTTAGGTTCGGCAAATCGTGGCCGGACTCCGCCGAGGACCGCGGGTACCAACTGTCCCGCCCTGCAAGTTCGGTAAGTCATTGTATGTTGGCAAGTCATACGTTTTATTCGCATAACCCAAGGGAAATTCTTAATTTGTTTTATGCAACTCTTCTAGGGCTGGATGAAGAAGGCGGGGCGGATCTACTGTCCAGCCCCACTGCCAAAAGAACCGGCCGGCCCACTTCTCACGAAGATGCTGGTACTGGCGCCTTACAAGGCGCCGAAGAAGAAGGCCGAGAAGGAGGCCAAAAAGACTAGGGTCGGCCTTCATCGCCGTGGCACTTCGGACACAATATCCGAAGACTCTGATGCTTGTTCTTCCTCCGGAGAGGATGAGTAAGAGGAGGAAGACCAATCCCCAGTGAGGGGAAGAAAGAAAAGGACGGCCTCCACATCCTTGGAGGCCGAGTCACCTAAGAAGGGAAAAACTCCCCTTTCGGAGGAGTCCACCGCTGCTACCGACAACAGCCCGGAGTGGGATCCCACGGCCCATCCCCTGGTGAACTCGTGAGTATAAAATCCGAACACGTTTGCGCATCCAAACTCACTATGGCATGATGCTTTAATCAATGAGCCATAATTTTTGCAGTCCGGCGAGGTCCCGCACCGAACGATCCTCATCGGAGGATTTACTGGGCTCGGATGCTATGGACAGCGGGACACCCCCGAAGGCCCCCTCCCCAAAACATGTGAACAACGCCGAGGTATCGTCCCAGAGGGACCTAGGCCAAGGAGGGGGGAAAAGATCATCAAGGCGGCGCCAGAAGGTCAAACTTCAGGGGCCGGACACACGGGAGAAAAGGCTCCCATGGATGTCGACGACGGGGGCTATCTCAAATTCGGCCCCCAGCCAGACACAATAATGGAGACCCGTATGGCTCCTGAATCAGGCAGGCAACCTCCCTTGGCTGGAGGGGGTGCGCCCGTTCCACCAGCAACCTCTGTCCAACCAAAGGTGCTAGATACTTTATCGGCGGCGCTGAAGAGCGCCTCCATCATTGAAGAACACCGTGCCCTTATGGGTGCGGTGATTGAGAAGATTCAGTCCGCTGAGAGTGGACTGAATGAAGCCTGCATCGGCCTTATAACGGGATTTGAGGTATGTTTTATGAGGTTTCGAAGAGTGTCATAGTATAGGTAGTAGCCCCTGATACACTGTTCGGTGAAAGAAATAACTGGACAGAGGATCCAATATATGTTCACAGGATCCTCACTTTATGGCATCTCTCCCTCTTTTTGTTTTGTAAGCAGGCGTCTGTAGTGACTGCCGCCTCTCATACTGCGGAAGTCTCTAGACTGAAGCGGAGTCTGGAGCAGGCAGGAGAAGAACTCGGCCGAGTGAAGAAGCAGTTGGAGGATAAACAAGGTATGCAAAAAACCTTGCTCGAGTTCAGCGCGAATGAATATTTAGTATGATAAAAATATGTTTCATGGTTTGCTCTAGGGGCGATGACCAAAGTCGAGGTTCTTAAGAAGGCTGTGGGCGAGGCCGAGAAAAAGGCAGCCGCAGAGCAGGCTCTTCGTGAGAAGCACGAGGCCAGGGTTATTGAAGCTGAGCAAGAGCTTCAAGAGTGCGTGAAGAAATGCGAGACCTTGGAGCATAGCTTAACGGAGAAAGAATCCGAACTCACCAAGGCTCATCAAGCCGCACGCGATGCCCGGGGGGAAACACAAGGCGTCCTGCAGGAAATCCAGGAAGCGAGGAAGATCGCGGCGGGTAAGGCTTTTTCTATGTAAAGCAAGCATTTGAGGAGAAAATCACGTTTCTAATTTGAGTTGGGATTTCTCCAGGGGTATTTGCGGAGCTTCCACGTAGCATATCTGATGCCGCCCAATTCTACCGAGCCGAAGAATGGAACACTACGGAGAAGCTCTTCTGGTCGCAGTATCTGGCACCAAATTATCCGGTGCCTTTTGCCGATCAACTTAAACAGTTGATCGAACTACATAAGGCGGCCGAACTAGCCATGAAGGATTTAATTATCCGGCTATGGCCCGCCGAGCCGATTCCAAGCAGCTACTTCGGGCTCGTGGAGCGGCTTGTGAGTGCCTATCCTCGACTTGATGTCTTCAAGCGGTCAGTCTGTATGGAGGGTGCGCGAATGGCCTTCGCCCGCGCGAAGGTGCACTGGAGGAAGATGGACGCTGAAAAGCTGATGACCGAGGGACCGCCGGAGGGGAAGGAGCACTGCAAGCCTGAGTTATATTATGATAGTGTCCTGAAAGGATCCCGCCTTGCGGCGGAGCAATGCACCAAGGACATTATATTTCCATGAATACAGTCATGTTGTCCTTTGTAATGTTAAACAAGGTCGTTTCTATTATTGATTGCCTATTATTTGAAAGTTTTTCCTCCTGCACGACCATTTTATATATTAATCATGAGAGTTGGCCAGTCATTGGCTTTTGCCCCCACGTAGGAATTACGGGGCTGTTCAGGATAAACCTGAGCACTCTTTAACCCAGTTTTGGGTCCTTGAAGGAGGTGTTCAGCGCAACGAACCAGGCAATCGTACTATAAGGCTTTATCACTCTCACTTAGCCATAGGAGTTTGACAAAAGGAAGGTAGGCGCAGCCCCTGGTGTTCGGAATACCGCACGAGGGGCTCTATAAGCACCTGATCGGAAGAAAAGCCGATCCATCGCACGCTGCATTAGTTATCGCTTAATGCGGAAGAAATCCTTAAAGATTTTACAACCTCTCGAACAGCTGACCAGCTCTCACCGTATCATGACAGTCAGTTTTCGGCTTTCTGTACTGAGGCGCTTGTCTGAAAGAACCGGGACACAATCGGAGTAGTTCTCCCTGTGTTGCCTTAGTCGATATAGCAGAACGTAAGGCAGTAAAACATGGGAGCCGGGCAAACCCAACTACTGACCCAAGACATGATTTGGAGCTGATGCATATAATGCTATAAGTTCGGGGTGCCGAACGACCATGTAGGTGTTCGGACTTTATTTCCGTATTATGGGTACCATGAAGCCCCTGGCATACTGAGGCATATCGCGATGTACAGATGCCATTTGACAAAGAGTTTCAATAAGAAACAACTGCAGATAAGCGTCATATAAAGCCACACGTCGTAATTGAATAACACGTTGATGTGTACGAGTACAGGTAATGTGATAAAAAGAAATATGACTTTGGAACCTGCTGAGACTAGGCGGGAGGAGGCTGTGTGCGGATCCGGAGTGTAGCCGGATGGTCATCGAGGGGAATATCTAAGGATTCCCTTACGCATTCGAGCTGTTTCCATGTCGCCAGTCCTGGCCTACGCAAAAGTGAACCTGCAAAGAAAATGCAAGAAACGTTTGTGTGCCACGGAGCGGTTGAGTCGCAGTGTGTGTCCTATCCTAGCTGTGCCTCCGTTTACTGCCGGAGTATTTTAATTGAGCTCCGGACGAGCCGGGCTATCCTACCGCAAAGTAGTTCAGACTCCCTTGATGGTGTCCGGGAGCTTGGCCGTCGACTCAAGGTTCGATTGAAAGATGCCACTCGTTGCTCCTACTGTTAAGGCGGCGGTATACTCTTCGGCACAGGGGGGAGTTCGACCTTGCCATTAACTATTATGACGCCGTGCGGACCGGGCATCTTGAGCTTTCGGTAGGCATAATGTGGCACCACGTTGAATCGAGCAAACACGGTTCGTCCGAGCAGTGCATGATAATTACTGCAAAAAGGGACGATGTCGAAGATTAACTCTTTGGTACGGTAATTGTTCAGTGATCCGAATACTACCTCCAGAGTGATGGAGCCTGTACAACGGGCCTCCACACCTGGTATAACACCTTTAAAGGTGGTTTTAGTGGGTTTGATTATCGAAAGATCAATACCCATCTTGTGCACTATGTGCTGATACAGCAGGTTTAGACTGCTACCTCTGTCCATAAGGACTCGTGTGAGGTGGAACCCGTCAATTATTGGGTCAAGGACTAGTGCGGCTGAATTGCCCTGATTGGTATTGGTCGGGCGATCTGTACGGTCGAAGGTGATCGGCCATAGTTTATATTGTGGGGCGACTTGCTCCGTTAAGTCGACATCCCTAAGAGTGCACATCCATTCCAGCTTGGGAATGTGGGTGGCGTTTATCATGTTCACTGTTTTGATTTGCGGGGGAAATTTCTTTTACCCTCCTTTGTTCGATGATCGGAGCTCCTTGTCGTCGTCATCGCTTTGACACCCCTTTTCCTTGTTTTCGGCACCTGACCTATCAGCTTGTTCACCTGACCTATCAGCTTGTTTGAAGACCCAACATTCTCTGTTGGTATGATTGGTTGGTGTTCCTGGGGTGCCATGAATTTCGCATGGACGGTCGAGTATGCGGTCCAGACTGGACGAGCCTAGATTGTTCTTTGGAATGGCTTTTTCCGCTGACCGGACTTAGAGCTACTAAATCCGGCATTGACGGTCGTGTCTTCGGCGTTATCGCCATTATTGCGACGCTTGTGTTTGTTGTGTCGAGGCTTGCCGTGGCTATCTCTGGCCTCTGTTGTGCCAGGATTGCTTGCTGTGTTGTTGCTACGAGCTAGCCAGCTATCCTCTCCGGCACAAAAGCAGTTCATGAGTGTCGTGAGGGCTGCCATGGACTTCGCCTTTTCTTGGCCGAGTTGTCGGGCAAGCCACTCATCATAGATGTTATGCTTAATGGCTGCTAGGGCTTCGGCATCCGGACAGTCAACAATTTGGTTCTTTTAAGTTAGGAACCGAGTCCAGAATTTCCTGGCTGACTCACCGGGCTGTTGGGTTATGTGACTTAAATTGTCAGCATCCGGTGGTCGCACATAAGTGCCCTGGAAGTTATCCAGGAATACGTCTGCCAGGTTCTCCCAATTTCCAATGGAGTTTGCCGGCAAACTATTCAGCCAATGCCGACCCGGTCCCTTGAGTTTTAGTGGGAGGTACTTGATGGCGTGTAGATTGTCCCCGCGGGCCATGTGAATGTGGAGAAAGAAATCTTGTATCCATATCGCGGGGTTTGTAGTCCCATCGTAGGGCTCGATATTTACGGGTTTAAACCCCTCTGGGAATTCGTGATCCATTACTTCGTCAGTGAAGCATCGCGGGTGTGCGACGCCTCTATGCCGGGCTACATCACGATGCAGTTCAAATGAGTCTGATCTGTTGTATTCGGCCCGGCCGGATTTTTATTTAGTATATCCGGCGTGACGGTCATCGTCACGCATTGGGGAGCGCCCCCGTGACCCATAGATTGATCTTGACTATCCTGCTTTGTTTACCAATTTGTCTCACAGGTCATGCGTGTAGCCCCGGGCCTTCATGGCTTTGTTTGTTTGGCGACGGGGTGCGGGCTGGTGTTCGGGCTGATACTCCACTTTGTCTCGGCCACGGGGTGGCCGGTCAGCCGCATCTTGCGCTGGTAGTGTAGGCTCTAGTGCCTTATCCTTGTGTTGAGGTAACATCCTGTGCTTTGGGTAAGTTTTTGTTGGGCGCTCGAGTCCGTATTAATCGGCTGCCAGGACCTCTGTCCATCTATCAGCTAGCAGATCTTGATCAGCTTGAAGCTACTGCTGCTTTTTCTTCAAGCTTTTTGCAGTGGCTATAAGCTGGCGCTTGAAGCGCTCCTGCTCGACGGGGTCCTCAGGCACGATAAATTCTTTGTCGCCGAGGCTAACCTTGTCATCGGAGGGAGGCATGTAATTGTCGTCCTCCAAATCTCCATCCATTGCCGGTTACTTAGGGCTAGCTTGCGCATCCCCCCGTTCGGCCTGCTCCAAGCTTGGCTGGGTGGGATTGTTTTCGTCCTCGACATTATTCGGAGTGCTATTGTCTCCTATGCCGGTATCGCTATTTTTGCTATGGCGGGGCTTAGAGTGGCGCCGCTGACGCCGGCACTTAGATTGTTTCTCAAGGGGGTTGTCCTCCGTTGCCTCATCGCCATTGCTTTCTTTGGGTGTGTCCACCATATATATGTCATATGACGAGGTGGCTGTCCAGCGCTCTGTGGGTGGTGTCCTGTTCTTCTCCTGCATCGTCGTCCATACCGTCGATGTCTTCGGAGTCAAAATCAAGCATGTCAGTTAAGTCAACGACAGTGGCTATTAAGTGGGTGGTGGGTGGGAACGAATTTCTTCATCGTCCGCTTCCCTCTCAAGCTAGACATAGTTCGGCCAAGAGTCTCCTGACAGGGAGAGAGATTTCAATGAATTTAGCACGTCGCCCAAGGGTGAGTGCTGAAAGATATCCGCGGAGGTAAACTCCATGATTGGTGCCCAATCAGATTCGATAGGAACGGATGCGCACGGTTCGGAGCCTATGGCCGGAAACGAGTCGGAGGGTCCGATGACACAAACCTCATTGGAGGCGAAGTTTGTGTTCGGCTCTATCGCCACCGAGTATGCGGCCTCCGTGGCGGGGTCCATCCCCCCTTCCTTGGATGGCACGATCTGCTCCGGATTAAGGGCCGGGGCAGCCGCAGGTGTGATCTCCCGAACACCGTTCGATGGCAGATCTAAGTCATGCTCGTCGCGACTGTTCGGCGCACCTGACATGGGCTCGAATCCGTCAAAGATCAAGTCTCCTTGGATATCGGCAATGTAGTTTAGGCTTCCAAACCTGACCTGACGGCAGGGGCATAGCTGTCGATCTGCTCCAGATGGCCAGGCGAGTTGGCCCGTAGTGCGAAGCCGCCAAATACGAAGATCTGTCCAGGGAGGAAAATCTCACCCTGGATCACATCGATGTGGATGATTGAAGGAGCCATCAAGCCTTATCATGACGACATAGTGGAACTCTCAATGAAAGCACCAATGTCGGTGTCAAAACCGTCGGATCTCGGGTAGGGGGTCCTGAATTGTGCGTCTAAGGCTAATGGTAACAGGAGGCGGGGACACAATGTTTACCCAGGTTCGGGCCCTCTCGATGGAGGTAATACCCTACTTCCTGCTTGATTGATCTTGACGATATGAGTAGTACAAGAGTTGATCTACCACGAGATCATAGAGGCTAAACCCTAGGAGCTAGCCTATGACTATGATTGTTGTTGTCCTACGGACTAAACCCTCCGGTTTATATAGACCTTTGGAGGGGCTAGGGTTACTGAGTCGATTCTGAGAAGGGATCTACATATCTGAATTGCCAAGCTTGCCTTCCATGCAAAGGATAGTCCCACCCGGACACGGGACGAAGTCTTCAATCTTGTATCTTTATAGTCCAACAGTCCGGCACAAGTACATAGTCCGGTTGTCCGAGGACCCCCAATCCGGGACTCCCTTACAAGCCCCTGGCTAAATCGTAAGTATCCGGACATAATAGTATTTCCAGTATGTTTGTTTTGCTGTTTCTTATCATGCCAGACATGCTCTTACGGTCCAGCCAAATCCAGCATCGATGTATCCTCTTCGGAGGGGTCTCTGGGCCGTCGGCGATGAACAGCTGTCGGTGTCAAAACCGGCGGATCTCGGGTAGGGGGTCCCGAACTATGCGTCTAGGCGGATGGTAACAGGAGACGAGGGACACGATGTTTTACCCAGGTTCGGGCCCTCTGATGGAGGTAAAACCCTACGTCCTGCTTGATTAATATTGATGATATGGGTAGTACAAGAGTGGATCTACCACGAGATCAAGGAGGCTAAACCTAAAGCTAGCCTATGGTATGATTGTTGTAATGTATGTTGTCCCACGGACTAAAGCCCTCCGGTTTATTTAGACACCGGAGGAGGCTAGGGTTACAGTAGTCGGTTACAATGGTAGGAGATGTACATATCCGTATCGCCAAGCTTGCCTTCCACGCCAAGGAAAGTCCCATCCGGACACGGGACGGAGTCTTCAATCTTGTATCTTCGTAGTCTTGGAGTCCGTGGACGATGATAGTCCGCTGTCCGGACACCCCTAGTCGAGACTCCTCGGTAGCCCTCGAACCAGGCTTCAATGACGATAAGTCCAACGCATATATAGTCTTCGGCGTTGCAAGGCGGGTTCTCCCTTCAAGTTCCATGTACCTGCCGAATAGTGTCCGGCTTCATCATAAATACTATGTTTCTCGGCTTCTACGCCCAATAATGGTCTTTTTCCACGCGTCGCACGAATGCGAAAAGCCAGGGTGTCTTTTACGTTTCACCCCCCAGTCGTGCGAGTCATCCGCCTACAAAAGAGGCAAAATCCAGATCCAAACCACACCATCTTCCTCCCGCGAATACTTCATCGGAGCGCCTTTGACCTAAAAATCCATTCCATCATGGACCGTCGACGCGGCTCTTCTTCACGCGCTCCCAGCCCACCGCCGGGGGATTGGAGGAGGTGCTCTGTTCTGCACAACGAGTTAGTGAAGCTCCAAGCGGGGGGATATCTCCCTCCGACCTTCATGGTCCCGGTTCGAGCCGGGCTGGTCACTTATTAAGGTGGGAGGTAAGCGGAGGCTACCCTAAGCCCCAATAAAGGGGAGCGAGTATGCTTCGTCCCTTATTTGATAAGGGGACTCAGATTCCCGATACATCCGTTCCTCCGCGGGCTCTTGGAGTTCTACGGACTCCAGCTCCACCACCTCACGCCCGCCTCATCTCCGCATATCGCGAGCTACGTAGCTCTTTATGAGCTATTCTGGGCATTGAGCCCCATTTTGCATTGTGGAAGAGGCTGTTACGCCTCGCACCCCGTTCTTCTGAGGGTCCATATATCAAGTGGCGGTGCGAAATATGGCGATCGCGGGACGGATACCCATCCGGTACTCCTAAGAAAGCGTCCAAGACTGGCCTTGAGTGGTTTTACATAGGAGGCGCTCGCTGCGGACCCATCCGGATTGGCCTCCGGAGTTTAGTGCTGCTCCCAAGAACGCCTCGGTGGCGCCCACGGAGCCCCGATTGGAGGAAGACAAGGCGTCCATTACTTGATGGGCGAATAAGATTACTAGCCCATTCGGGTTGACCATGATTGGAGTCATGACGACATGCATCATCTTGGGGTACAGCCACTGCAATACAGAGGCCACCCCATGTGGGATTTCAACGGGGAGGACGATGCCACCCGTCATGGCCGCAAAGGGCCGGATTCGACCGAGGATCTGGTGGAGATCCTTTCTAGCCTGTACAAGGGGGAAAAGGAGGACTTCCTTCGAACGAACCCTTTGAATGGGTTTTCCATGATCAACCCTAGAGGATGGGTAAGCGAACACCTTTAAAGGCTCAACCCATGCTCTCGAAGTTTAAGCTTCTTTACATTATGTCTTCGGCGCAGGATCTACGCCGGACTGTGGAGGACATGGCAAGTCCTGCTCCGCAACCCGAGGATCCAGAAAGATCCCTGTATCCGGCCTTCGAAGAGGATCCGGACATCGAGCTGGAGCTGATCGACATGGTATTTCACCAGCTTAGCATGGATAATGCTTTGGCTGCCATTACAGCGGACTACCCCGGACTGTATCCGGCTTCCCAGGTGACTGCGACCGAGGTCCGGACACCATTATCTCTTCCTTGACCATTTCTAACCTTCGCGAACAATGGTATTTTATAGGAAGCGCCTTCACGGCAGGAAGCTGAGCCCGCGGCGACTGACCAACAGCGGTCAGTCTGGACCAGCAGGCGGAAAAGGAGCGCGGTGCGGACGGAAACGTCGCCGCAAAGGTATAGCTCGTATTTGAATTTTCAGAGCAACGTTCCTAGGAAGCGTCTGAGTGCTCATGATCTTTATAGGAGAAAAAGCGCTCGCCGGACTGCGGGCGCGGAAGTTGCCGATCCAACCTATACCGGCCAGGCTCCAGCGCCCGGCGTGGAGGAGGAGGCAAGCGCAAGACGCGGGCCGAATCCTTCTCCAACAGAGGAGACCAACAGACTGTCCGCCACCAAATCTGAGGTGGAGAGTGCCATGAACCATAGGCGCCGCCGGACAGTGTTTCGTGAAGCATGCTTCTCCCCTGAGGCATTGGATGCCTTTAATGCAGGGGACGCGCACCTCCGTGCTGCTCAAGATGGGTTTACCAGAGCCACGGAGTAGTATGTGAAAGACATACGGGTAAGGGAATTTTGATGGTTATATATACCAGTAGCCCCCAAGACATGAAGCAGTTATGTTAACGGATTTAAGGATCAATTAAAACGCAGGCTCTTACCGAGAAGAATGCCGAGTTGTCTCAGGAGCTGCAAGAATGCAAGGCCCAACTTGAGGCCGCACTTGCTGCCGCAGGAGGAGACTCAGAGACCCCTCCTGGTAACACATTTTTATTAATAAATATAAGCGATGTGCGGTGTGCACGCAAGTCTAATAATGACTGTGCAGGTACCGCCGGACAAGATCCGGACAGGCAAGGATTACTGCGCCAGCTGAAGGCCGGCGAGAGTGTGCTGAATAGGGTGCAGCAAGAAAGGAATAAACTCCAGGATGCCAACGCCAAGCTCGGAGAAGAGCTGAAAGGCACTCGCGTCGGGTTGTCCGGCTCCGTTAAGGAGAATGAGCGGCTTCGTCGCGGCATTTATAGTAAGTGCTTGAGCGGACTCCTTTGAAAAGAAGAGTTCGGCGAGGAAGTATATTGACATGATATGTCTTGTAGGTATACTCACACGTCGTCCTGCAGAGGAGATGCCCATATCAACGGGTGATCAACTTCCCGAACTGTTGCAACTGCTCGAACGAGTTCGGCAGGCAATGAGCGGCGTCGTCCAGGCTTTATGGCCAGCCCTCTCCCTACCCGAGGGCCTTGGGGAGCTTGCGGAGAAGCTTCAGGGAGTGCGGCAGCACTTCCATTTGTGGAAGATTTCGGCTTGCCGTCCAGGTGCCAGGGAGGCTTGGGCCATGGTGAAGACGCGTTATAAGAAGGCGGATCCCAACCATATGGCCGAAGTTGGACCGGTGGGGCCCGATGGGAAGGAGATCCCTGTGAGTTTAGTATACAGCCAAGTAGAGTTGGCTGCTAAGTTTTCTAGCGGGACTGTAAGTTAGACAGCACATTAGGCGGGATTGAGGAGGAATACAATCGATAAACTTGACAATGTATGTTTTCCTTTGAAGTGACATGTGAAATGCCTTCTAGCGGATTGTAGATCGTTTGTCTTTGCCGACCTTTTAAGCCGACCTCGGGACCCTAGAGTCCGGAGTGTGTCGAATACCTTTGTGGATGAGAAACAACCGCGGTATGCATGGAGACCAGGCGTAGGGGTCATTAGTGCTTTATCAGACAAGTGCCCAACTAGTTATGTTATATTACATGGTTAGTAAGAAACATCTTCCAGGGAGAATAGTTCCGTTAAGGGTTCCTTTCCCTGGGAGGCATGCCCCAAAGTGCATGTCCGGACTGCAAATAAAGCAGAAAAACATCTGGGGGCGGGTAAATAGATAGGTAAAAAAGTCATCTTTTAAGTCAACGACCGAATATTCCCTTAAGAACGCTAGCTTTCGGCTTCACCCAGTCTGAGGTACACATCCGGCTGACCCGGCAGTAACAATCGCAGAGGTGCTCCTTTACCTCCTAGCCGAACAATCGGGAGCGTGGGGGGTAAGCACGGAGCGAGCAACCCAACAGCCCAAACTTAAGTCATATCGATGCATATAATGGTGAGTAAAAGGTACATGTGGAAGCTTTACACATGTGCTGGGTATGAAACCCTTATAATTAAGCTTCTGTAAGAGAAGCCCCCAGGAATAATGAGTGCGGATGGCACATCATATGTATGCAAAAAATGCGAAAGGAGGCCCTTAAGGGCTTTTGAATAAAAAGGTTATGAAAAGAGAAACAAAAGACAGCCGAAATGTAAAAGTTTGGACGGGGGAAGGGGACGAACTCTTAATCTGGCGCTAGGCATAAAATCTTCGTAGGCGGGCTGCGTTCCATGGGTTCGGCTTGAGTCGGTTGTCCGAGCGCATTTAAGTAAACGGTATGCTCCCATGGTCGAGGACTTGATCGATAATGAAGGGGCCCTCCCATTTGGGCTTGAGCTTGTCCTTTTTCTTGTCCGGCAGGCGTAGAACTAGTTCACCAACATTATAAGTCTTGGCCCATACTTCTCTGCTTTGATATCTTCGAGCCTGCTGCTGATAGAATGCGGAACGAGCCTTGGCGACGTCGCGTTCTTCCTCCAACGTGTCCAAGCTGTCCTGCCGATCCAACTCGGCCTCTCTTTCTTCATACGTGCGCACTCGAGGTGAGTCATGAATAATGTCACTGGGCAAGACTGCCTCTGCGCCGTAGACCATAAAAAATGGTGTGAATCCGGTAGTACGGTTAGGCGTTGTCCGCAGCCCCCAGAGTACGGAGTCGAGCTCCTCGACCCATTGCGTGTCGGATTTAGTAAGTGACCGCACTAGTCTGGGTTTGATGCCGCTCATTATTAGACCATTTGCTCGTTCTACTTGACCGTTCGTTTGAGGGTGATAAACTAAAGCGTAGTTGAGCTTGATGCCCATATTTTTGCACCATGACTTAACCTCGTCGGCTGTGAAGTTCGTGTCGTTGTCGGTAATGATGCTGTGGGGGACTCCGTAACGGTGTACTACCCAGGATATAAAGTCTATCACTGGTCCGGACTCTGCCGTTTTGACCGGCTTGGCCTCTATCCATTTGGTGAATTATCCACCATGACCAATAGGTACCTTTGCTTATGGGTTCCCCCTTTAAGGGGTCCAACCATATCAAGCCCCCAGACCGTGAACGGCCAGGTAATGGGTATAGTTTTGAGGGCAGTGGGTGGCATATGGCTCTGATTAGCAAAGAGCGACAACCAACGCATCTCGGACTAAGTCCTCGGCATCTGCCCGGCCGTCGGCCAATAAAATCTGTCTGGAATGCCTTTCCTACAAGGGCCGGGCTGCTGCGTGGTGTCCGCCTAGTCCGCATGAATTTCAGCCGGGAGGTTCGCCCTTCCTCTTCGGAGATACACCTTTGAAGGATCCGGTTGTGCTTTTCTTATAAAGTTCTCCCTCATGGACCTTGTAGGCTTTCGATCGCCGGACTATGCAGCGGGCCTCGTTTTGGTCTTCGGGAAGTTCTTGCCTAAGCAAGTAGGCTCGGAATGGTTCTGTCCACGGGGCAATTACTGCCATTATGTCGTGGGCTGATGGTGTTATGTCATCGGCTGAATCACCGATTGGCGCGGTTTTTTCCGGTTTGTGACTTCTGGGCTCCTCTTCCCATAGTACGGATGGCTTGAAGAGCCGTTCCAGGAAGATATTTGGAGGGACAGCATCACGTTTCGCACCGATGTGTGCCAGTATGTCGGCCGCTTGGTTATTATCTCGGGCTATGTGATGGAATTCGAGTCCTTCAAACCGAGCTGACATTTTTAGGACAGCATAGCGATATGCTGCCATTTTCGGATCCTTGGCGTCAAAGTCTCCATTTATTTGGGATATTGCAAGGTTTGAATCCCCGCGCACCTCTAGGCGTTGAATACCCATGGAGACTTCCATCCAGAGACCATGTAACAGGGCCTCGTATTCGGCTGCGTTGTTGGAGTCCGTGTACATTATTTGAAGTATGTCTTGGGATGTGTCCCGGTTGGGGGCGTTAATACGACGCCTGACCCCGATCCGCCAACATTTTAGAGCCGTCAAAATGCATAACCCAATTGGAGTATGTGCCGTACTCTTTAGGGAGTTCGACGGTCCATTCAGCGAAGAAGTCAGCCAAAACTTGTGACTTTATGGCTCGCCGAGGTTTGTAAGTTATATCGAATGGTAAGAGCTCAATGGCCCATTTTGCAATCCTGCCCGCTAGCGTCATGGTTATTTATAATGTCATTGAGTGGTACTTGAGGCCTTGTTATCGAACACTCTTGAAAGTAGTGCGGAGCTTCGGGATGCCATGAACACCGCATATGCTATCTTACGATAGTGCGGGTAACAGGACTTGCGGGGGTTAACACGGTGGATACATAATACACTGGTTTTTGAAGAGAATTTGTGCCCTTACTCTCGCTCGTTACGACGCAGTACCGCGCTTCGACTTGATGCGTTCTTTGTGATGTATAACAACATTGGTTCGCCTAGATTGGGCGTGGCCAGGACCGGATTTGTTGCCAATATGGCCTTTATTTCTTCGAGTCCGGCAGTGGCGGCATACGTCCACTCGAAGTGTTCGGTGCGTCTGAGGAGGCGATAGAGGGGCAGTGCCTTTTCTCTTAGACGGGAGATAAAGAGGCTTAAAGCTGCCACGCATCTTGTTAATTTTTGTATCTGTTTGAGGTCTTTTGGACTATCCAAATGTGACAGAGCTCGGATTTTAGCCGGGTTTGCTTCAATTCCTCTACCGGATAAAATGAAGCCCAACAGCTTTCCGGCTGGTACGCCGAAAATGCATTTTTCTGGATTCAGCTTGATGTCATATGCTCTGAGGTTGGATCGTCTACTATAGTTTCGACGTGTTTTGTTTTGACGACTACGTCGTCTACGTATGCCTCGACTATTTTGCCGATCTGGGTGGCCAGACATGTTTGAATAATGCGCTGATATGTTGTGCCGGTATTTTTAAGTCCGAAGGGCATCGTGTTGAAGCAGAATGGTCCGTACGGAGTGATGAACGCCGTTGCAGCTTGGTCTGCTTCTGCCATCTTGATTTGATGATAGCCAGAGTATGCGTCGAGGAAGCACAACGAATCGTGCCTTGCGGTAGCATCGATAATTTGGTCGATGCGGGGAGAGGGAAGGATCCTTTGGGCAAGCCTTATTGAGGTCTTTAAAATCGACCACGAGGCACCAGATTTGTCCTTCTTTGGTACCATTACCGGTTGCTAGCCATCCGGATGTTTGATATCTCCGATGAATCCGACTTCCAATAGTTTGGCTAGCTCTTCTCCCATTGCTGTCTTTTGTGTTCGTAAAATCGTCGAAGAGCCTATTTGGTGGCTTAAATCCTTTTAGGATGTTTAGGCTGTGTTACGCCAACCTTCGTGGGATTCGGGCATATCCGAAGGATGCGAAGCGAAGATGTCCCAATTTTCCGAAGGAATTCACGCGATCTGGCGCCTACTTGGGTTCAATTGTGCCCTAATGGAGGCCGTCTTTGTTGGGTCCGTTGGATGGACCTGGAATTTTATTATTTCATCTGCTGGTTTGAAGGAGGTGGACTTGGATCTTTATCAAGTATCACATCGTCCCTGTTCACCGTGAAACCTGTAGCGGTGAGTTCTTCTGCTGCTAAGGCTTGGATAGTGCCTCGGGGCTAGTGCAGCTGTCTTGTTTTTGGAGTGCTATGTCCGGATCACTAGCGAGGTGATTATTCCGCCGGGCGGGCATTTTGAGCTTCATGTACCCGTAATGAGTCTTTGCTTGAAAAATTGTGAATGCCTCTTGTCCTAATATAGCGTGATATCCATTTGTTGAGCAGGGCCACTTGGGCGTGACTTCTTGGATCTATAATTGTCCGTGAGCGAACACCACATCAAGTGTGATTTTTCCGGTGCAGCGTGCTTCCGGCTAGGATTATTCCTCTGAAGGTTGTCTTTGCTTCGCTCAATACGGCTCCGATCTATTTCCATTTTTGAAGAGTTTCCTCATATATGAGGTTTAGTCGCTGCCGCCATCCATGAGGACCTTTGTAAGCGAAAGTCGTCCACTATGTGACTAAGCACCGGTCTGGTGGTGCTCGAGCTGTTCGAATTTAGGTTTGTCGCTAAGCGTTGAAGGTGATGGCTGTGTCACTCCATGGATTTGCTGTTGCTACTTGGTAGACTTCGGCAAGTCCGCGGATTGTTCGTTTTCGCATATTGTTTGATGCGAATGTCTCGAAGACTGTTGATACCGTGCCGGTATTGTTGGAGTGGTTTTCCGTGGCTAGAAGCTCCTCGCCACTTTTGGCCACCTGCCGTAGTATCCAACATGCTCGAAGGCTATGTGTTGGGACGGCTCCCTCTGTACTGTGAAGCTTACAGGGTCCATTGAGCCATCCCTCCAGTACGGTTCCGTGCCCTTTATGGGGTTTTTGCTTTTTCGCTTTTGCATCTGGGTCCTGAGTGAGAGGCACCCTTTTGTTGCGGACTAGGGTTGGGGCCGGACTGTCCCAAAATTGGTTTTCGGTTTTCCGGGTACTCTCCATCGCACATTACTTTCGTACTATGGACGCGATGGATCGAAGCGTGTAATTTCTGACGACCGATGGCGTTCAATATTCCCTTGTCGTGCAATTATTGCAAAAGATTGAGATTGCGTTTTCCTCTCGAAGTCCTTTATCGTCCATAACCGGGAGGTATCCGCCGATGAGTGATGTCTTGTTTCATGGGCTCTTGCCGTATTAGAGATAGGTCGCATATGTGCGGGCGGGTGGGTGGACTAAAATCCAGTTCCTGCCCATCTTGGGGCTTAAAGGCGAGGAGTTTCCGAATTTGGAAGCTTGGGTTCTTGGACACGATCCAATGAGTCCGGGCGGCATGGTTTTAAGTTCAATGCTCGATCGAAGCCCATC
Source organism: Aegilops speltoides (assembly GCA_021437245.1). NCBI lineage: Eukaryota > Viridiplantae > Streptophyta > Magnoliopsida > Poales > Poaceae > Aegilops > Aegilops speltoides. The sequence continues at coordinate 260,445,921 of CM038141.1, forward strand.
CCTCCACGGAAATCCGGCATGGAGGGTTCGGGAATCGGACGTGACTAGTTTTCAATATAGGCGAAGAGTCGCCGCATTGCTCCTCTACCCTTTGTGACGTGGTGGGTGGCACAGGGAGAGTTAATCTCTCGGATCGGTTTTAAGCCCAATCGATCGTAGTCTGTAGCGACTCGAGTGGCTGCGATGCGATCCAAGAGCTCGTTAACGATCGCGAGCTCTATTGATCAAGCGCCTCGGATTCGGTACGCGAAGATTGCTTTTGACGACTTGAGAAGTCATTGTCGAAGCAGTGGCCGGACAGGCGGTCATAAGAAAACCACCTAGCCGGATAGTTTGGCCGACGGCCAAGGCCCCTTCGGCGAAAATCCCGTCTTTGAAGACGGGAAAAGGCATCCTTCCTATCGGTGACGACACAGAGGAACTCTCAATGAAAGCACCAATGTTGGTGTCAAAACCGGCGGATCTCGGGTAGGGGGTCCCGAACTGTGCGTCTAGGCGGATGGTAATAGGAGACGAGGGACACGATGTTTTACCCAGGTTCGGGCCCTCTCGATGGAGGTAAACCGTACGTCCTGCTTGATTAATATTGATGATATGGGTAGTACAAGAGTGGATCGACCACGAGATCAAGGAGGCTAAACCCTAAAGCTATCCTATGGTATGATTGTTGTAATGTATGTTGTCCTACGGACTAAAGCCCTCCGGTTTATATAGACACCGGAGGAGGCTAGGGTTACACAGAGTCGGTTACAATGGTAGGAGATCTACATATCCGTATCACCAAGCTTGCCTTCCACGCCAAGGAAAGTCCCATCCGGACACGGGACGGAGTCTTCAATCTTGTATCTTCGTAGTCTTGGAGTCCGGCGGACGATGATAGTCCGGCTGTCCGGACGCCCCCTAGTCCAGGACTCCCTCAACAGCGATTCACTCCCGATAGCCTCCTCCCCCAGGCCCGCGGACGTCACCGACGTGTTGTCTCAAAGGATACCGGGCAAGGGAAGACAGTTCCGGAGACGCCCCCAGGCGAAATCCCAGTCGCGGGGAACATGGGGGGAAGACCCCCATGGACACCGATAACGGGGGCCGCAGGAAGTTTGGCCCCCAGCCGAATACGGCTCTAGAAACCCAAGTGGTTCCGAATTCAGGCGGACAACCTCTCTCTAAGGGGGGCGAGCCGCCTGTGCTGATGACCTCTGTCCATCCAGAGGCATCAGACAACTTGCTGGAAGCGCTTCACGATGCTTCCATTGATGAAGAACACCGTACTCTTATGAGTACGGTGATTGAGAAGGTCCGTTCCGCCAAAAGCGGATTGACAGAAGCCTACGCTAGCCTTCTAACAGGCTTTGAGGTAAGTAATAAAATTGTAAGAGAATATCACAGTATAGAGAGTAGCCCCCGATGCTCTGTTTGGTGTTCGTAAAGAAAAGCTGAACAGAGGATCAAATAACATTCGCAGGAGTCTAACAGAAGATGTCTATGTGAATAAGTAGGCATCGTTGCTGGCCGCTGCCGCTCGTACTACGGAGGTCTCTGGACTGAAGCAGGACCTGGAGCGGACCGAGGGATTTCTCGACCTCATGAAGAGGCAGCTCGAGGAAAATCAAGGTACGTAATACCCCGTCTGTATATTTATAAAGGAAAAATGGTTTATGCTAATGGATGCGTCATGAACTTTAATAGGGGCCACGACCGAAGTGGCGGCCCTTAAGAAGGCGCTGACCGGGGCCAAAGACAAAGTGGCCAAGGAACGTGCCGAGCGCGAGAAGCAAGAGGCCTGGGTCAACGTGGTCCGGCAAGAGCTCCAGGATTCCGTCCAAAAATACGAGTCCATGGAACGTGACTCTAAGACTCAAGAGTCCAAGCTTGCTAAGGCCCTCCAGAGCACGCGAGACGCCAAAGCCGAAGCCCAAAAGGCCCTCCAGGAGATTCAGGCGTCCAAGAAGATTTCGGCGGGTAAGGCATTCATTATGCAAAGCAAGCATGTGAAGGAGACTTTCCTTTTACTTACCCGAATTTGGAGCTCTCCAGGAGCGTTCGCAGATCTACCGTGCAGCATATCTAATGCCGCAGAGCTCTACCAAGCCGAAGAAGGGAGCTCGACGGAGAAGTTGTTCTGGTCTCAGTATATTGGGACAGAACATCCAATGCCCTTGAGCGACCAGCTGAAGCAACTAGTCGAACTGCACAAGGCGGCCGAACTGGCCATGAAGGACCTCATAGTCCGGCTGTGGCCTCCTGAGCCTCTGCCCAGTAGCTACTTCGGCCTTGTAAAGCGGCTTGTGAGTGCCTGCCCATGGCTTGAAGTCATAAAGCCGTCAGTTTGCATTGAAGGTCCGTGAATGGCCTTCGCCCGCGCAAAAGTGCACTTGGCGAAGATGGATGCAGAGAAGCTGATGACGAAGGGGCCACCGAAGGGCAAGGAGCACCGTCGCCCCGAAAAGTATTATGACAGTGTCTTGAAGGGCTCCTGCCTTGTGGTGGAGCAATATGCTAAGGATGTAATCTTTGAGTGAATGTACTCATTTTATCCTGTAATATGAAACAAGTTCTTTTCCGCAATATAACGCTTGTTGATTTAAAATTTTACCTTCTCTGCGGCCGTTTATAAAATCCAAGAGTTGGCCAGTCGTCGACTTCTGCCCCCGTGTAACTAGTACAGGGGTGTTCGGGATGAATCTAAACACTCTTTATCCAAATTTTTGGTCCTTTAAGGAGGTGTTTAGCGCAACGAACAAGGCAATTAGACTATCCAGCTTTATCACCCTCGCTTAGCCATAGAAGTTCTATAATTTGAAATTTTGGCATAGCCCCTGGTATTCGAAAGGCCGAACTTGGGGCGCTATACACGCCTAAGTCGGACAAAGACCGATTCCTCGCCTGAAGCGGAAAAAATCTTTAAGGATTTGAAACCTCTCAAACAGCGACCAGCTCTCGCTGCATCATGATAGTAAGTTTTCGGCTTTTTCTACTAAGGTGCTCGTCCGAAAGAACCGGGGCACAATCACAATAGTTATCCCTTTACTACCCTAGCCGATATAGCGGAACGTAGGGTAGCAAGCACAGGAGTCGGGCAACCCAACTATTGACCCAAGACATGATTCGGCACGGATGCATATAATGCTATAAGTTTGGGGTGCCGCACTATCAAAAGTGTTCAGACTTTCTTGCCGTGTTATGGGATACACTGAAGCCCCTGGCGAACTGAACGTACCAGAGTGTACGGGTGCGATTTGTAATAAATAAACAGTCAAGGAAAAAAGAAAAATAAATGTAGTAATAAGCTGACGTTGTACATTATTTTCCATTGTTATTTGAGTGATACGTCAAGGCGTATGTATACAAGTGGTGCGATAAGCAAAATAGGACTATTTGACATGTCCTAACCAAGATCGAGCTACGTGTGGGTATGTGAAAACAGTTATAGCGATCGTTATCAGAGACCACCTGGGGATTCCCTCATACGTCAAAGCTTCTTGCCTCCTTGGTGTTTCCGTCCCGTAATGGGTCCGATAATCAGGTTATCGGAAGAGCCTCAAGAAGATAGGGACCTAAAAGAAAGAAAAGAGTGAAGGTATACGGGTCCTTGGCGGTTGAGCCGCATTGTGGACCGCATTATAGCTGTGCCTCCGCCTATGCCCATGGTATTTTAAGTGCGTAATTATGTACGCGTGGCACAAATTTCACCGCTTGACTGGGACTAGGATGGAGGCCGAGTTGCTAGGCGAGCTCTGGATGGGCCATATGATCTTGTTGAAGAGTACTTCGGACTCGCTTAACGGTGTCCGGGGCTTTATTGCCGAATTGGAGGTCTGCCTAAGGAGGCTGCTCTGTACTTCTGCTGTGAGGGTCGCAGTGTACTCCTCCGTACGGAGGGAGCGCTCTGTGTTTCCATTGACTGTTATAACCCCGCGAGGTCCTGGCATCTTGAGCTTGTGGTAGGCATAATGCGGCACCGTATTGAATCTAGCGAATGCGGTTTGTCCGAGCAGTGCATGATAGCCAGTGCAGAAGGGGACGATATCGAAGATTAACTCCTCGCTTCTAAAGTTGTCCGGAGATGCGAAGACTACTTCCAGTGTGATTGAGCCCGTGCAATAGGCCTCCACGCTACAAAAAAAGACACATCTGTGACATTTTGGGTCGAATGAATTTTTTTTCTGTCATACATATGACACTTCTATGACGTTACTTGTGACAAAACGCGGTATCATCATAGATGTGGTGGGCTCCTACTTTTGTGACAAAAAATCATGACAGAAAATGGGATTTTCGTCCTGGGCGGGCCAGAGACGCAGCTGCATGATATTCTTAGGGCCATCCATGACGGAAAAAATCGTGGTAGAAGCAAGGGGGAGGAAAATTTCAGGGAGTTGCCGGTTACGGTGGGAGGTCGGGGGCGGCGATCGCGTTTCTCGTACGTCTGTAGCGTGTGTGTGAAGTTAGCTCTAGCCCGAACCAGCGGCGTTGGGCTCTGCTGAACCCAGCGATTGCACTCAGGCTCTGCGTTCTTGAACCCGGCG